>CAJHQP010000419.1:0-195403 GCA_905132765.1 Moricandia arvensis | reverse complement strand
TGGGCTAACTCTCTAAAGTTGAAATTATATGTAGTTAACCGTGACTCATACATCTCAAATCTTTGTGAGAACCGAAATTCACACTGTCGATTTTTCGTAAAATAAGGGAAGTCAAGTCAACTTGCAAAATATAAGCTAGTCACGATGTATGAAGGTGTATCTTATCAATAGCTCGCAAAGGCGAACTAAGTCTATAGTACTTGCCACGCAAAACTAGGCCAAAAGACAATTTAGAATTATATTAATCTTCACAACCTTTTCGCCTGCAAGGCTAAATTAAACTCATGTATCATCTTTGAAGCCAATGCCTCCTTCTTCTCTCGATAAACATAGCTTTCCCCATTTTTTCCAATGAAGCCGATGTTTTGGGAGCTTGAACTCCACTAGAATAGTGCAATTGAGTCGCAAGGATTTTGCAGATCTCCAATGGGAGTACGAAGCTAGGCATAACATAAGTAGGAAGAGCTAACAAAATAGATTTAATTAGCACTTTCTTTCCTCCTTGTGATAACCATCTCCATGTCCATCCATTTACTCTACAAACAGCTTGCTTTTAGATCCGTCAATAACTTCTGGAATCCATGGGTATGAACCCATTCCACCTTCATTCTAGATCCTAAGAGTGTCCTTAATTGATTGCTTACTTTTACAGGTACTCTCGTACCAAAGAGTAAGGATATTTGTAAAAGTTGATGCATTGACTTGAAGATTTCCCATATTTCCTCACTACTTCCATATCTTCTTCATATTCACGGGACTCCACCTTACAAGAAAATGCTCTCATTAGCAAAGAAAAGGTAGGATATCAAGGGACTATCGCGTGAAACACGCTTCCCGTTAGTTTCCCTTGATTCTCTGCATGATTAAGAAAGCCAACGAGCGTTCTCGTGCAAGAATAAATTTGGAAGGAGAAAAAGGATCTTCATGTCATAGTCCCCTACATGGGACTATATTTCCTCTTGGCTGGCCATTCATCAAAACCTTGTACTTTACCGATAAATGCACCTCATTATCCAATCAATCCATGTTAGCGAGAACCACATCTTTTGTATTACAGCTCTAATGAAACTCAATTCCATCCACTCGTACGCTTTGCTCATTCTCTTCTTTCACCATCCTGGTTTTGTTATAAGCGCATGAAATATCTCTGGGGAAATCATGATGTTAACATTGATTTGTAACCAATCAACAAAGGCTGACTGGGTTTATGAGATATGATATGGCAAAATCTTTTTCAGCTCTGGCATAAGACCTTAGAGATTATCTTGTACCTCACGTTACATAAACTGATTGGCCTAAATTCAGCCATCTCAGTGGGCTTATCTTTCTTTGGAATGGGACAAATGTTTGTATAATTCAATCATTGAGCCATAGTGCCATTCAATAATAACTCATTAGCCATACGGGTTAAATCATTTTTCAAAATATCCCAAAATTTTTGGTAAAATAAGTTGTCATTCCATCTAGACAAGGTGCTTTTTCAAGATGAATCAAAAAGAGAGCTAATTTACTTCCTATTTTGTAACAGGAGTTGTAAGATCTTCATTAATAGGATCTGAGATAGTCGTAGTAACTTATGCAAGTGCAGCATCAATCTCTTAGGACTGGATGATTCAAAAATGTTTCTGAAATAATTAGTAACAATGTCTACCAATCCCTCTTCATCCTCAATCATGTTATCGGAATCATCTTTTAGCTTAGTAATTCAATTTCTTGATCGCCTTTGCTTGGAATTCCTATCTCCTTCTCTCAGCCAGAGAACTCTACTCTCTCGCTTCCAAAACAATTATTCAGCCTTAAGAGCTTTAGATACTTCTGTTAAAGTTGCTGCAATTTCTTCTGATGATGCTTCGTCATTTGAATACATTGTCTCCAGTTTTTCTTTTAGCTCCTCTACTTGTTTTTCAAAATTTTCCCCTGTTTCTCTTCTCCACTAACTTAAAGCTCTGCGCAATTAAGAATATGGACCATTATGTTCGCGCCCGTTGAGAGGTATAGTGAATTCAATCCCTATAAAGTCACTTGTCTACTCTCTTCGCCATTTATCCATCTCTTGTGATATTTGAACTTTTTCTTCGCCTTAATTAGTTTATATAAGATGTTCGCTAGGATCAGACGATGATTCGATCATCACATGCGTAAGTACTAAACTAAGGAATATGGATAATTTCATGCCAAACGACATCTAATTGTCGATCTTCCTCTCTTCCAACCAAGGACACCATGTTTCCATAGAAAACAAAATCCAGCATCCCACAGCCAATGAGCATTTTTCTAAAAGGCAAAAAAGAACTATCTGACCGGTGCATGCCTCCTTTCTCATTATGACCTATACTTTCATTAAAATCACCGATCATGAACCACAATCCATTTCTCGTTGTAGCAAAACGCGTAAGACGTTCCCTCACTTACTCTCAACGCTCTAAAACAGGAATCAAAACAAAGTCATGAAAACTTTTATTACATCAGTGACTGACTCAACATCAATCATTCTATAATTCGAGAATAAAACTTTAAATTGGAAATTATCCATAAAGAAAAAAGCTAAACTTTCGCTTTGACCAAGTGGCTTAATGGTAAACAACTGATCAAAGCTTTGCTCAATCTGAATATTTTTCAACAAAGCCGTCTTATTCTTCATATCTGAAAGGAAAGTATTTATGGATGATGTTTTTGATACATCTCCTTTAGACGTTGGATTGTGAGATCATTCATAATCTATGGACAGTTTCAGTTGAGTGTTTTTCACAAGTGAAGATTTGAAGGTCTATAGGATACCTTCAAATATGTTTATGCTTGAAAATTTAATTTCTTTACTCATTATCTCTGCCTTTGGAAGAAGAGTCAAGTGAGTCATGTCTGATTGTGATCAGATGCAAGGGTAATCTGATAAAAGATAATTGGTCCGTTGAAGATAGTTGGTGACTAGATCAAAGAACAGAAATAAGCACTAATGATCGTGATGTCACTACGCTCAGCTTTTGTTATTGAAAAATCAGACCCAACGTGCTCATGTTAATAATTAATTCAAATTCTTCCACCGAAGAGTGGTACCACTGAAACAAAACAAAAATCTGAAAGAAGAGATTAACCAACATCTTCTATCTGAATCAACAACTTTTAACATTTTTTTGCCAGAACATATGTTTTATTTTGCATTTATTTTCTTATTACGTTATTTTATAATCTAATGCTGTTTTAAATTTTCTATATTTATTGATATGTGTTTAACATCTACGTTTTGGTCTGAATATGCAAAGCCAGTATCAGATTTTTAAATCTAATGATGCATTTCTTTGTATGTTTTGAGTGATTTTTTTGTGTGCAAGAATACATAGATAATGTTTTGTTATAATTTTTGTCAGGGTTTATAAGACCTAGATGGTTGCTATTATATTTGTTGTTTTTGTTGATGTTTTAGGAGTTACAACTGTTTCTAATGCTTTCATACCATAAGATTTTTTTTCATTCTACAACTACAAAAAGTCTTGATTTCAAACTCAAATTACTTAATGATTGTTATTACTAGTGATAATATTTTGATCTAAAGCTAACACGTCTGATATAAAATGGTAAAACAAAAAAACAATTAATATATCAATTATCAATGAGAAATACGCGTTGTTTTCTTTCTTTTCACCAAAATAGTCTTTAAAGAAGAAATTAATCAAAAGAGATTACATTAAGGGTAAATATACATTTATATTTCTATTATTAACTAATTTAAACGTAGAGTTTAGATTTATGGTGTAAGTTTTGGGGTGAGATTTAGAATTTTTAAAAATAAATAAAAAATATTAAAAGTTTCAGTATAAAAATTCTAAAAATAGTTTCAAAAATCATTTTTGAATTTCAAAAATCATTTTTGAGTTTCAAAAATAAGAGTTTTAAAACAAATCGAAAAATTGAAAAGAAAAAGATTTATGAAAATTTCAAATTTGAAAACATATAATTCAAAACTATAAAAACACTTATTCTTGTTTTTATTTTTATTTTTATTATTTATTTATATTTATATTTTTATAAAAAGAGTAAAATGATCTTTTATTTCTTAAATGAACATTTTTTCATTTTTCTTCTTGATAGCTCTTTTGATGACAAAAACTAAAACAAAAGACTATTTCAGAGAATTACTCATTATCAATTTGGATATTGAAATTAGATACTGAATAATATTAATTTAAAATTTATATCTAATTTAATAACTTTGATTTGAATTAAAAATAACATTAACACTAAAATTATTAGGTAATAGATACAAATTATTTTGCACAAGGTGCATACTCTCATATATATATATTAAAAATGTTATATATATATATATATTAAAAATGTTATATATGACATCTATACACTAGATAGCTATTATATTTTGTAAATTTGACAATGTTTTATCCTTTACATATTTTTTTGTTATTAGAGTTTTTTTTTTGAAAAGTAAACAGTTTTTACTTTTATAATGCAATATTATTGTTTTATGTTTCTTTTGGATTTTTATTTTTATTTCTAAGAAAATGATTTGTAAGATTTGAAGTGGATATCCGGTTAAATTTATAGGTTTTCTGGATATCTGGATACGAATATCCGGATGGCTACAGACCGAATAAAAATTGCAAAACTTACAATCCAAATGAAACAAATCGGATCACATATATCCAAAAGCTCGGTTAATCATTGTGTACCCACCCTATCCAGTTGAGGTCATCTTTTATGCTAAGATGAGTCTTTATTCATTTAATCAGCCCATGGACGAAATGATGAAAAGAAAATTCATTAAGAAGAAATGTTGAAAAGAAAACCCGTGAGCTTATTTTCTTTTAATATTCAGTATATAATAATGTAATTGTCATCTTACCAATAATACAACTTAATCAGTCAAACACATGATTATAGTTCCAAATTAATATCTACGTGGTAGGATGTTAGAGATAACAAGAGTAATACCACAAAGATTCTTAATTCCCTTACTGTTATTCAAAACAGAATCATCTACAGATCTCAATCTCTTCACATAATCTAGACATGTATCAGCTCCATCCAATGCAGCAGAAACTTTAGTGTTCAGCCCCTCACCCTCGCCAGAAGCTAAATGCTCAAAAGCTTCCTCGAGGTTTCCAATGGCATTCTCGTATTCATCTAAGCATGATCTGTAAGCTAGTTTGGATCGTGGGTCGACTCCTCCATCGATAATAAATTGGAGTCTTTTGAATGTTTGTGTTGCTCTTGCTTGTGTGGCATCAAGTGTGGCTTTCGCCAAGGCTTGAAGATTAGGAGATGAAAATTCTGAGTTGAGAAAGTCAAGACAAAAAGATGGGTCCAAAGTTTTGTCACAGATTGTGCTCATCTCTGAACTTGTGATTGCATATGAGGAACCGATTAAGAGAAGGAACATAAACGAAGACAAGAATGCATTGTTTCTAAAATTTAATGCCATTCTTGTTTTCTCTGCTTTTTCTAGTTTATGATAGGAAATAATATCCGGAACAATGTGTATTTATATGGAGTAATTAACGTACGAGGATTTAGTCACAACAAATTCAAGAATAGAAGTTGATACGAGCGATGAAGAATTTTTTTACTATTGTTAGAAGAATTACAGATATAGTAAATAGTTATGCACAAGCTATATATGAGGTCATGTTTATCTCCGGTCTTTTAAAGTGAGGTTATTAACATAATTTAACGATTTTTTTATATAAAAAAAATTTGGCTAAGAGATGGCTCTTAGGTCTCGTATTTAAGAGACGGTTCTTAGGTTTTCTTAGTTAAAAGTTAAGAAACGTCTTTTAGAAAAGTTAAGAACTTCTGCTAATAGACCCCCAATAAACATGTCTTAGCTTTATGTACCAAAATAATTTTCTCCTAAAAAGAAATCAAAGATTTTAGTTGTAGGAAATTTGCTTAAACAAGCTTAGAATGTCAATATTGACAAAAATGTCATTTTCGTAAATACTAACTAATCTTCAATATTTTTGATGAAAATATATACGAATATATTATTATCTTAAGGTAGACAGAAATTAAGAATTATATGTGTTTCAAAAAATTATATTGTATTATAGTAATTTTTAATGTTTGGTAGATTATATTATTATAAATAGTAAAAGATGATTTTACAATCCAAAATTCTATTGTTTTAGAGTACTTCTGGTTACAGTAAACTTATTAATGGATTAAGAATTTATTTAAATATTAGTAAACTTAATTCTTTAGTCGATAAATTTGTTAAAAAAAGTTAGATTTAATATTTTTCTTACAAATATACAATTTTGTAAACTTGTTTTTGGATGTGGTTGAAAGTGGGATAGATTTATGTTTAATGGTGAAGACTTTTTGCCAGTACGGATGAGCACGAATCGAATATCTGAGGCTTTTTAATATTCATGATTTGACCCGTTTTGTACGAAGAATCATTTATATGATTTCATCTGATATGCAACTACATGGATATTTGGTTTATGGATATTATAAATATTTTATAATTTTGACCGGATACCCAATTCGGTCTGTAAAAATAAATAAAAATTCTCAACTAAAATAGAAACAAAAAAAATTCATAACTAATATAAATAATAATATTTATCACAAAATAGCTGTTTTAAAAAAGCTATAACAACTAAATAGTAAATTTATAAATAAAAATATTACAAAACTTACATAATCTGTTTATAACGAATCAGATTGAATATACATTCGTAAAAAAATAGTATTTGTGATTTGGTTCATTTTTACAGAAATTGCATATAAGTATTTGATATGCTTCTTAGAATTACAGATATCCAAATTTATAATTTGAATTGTAACGAATAACAAATCAAATCAAAATTTACGGATTTGTTTTTTGGCTCTAGTCTATGGGTGTTAAATTACTGGTCAAATGGAAAACTTATTTCATTGAACAATAATCAATTAACCTATCTATTTAATGTGGAAGTAACATAAGTTAGTTGTGGTAAATTTCGATTGGTTAATAGTAGTAGGGGAAGATTATATATGTTTGGATATGTAGTGATGATATATTTCTGGTTAATAGCGGTTGAAGTATTATAGAGAAATAGCTTCAAATAGTCTCAAAACATGTCTTTCTTTCAAACAATCCCATAAGAGACAAATTGATCAAAATAATTTTCACTAAATAGATAAATGACAATTTACCATTTCCTAAAATATATTAAATTATTAAATATTCAAAATAAAAATTTTAGAATTTTGTTTTCACAAAAAAAGTTATACACCAATTTTTTAAATAAAAGTATAGCAAGAATTTCCTGAATTTTTATGATATCTCCATAAATTTGAGTTATATGAATATTTAGGAAAGCATTACTAAACAAATATAGTAATTCTTAAAATTTAGGAAGATATTGATAAATATGCATAATATCTTCATAAAATCTGAGAAAATTTTCATAGAGGTGTATTTAAAATATATATATATATATTAATAAATGTTTAGGAAGAGCTTCATAAATATATATATTTATGAATAATTTATCAAATTTGAATCATATGTATATTTAATAAGATATTCTTGAATATGTATAGCATCATCCTAAAGTTATAGGAAGACCTTATTGAATTTGATATCTAAACTTCATAAACATATGGGAGTTTTGGAAATGACCTAAAATTTGAATTCAACCACAAAGGTAACCCTTTTTTGAAATTTTCATTTGCCTTATTGACCCCTAAAGTTCAAGTAGTTATTCACGAAAATACCATTATTTTTTTCTTTTTCCGAATATAATTGTTTTACTCTATCATCATCATCTTCCTATTTTACTTACAACATCGTCATTATCATCAATACACTAACCACCATAAACAACCAATTCAAGCTCTAAATGCACTAAAGTCGACATCTACATCATCATATTCTTATTATACACACACAAACCATTTCTCTTTCAATTTCTCTCTTATTTCATTCCAAAATCCCAAAAAAAAATTTCAAAATTTATAAGCTTATTGGAGTTATTCAAGTTCATGTTTCTTGGTTAAGAACTAAGTGGGTAAACATGAATCTACCCTGGTAAATGCTAGGTTAGTTTTGCAATTGATTATTTTGAGTGTTTTCTTAGAGAACTTTTCTTACTTTTCTTTGTGACAAAAAGAAAGTAGAGAAGACTTCTATAGAAGTATTCTCTAAAAGCAGGTTAATTTTGCAATTGACCGAAGTTTTGTAGATATTTGACTTTCCAAATAATACTTCCGGAGATGTCTTCTTGTGAAGACTTATATAAAAGTCTTTTTACATTCACATAAAGTCTTCGAAGTTTCAAAAAAAGTCTGCTTGTGTTAATTTTGCAATTGAAAATAAAATATTAAACATTTACTCCCTTTGTTTCATAAAGAATATCACTTTAACATTATTAACACAGATTAAGAAAATAATTAAAATTCATTTAAGTTATTAGTAATTTCACATATTCAACCAATAGTATTTCAAATAAACTAAATTATTTATAAAATCAATTCATTTGTAATTAATATTAAGCTGGAAGTTGCATTGAAATTATAAATGACACTTTTTGTAACAAGAAAAAAAATGTTAAAATGACACTTCATATGAAACAAATGGAGTAATATTAATAAGAAAACTTGTGAAGAAGTCTTAGGGGATGTTATTGAATTAATGAATTCAATGGATTTTAATGGGATTTAAATTTAATGTAAAATCCACTGTTATTGGATTGAATATTTGTTAGATGGAAAATGAAATGAATTAAAATCATCTGTTATTCAATTTCCACTGGATTTTGTTAGAAATTAGTTTTAATGGAATTTGAGGTACTTTGTATGAAAACTCTGAGTAAACAAAATCCTAAGTTTACAGCCGAGATTTTGATTTTTCAAACATGCTTTCTCTTTTTACTGATCATTTTATTCAACTATAATTTTTCTCTTTCCCTCTTACCTTTATGTTGGTTTAAGGAGAAACAACAAATTTCCTTCTTTGAGAGAACTTGGTTCTGGTTTTTATTATTTTTTTTTCAATCTTTTATTTTTATTAATTTCACGTTGAAATAGTTTTCTGATCTCAAACAGATGAGTATGTATATGATTAGTGAGTTGAGTGATCTGTTAAAGGGTTGATTAACTTTTTCTTTAAAATATAATTCTGGGTGTTTGTGTTTGATCTCTTTTCAATTAATTTGCGTTTAGCAAGATCAAAGAATGTTAAGAAACGTGAAGGTCATCCACTACCGTTTAAAATGTTAACTGCTTACTAATTTTGTTTTTTACAAAACTCAGTAATTTTTGGAAGCAAAAAATTCCATAACAGTTATTAAATAAATTACAACTAAATCCACAAAGCATTTTAGTGGAATCATCAGATTCTGTTCAAATACTCTCAAACTCTAATTACAATACTTAAATCTAATTCCGTTAAAATTCTTTATTCAATAACACCCCCTTATTTGTTTTTTCTTGGGAATTCTAGTCAAATCGTGGTCTTGAAAGAAGACTTCTATATCTATAAAAGTCTTTAACCGTCACATAAAATTTTCGAGGTGTCACAAGTCTGCGTAGGTTAATTTTACAATTGACCTACTCATCGAAATCTTCGAAAGAAGACTTCTATATTTATAAAAGTCTTTCAAAATCTTCTATAGAAAAGTCAAATATTTGCAAAACTTTAGTCAATTTTAAAACTAACATGCCTATCAAAGTTGAGAAGTCTTCTCTAGTATAATCGAGAATTTTTCAAAAACAAAAATAAGCCAATATTTACAAAGGAATACTTATTTAGAAGCCTTCTCTATAGAATACTTCTTAAGAAGTATTCCTTCGTAATTTTCAATTGGGAAAATAAACTAAATGGAAGATTTCTACAGAAATCTTCTCTTCGGAGACTTCTACAGAAGTTTTCTCTTAGGAGATTCTATAGAAGTCTTCTACATCAACTTTATTAAACTTTCATTTTCTTCAAATTGGGCTCTTGAGTGAAATTCATAACTTAATTGGTGATAATTATGAGTTTACAAACATTCATGTTTGTTAATATTTCTAGCTAATGGGAGAAGACTTCTTGATAAGTCTGTTGGAGAAGCTTTTGGAGAAGTTTTATCCATTTGTTTTTGTAAAAAAATGTATTTTCAAGAGTGTTAAGTAACTTTATGTTTTCAACTTTCAAAAGTATTAAGTAATTCAAGAATGTCAAATCATGTGGTAAAATATGTCTTTATAGATAATAAAATATACTTTTTAACTTTAACGAGATTTAAGCAACTTTAAAGTCTTATATTTATCCATATCTTGTTATGAACTTATTGTTATGTTTGTTATGTTTGGAATTTACATTATTTTGTTATGAATTTATTGTTATGTTTGTTATATTGAACTTGTGTCAACTTTTATATTATTATAAGCTTCTCTTTAATTTTCACAATTATAATCTCAACAAAATATTTACAATAAAGACAATAGCTTATGACTACAAGAACTTGAATAAAAGAAATAAGCATTAACAAAAAAAAGTTTAATAGATTGGAGACAAAGTGGATATTCCAATATTATATAAACTATCAAAATAAGAGTCTCCTAACCATAAGGGAGACCAAAATTTTCAGTGCAATTTGACTGAAAATTAGAACACTTCTCCAGTCTCTAGAAGTCTTCTAATTCGAAGCCAATTTCACTTAAATTTTATGTTTCCTGCTTATATTTTGATTTTCCACTTAAATTTTGATTTCTTGCTTAATTCCCTTGAAGTCTTCCGAGAAGTCTACTTGAGAAGTCTGCTCATGAAATATGTCGAGAAGTCTTCTGTGAAGCCTGCCGAGAAGTCTTGAAGTCTGATATTTTCCTCAGATATGAAAAATCTACATATCTAAAACGTTAAAATGGCTTCAAAATAGAGAAAATTCAAAAAAAAAAACTTTCTATGCTTAAATTATAAACAAAACAATTACATTAAGTTGAATCAATATCTTTTTCGAATCTAACATATAAAATACATAAAATACGTATCAAAAATCGATAGATTTACCAATAAAGGACGGAAATATGAAAACCATGAATTTAAAAACCTGCAAAAACAAAATAAAATAGTGAGAAAGACATATGACAAAAACATAAGAAATTGATATAAATTTTAGTATCTTCAAGTTCAAAAAAAATAAAGAAAGGTTAAAGAGTTTTAGAGTAAGAAATGTTACATTTTTATTGTAGTCATTTGAAAGAAAGTGAGGGGATGTGATTATTTTCTTTATATTAGGAAACAAAAATTTCAATGAGATTAAATATTTTTGGTTCGGAAGACTTTTGGAAAAGTATTCTAACATAAAGTACACTAAAAGACTTCCCAAAGACTCTTTTAATCCCTAAATTTATTATTTTTCTCATAAGATTTCCCAAGAAGATTTCTAAAGAAAACTTATCTAGAAGTTGTAGATTTCTAGAAAGATCTTATGGAGAAGTCGACTAAATAAGATCAAGAAATCTAACTGAAATTTCAAAAACATGCATATCCAAAAATGTTAAAATGATTTTAAATTAGAAAAAAAAATCAAAAATAAAATTTTATGCTTAAATAATGATTACATCAATTATGAAATTTTATATGTTTATATACAATAATGGTAGATTTATATTTAACTTTTACAATACATGCAACCAGTGTTTATGCAAATGCCGAATGCAAATTAAATAATGATTACATCATATGTGCGTGCGATCATACATGACGATCATACATGGCGATCATGCGTGGAGTAGTCATTTTGAGTGTACTAGTGAATGTAAAATGTATACGAAATATATTGTAAACCGTGAGAACATGTGGAGGTATAAACCAAAATGTTATGTAATCGATTACAATAAATTGTATCGGATGTTATATTTTTTTCTTTTGCAGTACCTCCGCTTGACATAAGCGAAACCATTGAGCAAAGATTGGTTGTAATTGAATAGCAAGCAAGAAACCAAAGCAAACATGGTTTATTCGGTAAACCAAAATAGGTCAAATAAATGTAGAATTATTATCAACGGTCAGGTTTGACCCCAATCTAAAAATATGTAAAGAGAATTAATCAATAAAAACAGTAAAGTGTTTTTCTTCTTTGAGAAAATTATTTTCATAGACACACATTTTGAACTTTTAGTAAAACAAAATAATGTTACTTTCTACTTGATACACACTTTTACCATGACGATTGTCTTTTATACCTTTAAAACATACATCTTTCACGTTACCTATCCTAACAAAGTGGCTTTTTAATAATGTTTTAAATTTATAATACTAGAGTTTTACTACTAAGCAAAAAAATCACATACTCCACCACAACACATCGTCTTCATGATCATTATTTACTACACCAGCTTCCTCTTACCCTCTTTTAGTGTTATTCATATGTTGTTATCAAAGACAAGATGTAAAGTGATATTAATCACCACCAGTCACCATCATAAACTATCCAACACCAGAGAGACAAGCCGCCCCCAACCGCCTTTGCACATCGTTTTGGAACCACCAAATAATATCAGAGACACACAACCCAGCAGAGCTGAGACTGTGTTTTCTGAGGTCCATCAACGATGACCGGTTGATGTTATGAAAAGGCGACGGTGGATGCAACCAAAGTGGGTTTATATGGCTGGTGAGTTGTGATGTGGTTTATGGTGGAGCCTACTAAGGCTATGGTTAAGAGCTTAGAGTAGAGATGAGATATTTCGGCAGCGTGGGAGAGGAGACAGTGGATGAAACCCAGCAGCTTCTCCCAAAATCAAACTCGAACCTAAGTATCCTCCGCGATTCAAGCTCTGATCCATCTCTGCAATCTTGCCGTCGTAGCTTCCAATCTGGTCTCGACCTGCTTCCCCGACATCTCCATAGCCGTCGTGAGTCTTCAAGCCGTGCTCAGCTTCTCCTTCTTAACGTGCTTGTGGCTTGTGGCAACCGTCTCCGTTGCACCATAACAGATTTGTCGTCGTCGTCTCTCCACAGTCAAAGATTGAAAACACAGACAACAATAGTGAATATTTGATTATTTTCACATCCGGTCATCCATGTTTTGTACATTTTTTGTTTCTTACCCCAAACTATTTATATGCAGAGGTATCCTCTTAATTTCGTCTGAAACTTCTAATTGTACATTCTAGATCATGTCAAACGTATATGAACAAATATATGCACCAAAGACACCTAAACCCAACATAAAATTATCTATTTGAACTAAAAACAAATTGTAAAACTAATAAAATAATAAGAAATCAAATATCCAAAAAATTAACACAAAAACTTACCCACCATAGACACAAACATACCCACCTCAAACACAAACATACCCACCACAAACACAACCACATCATTTTATTGTTTATTATAAGTTAATAATACTTTAATTTTATATATATATATATATATATATATATATATATATGGATACGAAATTAACATATTTTAACAATATATTGTTTATTATAATTTGTCCACAAAAAATCAAGATTTCATATAATATCTATTAAAACTTGTCTTTAAAAAAAATTCACATATTTTACCATCCATCCTTATCCACATCTTTTTCTGTTCACGTGGATACGTTTTGTGAACACGATTTTGTGGATACACTATCGTGGAATGGTTCACATATTTTTGTATATGTCCACATTCATCTGTCCACATTTTTATGTCCATGTGTTTTTATATAATTATTTAAATATATATATATATATATATATATATATATATATATATGAAAATGGATGTTAAAATCTAGATAAATTTTTTACAGTTTATTGTAACTATTAGATTTGCTTTATATATCTTAGAATTTGAGAAAAACAAATAAAAACACAAGATAAATTAAATAATCAATACTATTAAAACAGAAGCACAAAGTTGGACCCAACTTGCTTCTATGCGAAATATTTTAAAAAAATTTACAATATAATTAATATGACTAAAAATTTATTATAAAACAACTTACCCTAAAATCTAGCAAAATATAGAAATACTTAATAATATCTTTCCAAATAAGGTACATTATATTTTTGTTTCAATATTTTAAATAAGATTCAAAAAAATATTTTTAATTATCATACTTTAAAGTGCATTTAATATTATATTTAAGTACTTTTTATTTTAAATGAAAATAAATATCTTTAATATTTATCTTAAATAACAAAATTCGTAATTATTGCTAAATATTATTCTAAAAGACTGTAAATTCACTTTTTTATATAATAAGAAAATAAAAAACTATAATATTTATAGATATATTCATAATTTATATTCATAATTAAATTACTACTCAATTTAATAAATAAAAATTAATTAATCTAACTATTTTATAAATTATAAAATTAAAATAATTATTTGTACATAATAAATTGTGTTCATAAACTTTACAACATACTTCATCTATTGAAAAATCTATTAAACTAGGTATTTTAAAATAATAAATAAATTATATTTTAATATATATATATATATTATTAAAACATACTCGCTCTATTTAATAATGTAAGTTGTTTAGCTTCAAAACACTAATGTCATGAAAGTTGATATCTTTTTAAAAATATTATTTAATCAACAGCACAAAATTAATACTATTAAACAGAAGCACAAAATATGGATCCAACTTAATCCTAGGTAGAATATTTAAAATAACTTTATCCTATACAATTTTGTGTAATCTATAATATTATTAACTATATACCCTTAAATACAACTTAAATATGATAAGATTTTAAGAAGTAAATCTAAAGAAATATCTCGGTCAAATATGTATTAAGTAAGATCTTCCATAACAGGTTTCATGTAATGCGATCTATAATAAATTATACTTTATAATTTACTGCTAATAACTTCTGTCATATTTATTATACATTATATGCCAATTTTTTTATAAGGTTTACCAAAAAGAAAAGAAAAACAAATGTGGAATGTTCGATTGCCGATTAAACTAAATAGCTAATGTTCCACTTAAAATACATAACGAAAAATATGTATAAAAGGATACATATTAACACACACTTCAGGTTAGGCTTGGCTTACCCGTTGGAATACGGATTGGGTATTTTGAATTTTGCTTTTAATTTATATCACATTTTAGGTTTCATTTTGGTAAATTTGTAAGTATGGATCGTGTTTTAATATAACACATCTTTTTAGTTCTAATTTATATCACATCGTAAAACCTATAGTAAACATATATCATGTGGATTATATTGGTTCGACTCAAATATATCTGAAGTGAAATCTAAAATTTAAAAGAAAAACAAAAATAGATACTTATTTATATAAACTTAGATATTTAAGGTAATAATTTAAATTTTAAATAATTATTTTAAATATTATTTCAAAATAATATATAATTGAATTTTTGAAGTACATATTTATGTTTCAAATATTTATATGTGTGATCAATTTGGACATTCAGATTGGTTTTTCGGGTTTTTCTATATTTTGGATTACCCGTTTACGTTCAGCTAATAACTTTTGAGTTCAAATATGTTTTCTACCACCCTACAAGGCTCATTCTGGTATTTCTTACATTTTTGTCCAGGTATGAATCGTTTTTTTGTTTGGATCGGTTTGGATCACACATTACGGATTTTACGTCCATGTCTACTTTGAATAAAGAGAAAATATGATTATATAAAGTTTTTAACAAAAGATAAAGCAGCGCTTTGAAAGCGCGGATCAAAATCTAGTAATAACATTAAAGACTAGTACAAATTCTCAACCAACAACACAAGCATTAACTCATGTCAATTGTTTTTTCTATTCAAAAAAAAGAAGCTACAACCACCATAAGATTTAAAAGCATTTTTAAAATCGTGTGGGTCAAAATTAATACCATCTTTAATAATAAAGTAGACTCATGTCTTTCCTCCTTGTGCCACGTCAAAACAGAGCATAGGGCATATTCTGACACGTCAGCCTCTTCTTTGAGATTTTCTGTTTCGTTGTTGAAATTTCAATTGCTGGCCCATTAACACACGTTAAGCCAATGTAATAGTTTAGTCTCAGCTAACAAAATTGGAGAAAATTATATGCAACCCATTAAAGGCCCATCTATGTTCTCTAATTCTTCGTCTTCTCCGTTGATCAATTTTGGTTTATATCATTTCTCCACTTTCTGAGTTAAGCAGCCATTTCACTAGCAAAACGTTAAGATCTCGAAGTATTACCTTGAAATGGAAACACTAGGGCTAACAATATTTACTTAATGTACCAACATCTCCTGCTAAGTATTAACTTTTTACGAACTTTTTGACACTTATTGCAGTAGAACATCAGGGAAAATATTGGAACTCAACCATGCTAACAAAGTGGTTCAACAGATTATAATACACATGCTTTTCAAAATATGAAATGACCAACTTTCCAACATTTTCAGTTGACTCTTCCTCATTTTGTTTTCCATTGCCAAAAGCCTCCAACCCCAACGTTATATTACTATGGACATCCTACCAAGAACATTATCACCAAACCACAAAAAAATAAGCACACATAACAGCACCACATAAGTCCTTCTGCCCAATAATGTTACTCAGCCCAATTTGTAAAGATAATACACTTCAATATATGACCAAAACTGCAACACAATCACATGACCATCAATTAAAACTCAGTCAACGTAAATTACTCCCACACGTTATGGAAAAAAAAATCATTAGTTTACTACACAAAATTAAATGCAGTTGGTTTTAAATGGTAAAATCAATAACGTACCCAGCGAAATAAATTAAACGACCTTATTGCAATCACAAATACATCACATTAATTACAGCGTTGATTCCACATCCCCCAGTCTAACAAATCACCTAAAAATAAACAGCTCATTAAAATGGATATTATGTCAGGAGTGCCGCTGATTCTTAAAACAAGCGTACGAATCGTCGTGGAGACAAATCCGTTTTTTTTTTTTTTGCAAAAGCTGCCGCATATTCCCTTGTCTACAAGAACATCAACGTACACTCAAATGAAACCATTAGCATCACTGCACAGATACAAAGATCATACAGAAATATAAGAGTATTTTCATAAGAACCACCGATGGAAACGTATCACATCTCCACTCAACAGCTAAAAGTTTGTATCACAATGCTATTTACCTTTACGTTTTAATAATGTTAAGGAGTACCTCAGGTCGGTTAATCAATATTAGATTCCCTCATATGGAAAGTAAACATACAACATAAACAATCAGTGTGACACATACTTTATTACAAGCAAATGCCGATATTCTCTTTGAAGACAATATGTATTTTGGTGAGTGGTGATCTCCTTTTCTATTTCAAGTTCAATAATAAATAAAATTAAAATACTTCCTCCTCTTCGACAATTACTAAATCCGGAATATAACCTACATAAGCCGTTAATAATAATAATTGGTAACTTGACTGAGGACAATAAAAAATTCAAACCACATCATACATTTTAAAATTCTTCAAATGGTTTCACACACGTGACAACTAAACTTTCAAATTACCAACACTATGACACACACGAAGAACATGTCAGAAACAAACATGAACTCAGCGCAAGACACATACACACAAAAGCAGTGCGAAGAGTTTTTGCTGCCCTAAGCAAAAGAAAAAAAAAAATTGAAAGAAAATTAATAAACAGTTTGTCAGGGGTAAAAAATAAACTTTTTAGAAATATACAACAAAACAACAAAATTTATATAAAGATATGATACATAATGTGGTAATTTAGTAAAATTTATGTAGTGTAAATTTTAAGAAAGTACCAAATGGAATAAAAATTAACTTTCTAATAAAAAGTTGATGAGAATATAACTTAATGCAGTGAAAATGTTAAATATAAACAAGTGTATGAACATATATATATATATATATATATAAAAAAATTGTTAGAAAAGACATTGATTTACGTACATTATATGAAAAATTATATGTAAACAATGCTTTTAATTTTTATTTGAAATCAAATTGATGCCTTAACTGATTACAAAGAAAAATTGATGCTCTAAACCATTATTTATTTTTTAACCAAATTGATGTCCAAAAAACTGACCAAAATATCATATTCCGCGCGAAGCGCGGATCTCCCCTAGTTAATCTATAAATCTAACTAATAAAAATGACAAGTTATCATGTTTTAGCTTGCCTCATCGACAATCTATCTAGTTCTCTGAACTCAAGGGTAAAAGAGTAAAAAAAACAATATTGATTTTATCACTTGTGTGCCTCAGGAAAAAAAGTGTCTAATTGAATAAAGGAAAAAATAAAAGTGTCTAAAAGTGCAACTCACTCTTCTTCTTTCAGCTCATTCCAAATCAACCAGAAAACCAAAGGAAAATTTAAAGGCTAAACCACAAAAAAAAGAACCAAAATCTAACCCGGTTAAGCTATTTATTTGGCCTTTCATTGGCCACTGGCTTTCTCCTTTAAGATCTTCCTATTGTAGGACGCCACACTTAGAACTCAAAACTTAAAAAAAAAAAAACTAAGCCAAACCAAACTCCTACAAACTTGTTTGGCCTAAGATGTGAATCAGCTTGTCATAGACCCGATTCAGACACTAGTCCGAACCCGGACTCACACAACTCGGGCCAATAGACGCCCCGGTCTTGTCAGTTATATATTAAATTCTTATCTTGTTTAAGTGTAATATTCAAATGAAGTTCTAACCAGAGTTCCTTAACTACTCAATCAAACACGCGGAAGCAAAAAAGCCATATGGCCGCGTTATATAAATCATAATGGATTTGATACATTGTAGTTTAAGTATGATCATATCGATCCTATACAATACTAGACTTAAATGACTCGAACACCACTCACAACCATCGGCCGCTTGTCTTGCGTCAACCTGAACCATCCTTAGAACATGCCACATTCAGTGATGATAATCAATCTAAGACATTGCTTAGTGAGGCGAATCAATCTGCCTAACGTTTAGTCCCGAACATCTAACCCTAATATGATATTGATACTATCTTTTAAACGCCAAAAAAGTTCCTTTTTTGTAGGGTACTCCTGGGAACAGATCCAGTGGAGACAGGGTGGGGCTTGTAGCCTTGCATTATTAGTTATTTCCGGGTTTTTTTGTTGCATTCACTTACAACAAGAAACAACCACCAACGTTTGGTGCAGCACCTGCATTTGGTGCATTCTTCTTTCTTTGGTCTTTCGTTCTATCATATTACTAATAACTTATCCAATCACAATGTATTAACCGCTAATGCACCTTTCTTTTATCAGATCTCAGGAACATGGTCTAATCATAAGGCAGTATTTTACTATGATGTAGGATCCCAATTTTTTTATGGATTCTTTATTTTTTTCCGGGGTCGACCCCAAAGCCATAATTGCCTAAATAGCTTCTCATGGTCATTTTGACAGTTTGATCTTCCAATATGCTAGTGGCGGCTTGGCCTAGCAGAGTGCTTTCGCCATTGGTGTGTTTTCCGAGCTCTACGCATTTCATCGCTCCACTGGAAATTCCTTGTGCCCCTACCGTAAGCTTTATGGACACAAATGAGTACATCTGACACTCGGCCTCATGTTTTAGGTCTACTAGGTATGTTTAATTCGCAAGGGAACGGCTTTGGTGAATTCTTCCTACCCGTCGGTTGCCTTGACCAATCGCCTAGAAACTTATGAAACTCATCGGCCCTTTAGCCTCGACCAAGTATACGACCATACATAGGGTCTATAGGCATGTAGACGGTTTTAGTAATCTGCATGTATGAACCAAACAACATGTAATACATGCGGCATCAATGCCTTATGTACCATCACGCAACACTCAACTAATCTAACCAAACAATCCTAACCAAACCCAAAGGCTATGACCGAGAGGCGGCCTTTTCCGTTTAGACCTCTCTCTCTCCTGATTTCTTTTGGTAATTTGAAAATCCCGAGCCACCCTAGCCTAAACCTCGCATCCCTTGACCACCACCAACCTGACCACCCTGGACCCAGCCCGAACAGCCCAACACTGTCACTGGCTGAGCTGGTCAGCTAGATGGGGAAAACTGACTACACTACATTAAGCAAACCTCGGCTGCCTAAACTATCCTATACTATCTTGACCTAAATAGGAGCTTGGTCTCGGTCGAGGAAATTAACTAATATTCTCATTCGACCTAATGGTTACGCCAATGGAGTTTTCTGGTCGATGGTTCATCTTGAACCTCAACTACGCTTGTCCATAAGACGTCTTCCTGGTCCTAGGCAGGACCAAGGGCGTTACAGTGACAGCTTCCTTTAGATACTCCCTCATGGTGGAATGATCGTGACATACTCGAGCAATGTATTCACTAGATGCATCATAGTTAATTGCAAGAACCGCCTCATGGTCTATGAGGCAGACCTAGGTTATAACTAGGTGGGGCGAGTGGCACGTACATAATTTTTAATCATTATTTTTATTGAAAAATCTCTAAATTTAGATGGTTTAGTCTTCATTTCCCCATGCAACCTTGGTTGAAGATTATTTATGACTACTATAATTTTGTCCCTTAATACATTGTACCCCATGTTATAATATTTGCTATATCCACCCCTTCTCATGGATCAGCTCTCCAGCGTTTGGCAACATAATGTGAACACCCAAGATCTTATCCCTCTCCTTAACAGCCAACATCTTCACCAATCCTTCAGAATTATTTATGGCCTTAGCTCTACTATTCTCCATAAACGAGATCTTCCCATTTCGATAACTCACACCGCCTTTCTTAAGATGCTCTTTCGTTTTAGCAACTTGTACCGTGCATGTAGACAACACCAGGAACCTTGTCATAGTCCACATGGCCATGTTTGTCAGCTATGAACTCCACACAAGCAACACCTGCTTCTTTAGTTTTGTGAGCAAGGATTGATCTTGGAATCACATCTCCAATGGCATACACGCCTGAGACATTGGTCAAAAATCTATCATTCACAAGAATTCTCCCGGCTTTTCAGTCTTCCATTCTGATGTTCTCCAGGTCAAGTCAATTTTGAATTATTTGACTCTTAGTGAATTTTACAATATGCTGGATATATTAGGAATTTATTTTATATTTATAGTTAAATTATTTTGTAATTTCATGTAACTTTGTATTACTAATTAAGAAACTTAATCAAAATAACTTAGTCAAAATAAATCTTCCAGATTTCTCTCATTAAAATATATTTAGTAACTATGAGTTTTAGAATAATTCAAATAACAAGTTTAATGACATTAGATTTTCAACCCTTTTTGAACTTGAATTTTCAACCTTTTAAGATCCATGCTTGAATAAAAGATGATTTTTATTAGTCTAAGAACGTATGGCAATGCGAACATGGTTGATCCTTTGGGACAGTCATGGTGATGTAAAATAGGTTGGAGCGAAAGCTTACCCCTCTGCCCCAAATGTTTTGGAAGCAGAAGCTATTGTATTGTTTAAGCAATGAGATATGTCTCAAAGATAGGTTTCAAGGATGTCATTTTTCAAAGTGATTCTCAGTCACTGATCCAAGAAACCCAGGAACTATTGGATTGACAGCGATTACAATGCTTAGTCTCTGAAATCGTACGTCCAAGGAGGAGTAAACTTCAAGATTCTTACTGTATCACGAGAAGAGATGGAAATCAGTGCGCAGACCAGCTGCATCCTTTTCAAATTAGCAGGCTTATGTTGTCATGTTGAACGTTTTACTCCTAGATAACTCGTCTTCTAGTGAACCTTGACAATCACTGTCTATGTGTTGTAGTATATTTAAGAATGGAATGAGTATTTCAGGTTTTTTCTTAAAGATGATTTACATTTTCGCATAAGTCAATTTAGGTACCCCTCTAAAAAAACATGAATCATTTCAACAAGATATTCAAGGTTTATAGAAAAATTATCAAAATCGGATAATTTTTAAATTGTCGTCTACAGGCTGGTCGTGTGGGCACCAATCCCATACAGGAATCCTCGATAGGGGGAAGCCCTATTGGGAGGGGGGGGTGCGATCACTTATCTCTTAACTAGGGCGATAGTTTGTTACTTGGGTATCTTAGATGCCGAGTTTGTCTCATGTTAAGAATAAATTATATATATTTGAAGTGCCATGTCCAGGTCTATGAAATTCGGGTTTAGCATCTCATACCTCACTGGTTGACTCCCATGTTACTCATCCTCTCTTCCCCCCCATTGAAGGTGAGACTGACGAGTAAGATTCTGATCGGATGGATGGTGTTTTAGGTTTTTTCTTCTTTTATTTTCAGACAATTGTTTTAGTAATTCCGATGATCATTTTAGCTATTTCGGTTATTGGATTTATGTTTTTTTTGTTTTTCAAATGAAATTCAACTTCCCCCTTTTATGGTTTTGAGTTATAAAATTGTTGTTGGTAACACGACATTCTCGATTGAGGATGTGATGGGTGTTACATTTTGGTATCAGAGCGGGGTTGTGTCTTTGCTCTGACCCAGAACGCCAGTTAGGAGACCTGATTTTCAATGATTTCAAAGGTTTCAGCAGTTTTTTAAACTTAAGAGCACATTTCTGTTTGGTAGCATTTCATTAAGCGTTAGTGTTCTGATTCAACAGAAGTTAATCGTTTCGTCCATTTTATTTTCATATGCCGCCAAAGAGAGGAGTTAAGTGTAGTTGCACCCTCAGAGCCACAGCAAGAGCCGATGCTCGTGAAGTTGTGGATGAGCAGGCTGCTGTAGGGGGAGTTCGGCAGATGGTGGGCAGCCAGCAGCCCCACAATTTTATCAGGATGCGCTCAGGCATATGGTTCATGAGGCAGCTACACAAGCTGCTCAAGCTGCCATTCAGCAGGTTGCTCATGATGCTTCTCGGGTAGCTGCTCGTGAAGCTGATCGGGTAGAAGCTCAGGAGGTTGCTCTTTAGTTGGTTGCCGCTCATCAGGCCCCAATTCAGCAGGCCCATGTTCAGAAGGCCCATATTCATCAGGCCCTCACTCAACAGGTTCCTGTTACTCATGTTCCATTGGACCAGGTCCCAGCTCATGAGTTTCCTCAGGGTATCCAGGTTCCACCACCACCACATACCTACCTTCTTATGATGAAAGGTTTTTCAGATTGATGGGACAGATGAAGAACATGGATATGGAGCATATAGTAGGAAGAATGGATGCTACAGCTGCACATTATTGGAAGTTAAGTCTGGAATGGTAGTTGGAGATTATCGATTGTCCACCATAGTTTTTGCTTAGATTGGCTATGCACTACATGCGTGGAGATGCACTAGTATGGTGGAAGGGAGTATGAGTGAGCCATCTTGGACATGGCATTCTGACCTTTGAATACTTTAAGAGGGAATTCGACAGGGAGTACTTCCTAAAAGAAGCCATGGACAGGAATAAAAGTGCTTCCGAGCATGTAAAACAAGATACCATGACCATCAGAGGTATGAGGTCAAGTTCAGCAGACGCAGATTTTATGGAGGTGGCATTTCAGGGAAATACCTGATCATGAGATTTTTAGATGGGATACCAAGTAGATATTCACAACAGGTGCCATGTCATTAGTTACCACATGTTGGGAGATTTTGTGGAGAAAACTGCTGAACAGGAGATGGGTCTAGCCGAGGAGCAGAAACTCTTCAAAGCAGCACACCCAAAGTCAGGGAAAAAAATCAGAGTCTCAGAAGAAGACTTGGGACTAGTCTGGATTACCGAGTTGTCCCCATTGTCATCGTATCCATGGTGGAGAGTACACCATGTGTTACCTTTTTGGGCAGTTGGGTCACATTTTGAAGTATTGTCGGATTAAGTGAGTGGATGTGATCCTAGCCAGACAAATTACAGCATCGGCATCCAAGAACTGTTACAATTGTAACCAGCCTGGTAATTTTTCTAGAGAGTTCTGTGGAAGGGACATGCAGCGCTCCAGCCAGCTAAGCATCCAGCCATTGCTCCACGAGTGTTTGCTATAGGATACTATGACGGAGCTAATCTAATAGCTGTTATGTATCGTTTTTTATACTTTTTTGTGTTGAGTCCTTTTATTTTTCGTGGTTGTCACTTGTAGTTAGCAAATTCATGTAGGATCATTATGGTTGGGGGTGAGGCATCTTTCACTTATTTGACACAATAGTTTCGCATAGGTTTGTGAGCCCACGGTTGGCAAAGTGTTCGTCTTTTCAAGGATTGTTCGAGCCTAAGACTAGGCAGCTTCAGACTGTCGGTACAGAGAGATTGGGAGCGATTGGTATTCACTAAGACGTACCACTTGAACTCAGAGGAGTCGACTTTGTTTGGGACCTAGAAGAGATGAGCTGAATTCAATGATGTTATTCTTGGGTTTTATTGGTTGTCACAGAATCAAGTTACGCTGGATTTCCAAAGAGAAAGAGTGTATACCCCTCGAGCAAAGAGGGGTAAGATCACATTGCAGAGTATTCAGACAAGCCAGAGAGTTTCCATTATCTCCATGTTTCATGTGATATACCATAGTTGTAGACCATTTCAAAAGTCCTATTTAGATTCTATTATATATATTTTGAGTCATTTTAGAGTCTTTTCAGGTTAAGGTATATTTTAGGCAACTTTGGAGATTCTGGAGCTACTTGAGGTTCATAACTGTGCAGACGCGTCAGAAGTTTAGCAATGGATGGAGGACATCCCACAGTTCGATTACGCTCATCTTTTGACAAAATATAGATATTTAAGGTAGATTTCCAATTCCGCCGGTTTGAGGTCAATTAGGATACTATATCGAAAGTTATGCTTATTTTATTAAAGAGTAGTCCCTTTGACACGTGAGCATGAAGGTGTAAAGAATTCAAAAGTTTCAAGGAGTGTCGAATGACACCACTTTGGTGTCAAACAACACTCATCTAAAATCAGCAAACTAACAAATTTAATGAAGCTTCAAGAATTTCAACTTCGCCCCGAAGTTTTTGTTATTTACAGAAGACACCTGACCGACTTTTAGATATATATATTTTCTAAGCCATTGTTAGTCTAAGCTTTGATTAATATTCTTAGGTTTTCTTTTAAATTTCTTTAGGGTTTGGAGAGTAGAGAGGAACTCCTTCAGAGTTTTCTTGGAACTCTTTTGGTTTTATATATAATTTCTATTGAGACTATATTTTGTGTTTTTGCTTCCATGTTTGAGCCACCTGACAGATTCAGGGATTTTCTACTGTTTTAATCAAATTATTTGAGACTAAGACACCTGGCCATTTTTTCGCATACGAGAGTTAGAATTATAGGATTTTAAACATCTGATTGGACTCACATGCGAGAGCTGGATATCATACTTATTATATTCAAGTTCTAGGACTGAGCCTTATAAAATCCTAGAAACCATTTAGCTGAGTTCTGGTTGCTGTTTGATATCCCTAGATCTAGCGTTTTCGTCCATTGTTACAAACTCTCTTTTATTTGATGTTTTTTATCGCTTTCTATTATTTTATCTAGCTTAATCTGAAATCAAAGTCTATTGTGGAAATATTGAGTCCATGTAGATTTAATCCCTAAGTAATGCAATAGACCTCTTCTTTTGATAGAGTTTCTCTAGGGTAATTTGAGCATATCAAATTTGGCTCTATAGCAGGGGACTTTGATCACCATTAAGCTAGGTGTAGAATTTAGACGAGTTTTTTTTATTTTTAGTTTTTATTTTTTTCCTTCCATGTGGTTTTCCAGTACGTGCATATGACTAAAAGAAGCAACAAGGAAAAAGGTCTCTCAATCCAAGATCTATGAGATCTTGAACAAATGGAACATTTGAACGCCATTGCTGCATCAATCGACACTGCACGCTGCGAGACAAATATGGCTGCGATACTTGTGTTGATTCAGGATGATAATGGAGACCAGCATGATCTCGAGTGTCATTTGTATAATGCAGTAGGTCATAAGATAGGTGCACAGGGGGCTGTAATCACTGATGCGATTGATGTTGCTGAAAGGAATGACTTTGAGATGAAACCTTGGTATATCTCCGTTTTGGGTAAAAATCCCTTTCATTTCCTTTCTCATGAGCATCCTATGTTTCATGTTAACTTGGTTGAAGATTTTTTATTGATCATTAAGTGCCATGGAATACCTAAGGACTATTATTACTGCAAGTTATTCCCATATTTTCTTGCTGGAGAAGCAGCCTGTTGGTTCAAGCAGCTACCACCAGAATATCTTACTACTTGTAATGACATCAGAAAGGTCATTTTCATCAACTTTTTCAATGAAAATTGTGAAGAAGTTTGCCTCCTTCAGTCCTTCGAGAACTCTAGAGAGAGCAGGATTGATGCTAAGCTGGATCAGATCCTTGAAGATCAGCAGAAGGTGGTGATGTTTGATTGCAGTCAAAAGATGGATTCTGTCAACAGTGAGCCAAATGGGGAATTTGAAGACCTGAATACACATGTCAAGAAGCTATGTATTCTGGTTCAATAGAAAGATGAAGCTACACATAAGCAAGAACTGAATAAGACAATTAGTAGACCCCGTTACGACAAAAGGTGACGAACAACATGGATCTGGAGATCTGGGCCAAGTGGATGAAGCTGATATTGGTGATCCGATCTCAGTGTCGATCGACAAAAACTCCTGCTGTCAGTCGAACAACTCTTGAAATCCCCGAAATATCGAGTTTTCCTGACAACATTGCATACTTGACACTGAAGCAGAGGGTCGATCGACACCTAGGTTGAATTGATCGGCACCCTATGAGAAAATATATGGAGACTTCATCAAAAGTCTAGCATCAATCAACACCCACCTTATAACGATCGACATTCATGGATGGATCTGTTGCATGTTTTCACAATTGAGCCAAAATTGATTGAGGAGAGAATTCACATGTCCAAGGCCTCACACATGCTGTCCTCAAACATCTGAAACCACATATATGCGCAGAAGAGCCTGCTGGCTTTCACAAAAGAGTGAAGAGGATACAAACCCTATGAAGCTTGTGGTTCCATGCACTACTTCTGAAGTTGAATTTCATATCCCACCTGATAGAATTGTGCAGTTAGGTTCTTACATTAGGGTATTGGATGATCCTCTAAATGCAGTAGCTCCTCACATAGGCTTAAGATATAAAATCGATGTCGACTGAGGCTCATCGGTATCAGTGTTGAACGACACGAACTTTATGTTGATCAATACCCATCGCGTATCAGAGCACAAGGAGTGTGAAGTGTGTTGAAATCTTTTTTATGGAGGCACCACCGCTAGATTAGACAAGTCAGGCGAAAAGAAGAGGAAGAATAGAAAAAGGACAAAAGGCAGTCCTCAGTTTTCGTTGATTCCTCACTTTTCAAATTGTGTCTGGAAAAATAGAGTGCACAACAAAGGCTTCTCAAAGCCATTTACAAAGGTTCGAGCACTCTTTATTGCTGAGATGATAGACAAAGGAGAAGAGTCTATGAAAGCTTTCACGAGCAGTGTGTTGAAGATGAAGAAAGTAGACATTGAGATTTATTTTGGAGCAAGTTCTTTTTCTCGTCTATACCACATCTGATCTCCAGAAGTCAAACTAATTACTGAAACAACCTCTGAGTAAGAGACAACCCACTGTAAGGTAATTTTTTATTCATTCTTAAACAAAAAATGATGAATACGAGACGAGGACTAATATCGACCGATGACTGGCCAGTGCCGGTTGACACCACTTCACATGAGCATCGAGTGACACCTGATCAAAGTTGGTCGGCACTCAGACAGCAGGTATAACTCGATTTCCTTGTTAAATATTTACAGCTTTTGATTGTTTCCTTGCCAATCTTGGATTGTATAAGACTAGGACAGTGTTGTTTAAGTCTGAGTAAGGTTTCTGCTGATGTTGTGTTTTGTTTGAGTGTCAATAAGCTGTTTTATTAAGTCAAAATAGAGTTAGTTCGGGAGTCTGAACTTTTTCTTGGAACAATACCACTTAACCACTCTCTAGCATTGTTTCGAGTTACTGTTTTACATGTTGTATTGAATGGAAATGCTAAAGTAGATTAACATGCTAGTATCATCCACACTTGCTGAGAATGTCTGAATGAACCAAAGTTGACTTCCAACCTAATCAAATCATATCGCTTGTCTTAGGGCTTCGTATACACTAGATTGTATTTCTCTTGCAAGTCTGGAAGGTAAAAGTTTGTGGGTTTTTTGGTCCCTTCTCTCCTATCTTCGGCATTTAGGAAAAGAAAGTAAGAAAGAAAGGATTGAGATGACTTTCTGAGATGCAGAAGGGTAAGAAAATTTTCTATGACCCCACTATTCTAGTTCAAAGAAATTATCACATATTGTTGTAAGCGAGGGGGAAAAACATTTCACAGACCCCATTATTCGCCTATACTTTGCAAAAGAAAAAAAAAGAGAAAAAGATTCAGAGAAGGGAGAAAGAAGGAGGAAATGAATCAGAGAAGATTGTCTGTGTGTTTAAAAACCTGCTAGGGTAAGAGTCCATGTGTCCTTTGATAGATATTCCCAAGATGAAGCATGCACTTGTTGGTGTCTGGTATAGTTGTAGTATGGCAGGTTTCTAAGTTGGGGCTGAATACATGTAAATGCCTCAGAAGTGGTTTCAACAGAGTTGAGGTGATAGTGTGTTCTAAAGAGTTGTGAGTCCCTGCGTTTTTGAACCTCTTCCACATGTACATTCTATGTTTTGCTTGAGGACAAGCAAATGATAGTTGATATACCATGGTTTTTTACCACTTTTAGACCTTGTTATAAGTTCTATTTAGAGTCTATTATATGTAACTGGAGTCATTTTAGAGTCTTTTCAGGTTCAGATACGTTTTGGGCAACTTTAGAGATTGAGCTATTTAAGGTGCAGAATTGCACACACGTCAGAAGTTTTGCAATGGATGGAGAACTACCCACGGTGAGATTGAGCTCATCTTTCGACACAAGATATATATTTGAGTTACTTTTCAAATTCTATTGGTTTAAGGTCAATCAGGATCCTAGACCGAAAGTTATGCTTATTTTACTGAAGAGTGGTCTTTCTGACACGTGAGCAGGAATCTGTCGACAAATCAAGAGATTCAAACAGTATTAAATGACACCAAGTAGGTGTCAGATGGCACTCATCTAAAATCAGAAAACCGACATATTTTATTAAGTTTCAAAAATTACAACTTTGCTCTAAAGTTTCCTTTATTTACAAAAAAACATGGCCGACTTTTAGACATATATATATATATATATATGTTTTATAATCTATTGTTTAGGCTAAGCTTTTATTATTATTCTTAGCTTTTCTTTTAATTTTGTTTAGGGTTTGAAAAGAAGAGAGGAGCTCCATAAGAATTTTCTTAGAACTTTTGGTTTTATATATGATTTCTATTCAGACTATGTTTTGTGTTTTTGATTCTATGTCTGAGTAGATCACCTGTTAGTTTAGTAATGTTCTAGGGTTTTGATCAACATGTTATTTATGGAACTGCTAAGGTAATCTTACTGAATCCTTAACATAATTGTTCTTATTGCTTGTTCTAGAGTAATTAACTAGAACTAGATGATAGGATAGTTGGGAAACACGAGAGCATGGTCAATTACTTGAACTAAATCTTGTTGAGCTAGGTTGTGACGTGCATACGAGAGTTGGTTTATATTACTTAGTGTACAAATCCAACTGAACAATAATGCTTGTCCAAAATTAGTATCGACCGACACTCTCCCTAATCCGCATACGAGAGCTGGAATTATAAACATCTGATTGGACTCGCATGCGAAAGATGTATATCCTACTTATTGAATTTGATTTCTTGGAATAATCCTAATAAAACCCTTAGCAGATATTTATCTGAGTTCTGGTTGCTTGTTTGATATCCTTATATCTAGCACTTTCATCCATTGTTACAAACTATCTTTTATTTACTTTTTTGTTTATTGCTTTCTATTATTTGACATAGCTTAATCTGACATCAAAATCTATTGTGTGAAAAATTGAGTCCATGTGGATTTGATCCCTAAGTATTGTAATTGATCTCTTATTTAAGATATTTTCTCTTAGGTAATTTGATAAGTTTGGCATGCAGAGGAGTTATTGGACAAAGGAGCTGGGGGATTTTGGCAACCATATCGATTGCTAAAGATGATGGGCAGTTGGATCTCTAGATATTCTAATAGTTGTGGAGTATGAGGATGTATTTGAGGCCTTAAAAGTGCCACCACCAGTCAGAGGAGATGTCTTTACTATTGAGTTGGAACCAGGGACATCACCGGTTTCATGAGCTCCATACAGTTTAGCACCAGCAGAGATGGACGAGTTGAAAAAGCAGCTCGAGGAGCTATAAGATAAGGGTTTTATCAGGCCAAGAACTTCACCAGGGGGAGAAGCAGTATTGTTTGTGAGGAAGAAAGATTAAAGTTTCAGGCTTTTTATCGACTAAAGAGGTTTAACAAGGTTACCAATAAGAATAAGTACCCGCTTCCATGAATCGATGAGTTGTTGGACCATTTACAGGGAGCTTCATGGTTTTCTAAGATTGACTTGGCATCAGGATACCACAAAATTGAGATAGATGAGGACAATGTGAGGAAGACAGCTTCCAGTACACGTTATGGACATTGTGAATTTGTGGTATGTCATTTGGGCTGACGAACGCACCTGTAGCATTCATGAAGCTTATGAATGATGTGTTTCGTGAGAACTTCGATATGTGTGTGATTGTCTTCATCAAATATATCATGATTTACTCTCTGAGCAGAGATGAGCATGTTGAGCATTTGGGAACTGTGTTGGGTAAGCTCAGAGAGCATCAATAGTTTGCCAAGCTGACTAAGTGTAGCTTCGGGCAGAGGAAGATTAGATTTTTGGTCACGTGGTTTCTGAAGCAGACGTTGATGTAGACCCAAAGAAGATACCGTAATTACAAAGTGGCTGACACCTAAGAGTGCTACGGAGATCCACAATTTTCTAGGTTTAGCAGGGTACTACAGGAAATTTTTCAAGGGATTTGCTTATACAGCCAAGCCGATGACACAATTAACACAAAATGACGTAAAATTTGAGTGGACAAGACGTTTGTGTGAGGAGTTTCACAGATCTTAACCGATAACTAACAAAGACGCCAGTTTGATACTTACTACGCCAAGATACCATATGAGGTTTACACTGATGCATCGGGATCTGGTTTGGGGTGTGTATTAATGCAGGAGGGGTAATTCATTGCGAACGCATCACGTTAGTTGAGACCTCACAAGGTCAACTACCCTACACATTATTTGGAGTTGGCACCAGTGGTATTTGCGTTGAAGATATGGAGGTCGTATTTGTATGGAGAGAAAGTGTAGATTCTCATGGATCACTAGGATTCTGAAATATATCTTCTTTCAGTCTGAATTGAACTTGAGACAGCGCAGGTGGACTGAGTTGTTAGTAGACTACAACTTGGATATCACTTATCATCCGGATAAGGCCAATCAGGTAGATTCCTTAAGTAGGTGCATGAGTGATGTATCAGGTATTAAGGAAGTTCAAGAGCTTACTGGGACACTTGCTACTCTTTGATGTTTGAAGTTACTGTAGAGCGAGAGACAGTTGGCATTGAGACTTTGGAGCAGGCAGATTTATTGTGGAAAATACGTAAATCTCAAGATAAGGTTGAGTTTTGTGTAAGCCGATCAAGATAGAGGGTATTGGGTATCATAGAGCGTCGAGCGGGATGTACTTGTACCAAAACCGGGTTTGTGTGTTAGATGATAAGTTGTTGAGGAAGGAGATTTACAGCAAGCAAACCACTCATGTTTTTCTATCCATCCTAGAAACACCAAGATGTACAGATCCCTGAAGTGCTACTATCATTGGCCTTGTATGAATAAGGATGTCGCTAAATTTGTATCGCAGTGTCAGACATGTTAGATGGTAAAGGCTGAGCATCAGGTACCTAGCGGGTTGTTGCAAAACCTGCCAATGCCAGAGTGGAAATGGGACATGGTGACTATGGATTTTGTTACTGGATTACTGACCACCCCTGGTCGAAAGAACGTTATATGGATTATTGTAGACATACTCACCAAGTCAGCTCATTTCCTTATGATCAAGAAAACAAACAGAGCTGAACAGTTGGCGCAAATGGTGCGATCCTGACAAGCCTCAACCTGAGGGATTTGAAGATCAACTATGAAGCAGCTAGGAGAGCGATCAAGACACAATCCAATGGGCTGTATAGAAGCTTTAATGATCTGATCAGAGAGATAATGGACAGAGAGGAGACAAAGGTTACTCATGGTGCAGCCTTTGATACACTTGATCAGGCTTTGAATCAGCATAGAAGACATGAGATTAGTCAGCAGAGAGGTACAGCTAGAGAGCAACACATAGATATTGGACAAAGATGGCATTTGCATCAGAGTTCAATGGAGCAGAATGTTACATGGATCAAGAAGGATATCTTTGTGTGAAAATTGGACCAGGAGTACATCAAGGACGAGCTGAGCTTTAACATGGACGTGCCTAAGGTTCTATTTGCTGAGAAGGGGCCTTATTAGCCCATAAAGAGCAAGGATAAGCCACCATGGGCTTTACTTGGTCAAATTATACAATTTAGTGTATTTGGGCTTTTCTTATTTAAGTAAACCAACTAGGAGTAGTATTTGGGATTGGTAAACCCATTAGGAATATGATTAGGGTTAAGGCTTTATAAACCAATTAGAAATAGGTTTTAGTTTTCCTTTCTAGCTAAGAATTTCGTTTTGGTTTTTTCTTTTAGAGTTAGGATAAGGTTTTCTAGTAAGGGTTTTCTTTATTGTCTTTATAAAGTCAAAAGCAGCACATATTGTAACTTACGCATTCTCTTAATAAAACTTGAGCTTTTGGCTTCACCAACACGTCCCTTTGGGACACCTTTACCTGGTTCACGTGTGAACAAACTTATCTCTTAGAATCCAACGCCATGGATGAGATATTCAGAGCTAATAAGTGAGGTGCACTCGTAGCTGCTGAACCGAACAACTCTAGAGCATTCCACAGCTCTATTGTGAAGAACACCCCACGTCCAAGGGCTCTAAAGGCTCAAGGATCCACCCATCATCCCTCAAGTGAGACTGGGACGAGGTATTTCTATCCAAGGCCGCACCATGTGGTATCAGAACCACTTGGGGGTTTAGGGTTTGATGATCCTCAACTAGGGTCACGAATTCCATCATCTATCCAGCAATCTTCAATGGTTTCTTACAGAAATCAGGAAGATAAGGCTAAACAACAAGCAACAGGAGAGAGAGTTGCAACCGGCAAGACCTTGATCTTTAATGAACAGCAACTAGATGACCTAGCAGCCGAGATCTTCAACCAAATCATGAGAGAACGTGGCAGCAAACAAAGGTGGAACAGATCTGACCTAAAAACGTCAAAGGAGACAAAGTTACTTGCTATGGATCAGTTTGGGCGCTGGTCTAGGGCTTCACCAGGAGCAAAATAAAACATCCAGCTAGTTCATGAGCTATCAACAAACAAAGTCTGGAAAACAGGAAAACAAACTTCTAAGCCATGCTCACAAACAGTTGAGAAGAAACCTGAAAAGATACCACAGATTGAACCAGCATTGGCTACTCCTTGTCAAGGAGAACTTGCAGCCAATCATCTGAAGCAAGAGGAGTACGTACCAGTAGCTTTGTGTGGTCATATTCTTGACCTAACCAAGGCTAAAGAAGAAGAAAAACTTGATGCGGCGCTTGTAGTTCATAAGGAGTCATCTGAGACTTTGATTGAACAAGGTGGATTCATTAGTTTTGCTTCTGACTATTCACTAACCAGCCCTCTTGTTTGTGTTAAATTCAGTCTCATGGATCACTTAAATCTTTTCAATAAGCTGCACAACTTTATCTTTGAACCATGAGGAAAGCTATGTGAGTTTAAGAGTAATAACAACATTCTGGCACAAAGAGAAACAACAGAGCTGAGTATGCACGAAAATTTCATCCTTAAAAAGCAGGATTTGAGGTCAAATCCTTTTAAAGGAGGAGTGGGTAGTGTAGCTCAAATCAGTAGCAATGACAAGATGAAAGAGAGCAAGTCCGAATTGCATCAACTTCTTACAGACTTGCAGCTTTGGCCTCATCATCCTAGACCAAGAAAACACGTGATTCATGCTGATATGAGGTCTAGGAAGAGCGTGTATCACATGCCATCAATGGTACAACCAAGGTATCCAGAAAATGCAAGTTTAAAATCAAGTTCTCCACTTTACAATCTGACTTTTGGCTTGTGGGCAAGTGTGGAAAGACCAGGGATGACCCAAGAGAGGCAAGGGACGGTATTAGACTCAAGAGTGAGTATGGGGATCAATGTACACGACCTCCTGATCAGGAGAATCATGTCAGTCGATTCACATTGATTTTGGATCGAACTGGGTTGAGAGATGGCTGGAATCTTCTTATTCTCAACCATATTAGATTGGTGCGTTCACCAGAGTGTGGAACAACGTTCTTAGTCAGTCATGAAGAGCCAGCATTACTTTCTTAGATGTCTTGTATGCTAAGAGTCTTTACAGCCAGAGCAATGTATGTGGACATGGATATGAATGTGTTTATCTTAGATGGTTCGGATTTAAGGACAAAGCCTTTTAAAGGAGGAGGGGATGGTGCGATCCTGACAAGCCTCAACCTGAGGGATTTAAGATCAACTATGAATCAGCTAGGAGAGTGATCAAGACACAATCTAATGGGCTGTATAGAAGCTTTAATGATCTGATCAGAGAGATAATGGACAGAGAGGAGACAAAAGTTACTCATGGTGCAGCCTTTGATACACTTGATCAGGCTTTGAATCAGCATAGAAGACATGAGATTAGTCAGCAGAGACGACCAGCTAGAAAGCACACATAGAGATTGGACAAAGATGGCATTTGCATCAGAGTTCAATGGAGCAGAATGTTACATGGATCAAGAAGGATATCTTTGTGTGCAAACTGGACCAGGAGTACATCAAGGACGAGCTGAGCTTTAACATGGACGTGCCTAAGGTGCTATTGTCTGAGAAGGGGCCTTATAAGCCCATAAAGAGCAAGGATAGACCACCATGGGCTTTACTTGGTCGAATTATACTATTTAGTGTATTTGGGCTTTTCTTATTTAACTAAACCAACTAGGAGTAATATTTGGGATTTGTAAACCCATTAGGAATAGGATTAGGGTTAAGGTTTTATAAAGCAATTAGAAATAGGTTTTAGTTTTTCTTTTTAGCTAAAAATTTTGTTTTGGTTTTTCCTTTAAGAGTTAAGATAAGGTTTTCTAGTTAGGTTTTTCTTTATTGTCTTTATTAAGCCAAAAGCAGCACATATTGTAACTTACGCATTCTTTTAATAAAACTTGAGCTTTTGGCTTCATCAACACGTCCCTTTGGGACATCTTTACCTGGTTCACGTGTGAACAAACTTATCTCTTATAATCCAACGCCATGGATGAGATATTCAGAGCTAATAAGTGAGGGGCACTCGTAGCTGCTGAACCGAACAACTCTAGAGCATTCCGCAGCTCTATTGTGAATAACACCCCACGTCCAAGGGCTATAAAGGCTTAATGATCCACCCATCATCCCTCAAGTGTGATTGGGTCGAGGTCTTCCTATCCAAGGCCGCACCTTCTACTAACCAAACCTTCTGTATGGATTCAGAATAGCCTAGTGGAGCATCTGAGGTTTAACAAGGGCCTGCAACACCTTTTTTTGAACCAAAAGGAAGCTTGTGTTTGCATAAAAGCATCAACAACAATCTGATCAAAATAGCAGCAGCATTAAAGCTTGACTTGAAAGGGTTATTGCATGAACAGAGAGAACCAATGCTCGTTTCTGGTTTATCCAAGCTGAGATCACATTTCCAGAAGTCTAAGATCAAGGCTTTTGTTTGGTATCAGTGGAGAGAAGCTCAATCAGAAGCAATGAGATCTTAACTAAACAAGGAGCAGAAATCGCTTGCTCTAAATGTTACTTGTAATGAGCAGAGTCCAGTGAAGCCTCTAGGACGTGTGAAGGATTTACAAAGCTTTGTGTTTGAGCCTGGAGGGGAGATAAACGTGCACAAGAGCTTTAACAACACCATGTTCCAAAGAGAAACAAATAAGATGAGATTTGACCATCTATTCACCCTTGAAGAGCTGGATTTGAGGACAAATTCTTTTAAAGGAGGAGGGAATGGTGTGACCTGGATCAGCTTCAAATTTGTGCTCTGGAAGCCAATGCACGTCTCAGAAAGACTATGGGCCATACCACAGCTTAATGGGCTCATTGGAGAGCTTATTGGCCTTATTCATGAGGTATTGGACCGACAGAAGGCTACGGGCCTTAATGAGGCCTTTATAAAGATAGGAATGACTATGGACCAACATGGACGTCTAGTATTCAATCTGATTGACCAAGAAATTGATGGAAGGAAGCTCGTTGGACAGGAAATGAAATGGATGGTCTGGCATGATCGAGAAATGGAACGGTCAAACCGACATGGCTGAGAAATGAATTGGAAATGGAAGATGAAGAACAAGAGCTGGAAATTGATTATCAGGAGCATTTTCATCATCCAAATGATCTTAAGGAGGAACTTGGTCGGACCAGAAACAAGATGGATTTAACCCAAGCAAGAGTTGTTCGAAAAAGACCTTTATCGGCCCAAAAAAAGGAAAGACAAGCTAGCTTGGATTATGATTGGGCCGAGAAGATTAATCACGTCTAATATGTTTTATCTTCAGTTTATTTATGATTTTATTAAGTGTAAACCAATTAGGATTAAGTTTGGTTATCATAAACCAATTAGCAATAGGATTATGATATTGTTTTTACTAAACCTACTTGGTTTTGGTTTAGGTTTTTTTTTAGCTTAGAATTTCACTTTCTTCTTTCTTATTTATTTAGCCACGAGGCTCCATGTAAACAATCAACCATTATTCAATAAAATTAAGCTTTGGCTCAGACAATTGTCTCTTAGGAGATTCTCTGTCTTCTTCACGTTTGTGAGCAGTTTTATATAACACTAAGGAAGAGTTAAACCTTCTGTGATCCATCCTAGACATCAAGCAAGACGCCCCTGTGTCTCAGGAGTAGATAAACATCTTTAGAGCCTCTCATAGTTCTAAGGAGAAGACCATCTCCATCATCTATCATCGATCCACGCCCCCTTCAAGTGATCCAGGGAGAGACATCCATTCCAAGGCCGTACCAGCAAAGTTACATCATTGAGATTGTGAAGCTGCATAGAGCTCATGTCAGCATAGTATCAGACCGGGATGCTGATATTAAGTGTTTTACCACCATCAATTAACCTGATGTGCATATTACCACAATGAAAGGTATGTCGATGTAGCACTTCAAGATCGAATCTACAGAGATCAGTGGTTACACGACGATTATATGAGACAAGAGTAGGGCTAAGACGAAAAAGGAGAAAGTTTTTGGTTTCCTAAAGCTAAGCAGAAATTTAAATATGCAGTGACAACGTAAGAGAAGCATTGGGTAATAGGCTAATCGCGTGGACTCAAGCAAGCAAAAGGATATAATAAACCTACTTCTGTTACCTAATTATTTATGTTAGTAAGGAAATATATTAAGAAACGTCTTGAGCTCAAACACGACAACAGGGTTAACCTACTATCGCAGCACTAACTCTATATAATAGAATCCTCCACACTAACTGTCGTTGAGATTTGGAATCTAAACAAGCAATAAGTTTGGGTTTGATATGTTCATCGAGCGAAATAACATCAATTGTCATTGGCTAAGGATACATTGCTCATTTAAAGTTCATTCAAGCATTTCATTGAACACATGTTAGGCGTGAAATAACCTAAGCTTAGAAACTAGGTAGCAAAACAAATTTCAGCATTGAAAACACTATTAGATGAAGAATCATAAGATAAATTTCAGCATCCTAAGTCAAGATGCCATGAGATCCCTTTACTAAAGCCCACTTATGCAGCTACTCACACTTTGAAGAAAATAAAGAGAACGAAGACATAGATATATACAAAAAAACATTGGAGATTAAGAGATCTCTCTCCAAATGAATACTGTCTCTCTCAAAAGTTTACTACAAATTAAGAAAATAAGGCATAAAAGATAAGATAAGATCATAAGGTAAGATAGGGTTCTTTTAGAGAGACAAAATTCTCTCTATTTTGTTCTTACCAAAACCAGATCTTTCAGAAGAAAATAGAGAGATCTGTTTTTGTTGTTTATACTTTCGATCATATGATCGATTTTGACTTTGGGTAAGGCGATTTTCCTTTCGCTTAGGCGATTTTTTGTTGTGTTGTTTCAATTGATTTCTGGGTAATCTTCATCTTCGTACTTATTTCGTGGAATCAATTGAATAATAAAGTTTTAAGCTCTGTCTGTAATAGAGCTCTTGTCTTTGGATTCTCTTTTGTCACTTTCTATAATATCCCAATTAGCTTGGATTAAAAAAAATTTGACGTAGGATATGCTTCGTCTCCTTCCTTAGGAAGTCAGTATTTTCCTAACTCTGTCATGGGCCAGTGATTTGGCTTATGGTGAAGCTTTCCAGATGGTAAGGGTGATGTTGAAGATGGATTATTTTCTACTGTTTCAAAAGGGACTCAGTAGAGTCAGCGTTTAGATTAACGGTCCGACAAAGATTCCTTTTCGGAATCAACTCGAGTAATCTCTGTCTAATAATCTTAAGATCCAAGGGATTTTAATAAAAGCGTCCGTTAAAGATGAAAGAGAATTTCGGTGAAGCTTCAACTTTCCGGCAACAGCCATTGTTTCCATCGAAGAAAAACAGGCAGCGTCGTGGCAGAATCTCTGATGTTAGGAGTTTTCAAGGCTTCTAAGGCAAATGTTGTAGTATAAATGATTGTCGAACCAGTTCTGAGGGATATAAAAGCACCGAGAATGCAAGTACTAGCTTAATCTAAGTGCGATCGTGTGATTGATTGGGTTTTGAATTACTACTAAGACTGAAATGCAATAACAGAACGCTAAATGCGAATAATGAAATGGCTTTGACAATTAAGATAAAAGAGAACTCATGGGTAAAGGGGAATAGACCTTGGGTGATTAAAGTTTGAACTAAGGATGGCAAGCGATGAATTAAACTATCAACCTTAAGCCTAGACACAATTCTAAACAAACTCTATGTCTAGATGGATGTTCATTTACTAACATAACTCAAGCATCAAATGTCTTTGGTTGAATATTATGGAAGTAATCATTAAGGACAAGTCTACTAGCCATTTTAACATCTTTAACAACAAGTGTCCTTGGTAAAGAATGTTAAAAGCTTGGGAGAGTCGACTCAGGCATTTCATCGAACACTTTATGAGTGGGAAATGCCTAAAGATCAATCCTTGAGTGGCCAACTCAAAAGATGCATTACGATTACTCTACTAGAAAGGAACAAGAGAAATCTACACTAAAACATCCTAGATCTAACCTAATCACCCGTAGTCTCCCTAACCCATGAATCCTAAAGTGGTCTACTCACTAATCATCATGATTCCTCTTAAACCCATTCTGGATTCAAGCTTAATCATGTGAGTGATGGAATAAACAAGGAACGAATCAATAGAATAAAGAAACAATGATCTTAGAAGATGAACTTTCCGAAAAGTTTTTCTGTATTTCTCCAAGAACAAAAGATAATCCGCCTCTAACGGCTCACAGAGGTACTTAACTTAGGTTTAGAAAATGTAAAAACATGAAACAAAATGACCGAAAGGTCCCTAAAATAACTTGAGTTTCGTCTGAACAGGAACACGCAGCGACCTGTGCATGTCGCTCTGGTGGGGTCGCTGCGGGTGGGAGCGACTTGTGGTCATCGCTCCCTGAGGTCGCTCTGGCTGGAACTCGGCTGCTTGAAGTGCGAGCGACCTAGGCTCCTCGCTGGGGTGGTCGCTCTGATGGAGAGCGACCTTGGCTCATCGCTCCGCATAGTCGCTCTAGGGTCCTTCACATGCGACAAAGCGAGACAGAGCCGAGCGACCAGGATACCTCGCTCTAGAGGTCGCTTGGAATGGGAGCGACATCATGAGGTCGCTCTGGCATGTAGCTCCAGCTCTGCTTGTCCTATGATCACCTTTAGCTCTCCTTTTTAGCTCCAAAAGCCTCCAACCATCTTCAAGAACTCCAAGGAATACTCCAGAACCTGATAAGAAGTCATGTGTGCAAAATGCAACCTAGAAATGACTAAATCCTAGTCTACATGATCAAAATGCATGTAAATGGATGGACAAAAACATGGAAATATGCAAGACATCAACTCCCCCAAACTTGTCCTTTACTTGTCCACAAGTGAACTTTCTAGAACTCATATGGAGAATGGCTTGATGGTGGGAGCTCATAACCAAAAGAAACACATCTAAACACTCAACTTGACATCCTAAAGAGACATAACAAGTAGCATGAGCACACTCTTCTATTATACTCTAGCTTCTCTAGGCCTGTCAAAGAACTCTTATGCTTTTTAGCAATGTGCAAAGCTTTTCAATTAACAAGTTCTTTCAACCAACTCTCACATTGATTCACATACACAACACAGGGTGAATTCTCACAAATGGGCACATGATCTCAATCATTTGGCTAGGCATGCGAATGGTCTAACGAGAACAAAGAGGAGGGTTCAAATGCATCCAAATTTTCTTTTAGTAGCTATCACTCAAGAACAGGGAACTTGATCATTATGCAAAATTTATCTAAGACTAGAGGCAACTCATGTGTACATAGTCTTATTCTCATCATTCTACCCTTTCCTAAGTGATTACAAGTTCTAATCCCTCTTCTTCATCCCATGGCCCCAAATCACCATTTCTCACATCACTCACCAATGAACATGTTTCTCTCTTTTTTTTTTTCACACAGCCAACTAGGGACTCTTCATTTTTTTTTCTAAGCTCTAACTTTTCTTCTTTAAACATCTCCTCCCCCAAACTTATTTCTTTGTTTTTCTTTTTTTTATAGAGGAGGTTTTCTTTTAACACAATCTAGAGCTTCTTTTCATTTCTTTTGATCCCTAATGGCTTTTTCTTTCCCCAAGATATCAACTTAAAAGCACATACCCACTCACCATCCTAGATGCTAGCTCAAAACATGTTCCTATGCTAGCAAGAGATGAGAACAATCCTATGTCGCCTCTAATACTCTCAAGATTTTGCACATGACAAGCCATCGAAAGAGGCCTCACTCACGCAAATCAAATGTTTGGTCTCAAAGGAGTGGCTTGGGTTCAAAGGTGAGGAGTTCCATTTGGGTTAACAAAGGGTGGTTAAAATAGAGTAAGGTAACCCAAATGTGTATGAGATCCATGATCAAGTATGCAAGTGCCCATATGCAAGAGAGTTTAAGTTCATTAAGCCAAATTTCAGATTGGAGTTGGTTTCAAGAACAATGTCAATTTCAAGCTAGCAAACATGTTTCAAGAAGAGTTTTTCAAGGCTCGAAGCGTGCAAGGCTTTAAAGAGATGCTTAAGCTACTTGGTATGTCTAACTAGGGTGTCATTTTGAGCTGTTGAGAAGTGTTCTTTACAAGGTGTTTTGCAATCATTGCTCCCAATGCATATGAATGCAACCTATATGATCTAGACTCAATCTTAAGAGGATGAATGCAACTACATGTTGTTTCTTTTTGTTTTTTTATGCATTTATGTATGTACAATGCAATGTATGAGACTCAAGATGATCAAAGAAAACATGATTAAATGCTTGGTACCTCCCCCAAACTTAATTCACACAGTCTCTGTGTTGTTAAGTTGAAAGAGATACCCGAAAAGATAACTAAAATGCAGAATAAAAGTGGTATGTACAAGGAAAAAGGAATGGAGTACCTTGCTAGTTGTCAGGGTTGGCGTCCCCTGACCCGCCTTCCTCAGGGTAGGTAAGGTAGTAGCCTGCTGGTGGAGCGCCATAGCCATATGGTGTGTCGTAGTGGCTGTAGGCGGCGTTGTAGTGGCTGTACGGTGCACCGTATTGGCCCATCGGTACGCTGTCCGCTTCGTCACCAGAGTCGTCATCTGAGGAGGTGAAGGAGGGAGACTTGTTCCCAGAAGCAGACTGTGGAGCCTTGAAGTTGCGCCCAGCACGCTCGAGCTGACTATCTGTGCGCGGTGGACTCTCTTGCCGAGGCTGCGGAGCTGAAGTGTTCCCCACAACGAAATCACTCGAGCTACACCCTGCTACTCCTCCTCTAACCAATACATCAGCCACCTTCTTCATAAACTTGGCAGAAGCTCTGGCTTGGCTTTTCATTGATCTCTTCAGCTCCTTGTACTTGGTCTTGAGCTTGTAGAAGGCTCGGTCCTGGGCTTTGTTCCATCGCTGGAGTCTGTTGATGTGCTCATGCGCGTCACGAAGAGCGCCATGGGGTAGGACTCCCTCGAAGGGTTGGAAGTAGTAGCGCGGAGGGCCGTAGACTTGATCAGGTGTATCTTCCTCTGGTTCTTCCCGCCTCATAGGGGCACTCTTCCTGCTCCCTGATGCAGCCATGGGATCAAGAGGTCCATGCTCTCTAAAGAAGGCCTCTTGGGGAATGTCGAAACGAACTGCTCCAGGTCTCTCCAAACTTGTTAGCCTCTGGTTTGGAAGTAGCACCTCTACCTGCTGACCGCTCAAAGTGTATTGGTAGACATAGTTTCGACAATATCGTCCACTGAAGTATGTAGCGATCTTCAAGTATGGGCCATCAATGAAGCTTGGCCCCCATGTTGCTTTCCCCAACCGGACTCCCATAAACTCAAGTAGAGGTGTGATCAGGTTGCCAATTCCAATCTTGGCTTTGTTGTCCGTGGTGGTCCATGCCCAGTTTTTGTAATGCTCCAAACGACCCACAAAGAAGCCTACCATCCCGAATGTAGCATAGATGTCTTCGCTCGGTAGAGGTAGCTCACCAGGGTTAGTATAAGGCCTGATGGCTGGGCATAGGAGGCGCAAGTCTTCCTCAGTGACACTCCCTGCTTGCTTCCTGGGATAGAAGGCATGGACAAGCATCCTATGAAGGTAGCGCACAGATGGGTGACGGATGCTTGAGTTCTTGTCACTTCCCGCTCGATGCTTGTTTCCTGTGATCAACTTCCAAAGCTTCTTAGGAAGGTTCTCACATCTGGGAAGCGAGGGGTCTTCTTGATCTGGGAAGCCCATGACTTGGCCAATGTCCTTGAAGTTCATGTTGTACACTCTACCATGGACCTTGAACTTGATCTTGCCCCATCCTTGTCGCAAATGCCGAGTCTCATGGTAGGTGACCTCTAGAGACGATAGGAACTGAGCGGAGGCGTCCTTGTAGAAAGGATAAGCCATGGTGAGGAGCTGCGGGGTCTTCAAATGTCTAACCATTGCCTCGATATCAGAATCTAGGCCCAACTCTTTCAGCAATTCAAGGTCGGCAAACCTTGTAGGAGTCCAGCCAATCCCATCCATCAAGTGGTGGTACAACTCATCTTGGGAGGGAGTCTTCTCCCTGTCTCTGTCAACAGCTACTTCTTTCCCCTTGGACATTTTTGCTTTCTTTTGAGGGGTTTGATCATCCTCACTTTCGTCATCACTCCCTTGATTGGTTGGAGCCGCTGGACCCTTTCCCGCTCTCTTCTCTTGTGGAGCTGACTTCTTTGTAGCGATTGTTCGCTGTCTAGAAGTACCTCCAGTGACGGACCCAGTTGGCTCGGGGTCTAGAATCTCAGCATCTCTTTGTTCATGCATTTTCCTAACCATTGTACCTGAAAAGGTCAAAACTCACAAAGGAAATGAGTGGGTGAAGTGTAGAAAGACTAGAAATAGCAAGTGAGAGTTGTAAGAGCGATGTAAACTAATGATTCACCAAATTAAGCTCAAGTTCACTCATTACAACCACTTAACCTTTTTAGCACCTAGAAAGAGACCCAACAACAATGAATCAAGCCTCTAACTACTCTAACAAACCAATCTCAACCTCATACACACTCAAATAGTGACAAAAATGAAAAGCCCCAAATCCATGAACCCTAATTTGATAAAAAATCAAATTGAACTCAATTTCACCATAGATTCTTCAACCCTACTTGTTATATGAGCTTTCCCTAGTCTTTTTCACCATAAACAAGCAAGAATAGGACCAAATTTCGATTTTGAAATTTTAGGGTTCATGGACCTACGAAATTGAATTTAAAAACTCAATACCTTGCTTTGGATGAAAGGAAATGGTGCTTGGGTAAGGTGAAACAGACTACAGGGGCGAAAGCTTGGAGTTAGCAAGAAGAACTAGGTGATTTGGTGGAGTTTTGAGGGAGTTATGGTGGTTTTGGTGGAGAGAGGCCTTGAGAGAGTATGAGGAAGTTTTGTGAGTTTTTGGTGAGGTAGGGGAGTGGGAGAGGGGGTGCTTAGGGTTAGAACACGATCTGGGTGGGTGAGGGTTGGTTTAGGGTCGGTTTGGTTCAAATGAACCCGGTTTAAAGAAGAAATAACTTACCTGGACCGGAGGCGCAACGACTTGGCATCATCGCTCCCATGAGGTCGCTGCGGGTGTTCTACTTCTCGTCTAGAAGGCCGAGCGAGCTCATGCCATCGCTCTGGAGGTCGCTCCGGTTTGGAGCGACCAAATATGGTCGCTGCACGTAGGTCGCTCTGGTGTTCATTTCGCGAGCGACGTAGAGCAATCGCTCTGGAAGTCGCTCTGGGATTGAGCGACCTAGCATGGTCGCTGCGACGGAGTCGCTCTGAGGTGTGGCTGAGCTTCAAAGTCGACGAAAACGCGAGCGACCATGCTGCCTCGCTCTGATGGTCGCTCCAGCTGGCAGCGACTTAAGCTCATCGCTGGGAAGGGGTCGCTCTGAACACACGTTGTGCCGGTGTCCCAAACACCTGCATTGTTCTCAACAAAACAACTCAAAACAGAATGAAAAAGAAATTTCAAAGAGATATGTACAAGGATAGACATGGGACTTCCTCCCAAGTGAGCTTGTTTTAAGTCTCTAGCTTGACTTTGCCTCTTGACGATTAGGCGGAGGTGGGATCAGAAAGTGGAATTGCAGTTCCACTTTCCTCTGGTGTTGTGGTCATGTAGAGCTTAACTCTCTGCCCGTTGACTATGAAGTCTCTTCCATCAGCACTCCACAACACTATTGCACCATAAGGCCTAACTTCCTTAACCTTGAATGGCCCTGACCATCTTGACTTCAGCTTTCCTGGAAACAGCTTCAACCTAGAGTTGTAGAGAAGAACTTGATCTCCTTCTTTGAACTCTCTCTTCAGGATGCTCTTGTCATGGAAAACTTTAGTTTTCTCCTTGTAGATCCTCGAGTTCTCAAAAGCATCCATTCGTATCTCATCAAGTTCATGCAGTTGAAGAAGTCTTTTCTCCTTGGCACTCTTGATATCAAAGTTCAGTAACTTAACTGCCCAAAGTGCCTTGTACTCAAGTTCTACAGGTAAGTGGCAGGCTTTCCCATACACAAGGTTGAAAGGTGTGGTCCCCAGAGGAGTCTTGTAAGCTGTCCTATAAGCCCAAAGTGCATCATCAAGCTTATTAGACCAATCCTTCCTTGTAGCTCCCACAATCTTTTCCAAAATGGACTTGATCTATCTGTTAGAAACCTCAACTTGACCACTTGTTTGGGGATGGTAAGGAGTTGCCACCTTATGTTTCACACCGTTCTTCTTGAGAAGTGTCTCCAATAGCCTGTTGATGAAGTGAGAACCTCCATCACTGATCACAACCCTTGGAACACCAAATCTTGGAAAGATGGTGCTTTTGAACATCTTGGTTACAACCTTGGCGTCATTAGTGGGGCTTGCAATAGCTTCCACCCATTTGGACACATAGTCAACAGCCACTAGGATGTACTTGTTCCCATAGGATGATGGGAATGGTCCCATGAAGTCTATGCCCCACACATCAAACACTTCAACTTCAAGGATTGGGTTCTGAGGCATCTCATTCCTCTTGGTGATATTTCCTCTTCTTTGGCACGAATCACACTTTGAAACGAAGTCTTGTGTGTCCTTGAACATATGTGGCCACCAGAATCCAGCTTGTAACACCTTTGCAACAGTTTTAAAGGTAGCAAAGTGGCCACCATAGGATGACCCATGACATTGCGTAAGTATCCCATCAACTTCTTCATTTGCCACCACTCTTCTGTAGAGTTGATCCTTGCAGAGAATGTAGAGGTATGGCTCATCCCAGTAGTATCTCTTCACATCCTTGTAGAACTTCTTCTTGGCATACCCCACAAGATTCAACGGCTCTTTTCCTGTGGCTAAATAGTTCACCAAATCAGCATACCAGGGTTCGTTCTCCTCTATTGCCTTTACTTCTTCAAGCTTCCTGCCAGTCTCACAAACTGCTATCACTGCTCCAATAACCATGATCTGCTCTTCTGGCAGCCCTTCATCGATGGGAGTACCACACTCCACTTTCAACCTGGACAAGTGATCAGCTACACCATTTTCAACACCCGGCTTGTCCCTGATCTCTAGATCGAACTCTTGAAGCAAAAGGATCCATCTCAAAAGCCTAGGTTTTGCATCTTTCTTTGCCAATAGATGTCTCAAAGCAGCATGATCAGTATACACAATGACTTTGGATCCCACTAGATAGCTTCTGAACTTCTCAAAGGCGAAGACAATGGCTAGCATCTCCTTTTCAGTTGTGGCATACTTCATCTGGGTGTCATTGAGGGTTTGGCTCGCGTAGTAGATGACATGAGTTTTTCCATCTTTCTTCTGCGCCAACACTGCTCCTACAGCGTAGTCGCTGGCATCACACATGATCTCAAAAGGGAGATCCCAATCAGGTGGCTGAACAATTGGAGCACTCACAAGTTCACTTTTCAGCTTCTTGAAAGCTTCAAGGCACTCCTGCCCAAAGAGGAAGGTCTCTTCCTTGCATAGCAATCTGGTAAGCGGCCTGGCAATCTTAGAGAAATCCTTGATGAACCTTCTATAGAAGCCAGCATGCCCCAAGAAGCTCCTGATATCCTTTACTGATTTTGGTGGGGCTAAACCCACCATCACATCAATCTTGGCCTTGTCTACTTCGATCCCCTTCTCTGAGATCTTGTGGCCCAGCACAATCCCTTCTTTCACCATGAAGTGGCACTTCTCCCAATTCAGCACGAGGTTGGTGTCTTCACATCTCTGTAGGACCCTGCACAAATTTGACAAACAAGCAGGAAACGAAGATCCATAGACAGAGAAGTCATCCATGAACACCTCCACAACATCCTCAATTAGATCAGAGAAGATTGACATCATGCACCTTTGAAAGGTGGCTGGAGCATTACATAGCCCAAATGGCATCCTTCGATAGGCAAAGGTACCATAGGGGCATGTGAATGTCGTCTTCTCTTGATCATTGGGATGTATGGGTATCTGGAAAAACCCCAAATAACCATCAAGAAAACAGTAGAATGGGTGGTTAGCAAGTCTCTCAAGCATCTGATCAATAAATGGTAATGGAAAATGATCTTTTCTAGATGCAGAGTTCAGTTTTCGGTAATCAATACACATCCTATGACCAGTGATCGTTCTTGTTGGTATCAGTTCATCCTTGTCATTTTTAACAACGGTGATACCACCTTTCTTTGGAACCACATGCACAGAAGATACCCATTTAGAATCTGAAATAGGGTAGATCACACCAGCATCTAAGAGTTTAAGAATCTCTTTCTTTACAACATCTTTCAAGTTAGGGTTTAACCTTCTTTGATGCTCTACAGAAGTCATTGATTCATCCTCAAGATGTATCCTATGCATGCACAAAGTAGGTGATATCCCTTTGATATCATCAAGTGAGTAGCCTATTGCTTTTCTAAATATTTTAAGTGCTGTTAAAAGTTCAGATAGCTGAGATTCAGAAAGTTCACTACTCACAATGACAGGATATGTTTCATTGGGTCCAAGGAATGAGTACCTTACACCTTGGGGAAGAGGTTTTAGCTCCACTTTAGGTGCTTTGAGCTCGCTCCAGTCATCTTCCTTGACATCCTCTTGTTGAGTGACCAAAGCTTCTTGATGAATCGCCTTTGGTAATGCCTCGTACTGCTTCTCACCAGTGACACTCTTGTGCGAATCCAACATTAACCCATAAGCAATGCTCTCAGCATTCTCAGTCACTTCAACCCCTCTATCTATCGTCAGGGCATGCTGTAGAGGGTCCCCTAGTGATATCTCTTCAAGGAGCTCATCAGCAAGGGCATCCATCTCTTCAATGTAGAAGATTTGTCCTTGGACAGTTGGTTTCTTCATGATCTCCTTGATGTCAAAGTGCAGCGTGTGCCCTTTTCCCAGCTGTAGATCAATCGTACCATCCTTCACATTAATAATAGCTCCAGCTGTAGCTAAAAACGGTCTTCCAAGGATCAAAGGATCTTGAGCTTCCTCCCCCATCTCAAGCACTACAAAATCTGTGGGGATCTCATAGTTTCCAACCTTCACAGGGAGGTCCTCCAAGACACCTACAGGGTACTTCACTGAACGATCAGCCAAAACCAGGGAGAGTCTACACTTCTTGTATTGAGTGAAACCCAGCTTCTTCGCAACAGACAACGGCATGAGGCTGACACTAGCTCCCAAATCGCAGAGACTCCTTTCAAATACCATAGGTCCAAGAGAACATGGCAGTGTGAAGCATCCTGGATCTTCTAACTTTTAGGGACAACGAGCCTCTGGATGATAGCACTGCACTCATGAGTAAGGATCATCATACCCTCCATCTCTTTCTTCTTTGTAGCTACAGAATCTTTCAGGAACTTGCTGTACTGAGGAACCAGCATGAAAGCATCAATGATGGGCATTGTGATTTGAACTTCACTCATTTGCTTCTCAAACATAGCCTTGTACTTCTCTAGCAGCTGCCTCTTGAATCTTCCAGGGAATGGAAGTTTGGGTTCATAAGGAGGAGGGACAAAAGATTTCTCATTTGTTGGAGCAGCAACTTCACCATCTTTGATTGACTTCTTCTCTTCTCCAATCTTGCCTTTACCCTTTGCTTCCACAATCTTCTCTAAAATCTCATCATTGATCTTCTCATCAACAATCACAACTTCATCATCTATGTTGATGGCCACCCCCTCACCTAGTTTCTCAGCATCCTTGGTGAGAGCTTTCGGAGATAGTTGTTTCCCACTCCTGAGTGTGACAGCTTTCATGGTTTCCTTGGGATTTTGCTCAGATTTTCCTGGTAGTGACCCTTGTTGGCGATTCTGGTTAGAGCTCATTGAAGCAAACTGGTTTTCCAAAGCTTTGAACTTGTTGTTGAGCTCATTGTAGCTTCCTTCAATCTTGGCATGCAAGTTCTTCAGCTCATAGCCAACATGCTTCTCACTTCTATTCTGAGACTCCAGGATCTGTTTCAGAAGAGTTTCAGTGTTGTTTCCCTGAGAAACAGAGGTGGAAGGGTTAGATTGTTGCGGAGAAGATTGGTTCCCTTTGTTGGGGAAACCAGGTGGAGGTTGCTGAGATTGGTTCTTATTCTGATACCCTCCTTGTTGGTTGTTGGGGTAGGACTTCTGTGGGTAGTTGTACTGGAAGTTAGGCTCTTTCCTGTACCAACTACCGTTGTTGTTTATGAAACACAACTCTTCTTGTCCTTCCAAGCCATCAACCTCATTTACTGCAGGTGGTCCTTCCTGCTTTGTGTTACCCACAGCTTTCACTTGTTCTTGTGTGGCTTTTTCAGCAATGAGGAGGTCGATCTTATCTTCCAAAGCTTTGATCTCTTTCCTTGTCTGCTTGTCGTCACCCCTACTGACTCTGTCGTGTTCTGCACTGTAGACTGCATCACTCTTCACCATGTTGTCAACCAGCTCCTCTGCATCTTCCTCAGTTCTACCCAAAAAGAACCCATTGCTTGCAGTGTCCAATCTGGCTCTGTACTTAGGAAGAGCACCTCTGTAGAACGTGCTAAGCAAGCTCTCTTTAGTGAAACCATGGTGTGGGCACTTGGACTGGTAGCCCTTGAATCTCTCCCAGGCTTCACTGAATCCTTCCAAGTTCTTTTGCTGGAAACTAGAGATCTCGTTTCTCAGCTTGGCAGTTCTGGATGAAGAGAAGAATTTCTCCAAAAATGCTCTCTTGCACTCATCCCAAGTAGTGATGGTGTCGCTGGGTACAGTCTTCTCCCACTGACGTGCCTTATCTCCTAAAGAGAAAGGGAAAAGCTTGAGCTTGAAAGTGTCTTCGGATACACCATTGGTTTTTGACAAACCACAGTAACTGTCAAACTTGTCCAAGTGATCAAATGGGTCTTCTACAGGCAAGCCATGATACTTGTTGTTCTCAATCACATTGAGGAGTCCAGGTTTGACGTCAAAGTTGTTGGCCTCCACTGGTGGAGCTCGGATGCCCAACCTCTGTCCATTAACATTTGGACGGTCATAAGCACCAATGGCGCGAGCTGGTCGGGGTGGGTGAATTGGCCCTTGTGGTCCATTGTTAACACCTTGTGGCAGAGGGTTGTTATTGTTGTTTCCGTTTGGTGGATCCATGTCAATATTCAACTCCTGTGGCTGAACTTGTTGCTCTTCTTGTCTTCTCTGTCTTGAGATAGCTCTTTCGTAAGCTCTGATATCTGGAACTCGTGGAACTAGGTTTGTTGTGCCCTTGCTCCTCAAGTTCATATACCTGAAGTGTCAAAAAGAGATGAAAACAGAGAATCAGTAACAAAATAAAAGAAAAATGACTTAGTCTCAAGCAAGTGACTAAATCTCAATGTTCTAATCAACTCAGAATTTGGCAACGGCGCCAATTTGATGTTAGGAGTTTTCAAGGCTCCTAAGGCAAATGTTGTAGTATAAATGATTGTCGAACCAGTTCTGAGGGATATAAAAGCACCGAGAATGCAAGTACTAGCTTAATCTAAGTGCGATCGTGTGATTGATTGGGTTTTGAATTACTACTAAGACTGAAATGCAATAACAGAACGCTAAATGCGAATAATGAAATGGCTTTGACAATTAAGATAAAAGAGAACTCATGGGTAAAGGGAAATAGACCTTGGGTGATTAAAGTTTGAACTAAGGATGGCAAGCGATGAATTAAACTATCAACCTTAAGCCTAGACACAATTCTAAACAAACTCTATGTCTAGATGGATGTTCATTTACTAACATAACTCAAGCATCAAATGTCTTCGGTTGAATGTTATGGAAGTAATCATTAAGAATAAGTCTACTAGCCATTTTAACATCTTTAACAACAAGTGTCCTTGGTAAAGAATGTTAAAAGCTTGGGAGAGTCGACTCAGGCATTTCATCGAACACTTTATGAGTGGGAAATGCCTAAAGATCAACCCTTGAGTGGCCAACTCAAAAGATGCATTACGATTACTCTACTAGCAAGGAACAAGAGAAATCTACACTAAAACATCCTAGATCTAACCTAATCACCCGTAGTCTCCCTAACCCATGAATCCTAAAGTGGTCTACTCACTAATCATCATGATTCCTCTTAAACCCATTCTGGATTCAAGCTTAATCATGTGAGTGATGGAATAAACAAGGAACGAATCAATAGAATAAAGAAACAATGATCTTAGAAGATGAACTTTCCGAAAGGTTTTTCTGTATTTCTCCAAGAACAAAAGATAATCCGCCTCTAACGGCTCACAGAGGTACTTAACTTAGGTTTAGAAAATGTAAAAACATGAAACAAAATGACCGAAGGGTCCCTAAAATAACTTGAGTTTCGTCTGAACAGGAACACTCAGCAACCTGTGCATGTCGCTCTGATGGGGTCGCTGTGGGTGGGAGCGACTTATGGTCATCGCTCCCTGAGGTCGCTCTGGCTGGAACTCGGCTGCTTGAAGTGCGAGCGACCTAGGCTCCTCGCTGGGGTGGTCGCTCTGATGGAGAGCGACCTTGGCTCATCGCTCCGCATAGTCGCTCCAGGGTCCTTCACATGCGACAAAACGAAACAGAGCCGAGCGACCAGGATACCTCGCTCTAGAGGTCGCTTGGAATGGGAGCGACATCATGAGGTCGCTCTGGCATGTAGCTGCAGCTCTGCTTGTCCTATGAACACCTTTAGCTCTCCTTTTTAGACCAAAAGCCTCCAACCATGTTCAAGAACTCCAAGGAATACTCCAGAACCTGATAAGAAGTCATGTGTGCAAAATGCAACCTAGAAATGACTAAATCCTAGTCTACATGATCAAAATGCATGTAAATGGATGGACAAAAACATGGAAATATGCAAGACATCAATCTCCTGTCCTGTTACGCAATCAATTTTGACGCGTGTCATCACGAAAGGAAACGGTGAATAACTTTGATGACTAATCGATTCTCTGTAATTGGGTCGGTTATTGGGCCAAAAAATTGTAAACAGGTTGGGATCTCTTTGTAATATATAAGTTTAACTTTGTAATGCCCATTGGACTTTTCCAATCAATGGAAATGTTGGAAAAATAAGTAAGTTAGGGTTTTGGCCTTAAAACATATATACATATATATATATATATATATATATATATATCCTTAAAAATCTAGTTCAAAAGCCAAAGCTAATCACCAAACGCAAACGTTATTTTCGCGACCAGAGGTGCGACCACGTTTTGAAAACGCGTGTTTGATAAATCTGCGTTTGCGTTTCTTTTCCATTTTGTGACATCCTCCATTGTTGAGCTTTGTCTACGAGCTCGGGCTCTGTTTCCGCCTCCATTGCACCAACGGACGTTACTGCTCTTCCGTTGTCTCCTCTCGACGTGACTCGCCTCTCCGAGTGATATATGAGAAGTATTACTTCTCTTATATCACCATGACCACCTCTCCACCGTGATTAGAGCGCCACCGTCACATCTTCTGTCTCGTTTAAGTTGTTAGATTAACTTTTATGATTTCTATTATGAAATTTACCCAAGGCCATATTTTAGATTTAGATTAATTCAACCTTATTAATTTCTAGAGAAAGAAAAAGAAACACTAACATTTAATCCATGCTAATGATTTTAAAATAAAAGCAATTCATTAATTGATTGTCTCATCCTTTTAGCCTCTAATCCTTTATGATTCCCTTTGATGGACAAAAGAATGTAAACTATTATATTCATCTTACTTCTCTTATGGGTTAAACTTTTTTTAAAGTGATGTTTGTATTATTACAAAACACAAACGTAACTCTTTTTGTGTGATAATAGAAAAGTCACTTGTCTTAATATTCACCACTACACATGAGTATATATAGATATGTGTTGTTGTGCCTTCCCAATAATCACACTTTTTCTTTTGTACTCTTTCAAGTACAAACAACACTTCATATGTGATTAACATATTATAAGCACACACATAGCACACATATATATACAAATGATCATAGAAGAATTTATTTATAATTAAACAAGGTAAAGAAGGAGGATTATAAATATCCCCATATTTTAATTCATTACTCAAAACCGATCCATCATGGTATCGTCTTTAATTTTAGAATACATTATTTTAATGTGAATTTAAACTTTATAATCAAACCAAAAGATAGATAGGTCATATATCAGAATATAAAATATTCTTACATTCTCTCACTTGACCTTTGTGTCATCCCAATTGTCTAATATCGATAATGCGCACTTTTATATCAAGTTATCTTGCTCTTTACTAAAAATTAGAAAATAATCGAATCATGACGGTTGTATGTCATTTAACCGGCATAGCCCCTTCCATGTATCACAAACCAATTCTAACTCTATATTATCCTTAGATGAGAAGAGCATTTGTTCTCAAAACTTTATCATATGTTATCTTTGAATTTTAAGTGTATACACATCGTTTAATGATAACATATTTACTAAATCAGAAACTCAACTTAAAGTGAATTCCTGAGTGTCAAATACTTAACGAGCTTTTCATAACTATAATAGCAAGGCTTTAATAATATCCATATTCTCTAAATGACCATTGAACCCATCGGGTGGTAAACCTTTAGTTTGCGGATCCGCTACTGTAATATCATTTCTTATGTGCTCAAATGACACTCTATGTTTCTGAACTTCTTCTTTAATAGACAAGTATTTTAACCTAATGTGCTTAGCACTATTCTTATACGTGTCATCCTTTCACAAGAACACAATTGCGAAATAATCACTATAAACTCTCAGCGGCTTGGCTATAATTAATGTCGACAACCCAAAGCCCTAAGATAATTTTTCAGACACTATTCATGAACCGTAGCCTCAAAGCATGCCACGATTCAGCTTTATTAGTGCAAGTAGCAATAACAGATTGCGTTCAACTTTCCTTTATATTGTTCCCTCAATTAATATGAACAATAACCAAACGTTGATTTTTAACATCAACGCATCCAACATAATCTGAATATGAATATTCAATGTCCTTTAACTGATTAGATCTCTTTTATGTAAGCATGTTCTCGTTGGTGCCTTGCAAGTATCTGAAGACCTTTCTTTGCAGCGTTCCAATGGTTCATTCTGGGATTACTTTCATATCGGCCAAACTTTCCAATGTTAAAACTGAAATTAAGCGGAATACAAGTCATATAGTTCTAACTCCCAACCACTAATGTCTAAGAATCTAGTTATATTTCCTTATGCTACAATTCATTCTTATAGCATTACATTTTCCTAAACTTCCCCCTTCTGAATTGGAGTTATTCCTAAGCATTATTTTTAATATCTCTCTCTAAGATCTTATTGATATATCCTTTTTGAGACAAACTGAACAGTCCATGCAATCTATCTCGAAAGATTTCTATTCCGATCACATAAGATGCCTCACCCATATCTTTCGTTTAAAAGTTCTTAGATAGATACTATTTTACATCATGTAGCATGCATATGTTATGTTCAGCAAGCATAATTACATCAACATACAAGACTAACATCAAAAATATGCTCCCACTGACCTTAATGTAGATACATCGATCAACGATCATCTATACAAAACCATATGACTTGATGGTATCATCAAACTTCAAATACCATTGTCTGGAAGCTTGTAATATTTTATATACTGACTTTCTCAGCTTACACACCATATTTTCTTTTCATGCACCCTTGAAACTTTCATGTTGGTCCATATATACTTCCTCCTCAAACTCTCCATTCAGGAAGATGGTTAAACATCCATCTGGTGAAACTCAAGATCATAATGAGCCATCAAAGCCAAAAAAAACATTCTAAGAGAATCCTTCTTTAAAACTGGAGAGTAGATCTCTTTATAGTTAATGTCATCTTTTCTGGGTGAAACCTTTAGCAACAAGACGAGCCTTGTATCTTTCAGTGTCACCTTTCGAGTCGCGTTTAGCCTTAAAGATCCATTTACAACCAATAGTATTGAAACCATCAGACAACTCTACTAAGTACTAAACTTTGTTATCACCCATAGATTTTATCTCGTCTTTATGGCATCAAACATTTTCAGAATTATCATTTTCCATGGCCTTTTTACTTGTGGTTCACTATTTTCTATTTGAATTGTGACAGGTTCATAGAATATATATATTTTAGCTAATGGGATCAGTGCATCATCATGTTGTTTGATTGTGTAGAAAAAACGACCTCATGTGCAACTTCAAGTGAAGGAACTTTAACCTGAATTTCATTAATGTCCACCTTTCACAGTTCACAACTCCCACTGGTTTCACCATTCTCAATAAACCTAATATTATCCGTTTCAACTATTTTCATACTATGATTAGAACAATAAAAAATTTTACCCATTGATTCTTTCAGGATAGCCAATAAGGATCAAGTTTCTTTTCATGTGGGTTATATAACCTTAATTCTACTGGGTAACCCCATAGACGCATATGATTTAAACTAGGTTTCCTTCTCATCCATATTTCGTAAAGGATCTAAGGAACTACCTTACTTGTAACCATGTTTAGCATATATGTTGCAGCTCTTAATGCATATATCCACAAAAAAGGGTAAAGAGAAATTATTTCATATGCTCCTAACCATCTTTCCCCTCTCAACTACACTATTCTGCTGCGGCATATCAGGCATAGTGTATTGTGCATAAATGCATCTACTTTCACATAACTTTTCAAATGGACCAGACCAGGACAATATCGACTATCATTGAATTTTCCTTAAATTCACCATTTCTATAAGATCTCACTACTGTAACCTCTTTTGTCTAACTACCTTTCTAACTCATCAAGGAATATCTCTACGATATCCACAAACTTATACTTTCATGCAGTAGATAGGTGTACCCATATCATGAATACTCATCAATAAAAGTGATGAAATACTCTTCACCAGTCCATGAAAGAGTACCAAAAGGACCACATATATCGGGGTGTATTAACTCAAGAAGCTAAGTGTTATTAGATGTGCTACAATTAATGCATCTACTTTCAACCACCAAGTAGTAAAAGATATTTCAACAAAATTCCATTCATAGTAAACAAAAATTTAATGTTTACTTTTTTTGTTGAACAACCTATCCTTTTAGGAAAAATTCTTCTTGAGGTGTCTCATTTTCTTACAAAAGAAACACTTTATTTCCTACAGAATTTTACATTTAGGTCTTTATCATTTCTACTTGAAATTATTTGGTTGCTACTGACATTTCTAAGACCTATGAGGTTAGCAACTTGGTCTTTCATCTTCCTTAATTTTCACTGCTCTTGAATTAACATAGCATTTGATTCTTTAAAGTTCCATCTATCTTTAATGGTGTTATCATTCACCTGGAACTGGCTAAACTCAAGAGGTAGTGGGTTCATGATAAATTGGACTAGAAAATATTCATGCACATCCATTCCTAAGGTCTTAAACTCTGCGGCTAGATAGTTAACATGATTATATATTGGTTGAGATTAATAAAATATTTTCATAGTTAACTTATTTATGAGATTTCCTACAGGTGACTTACAACCAACTTTGAGTATGAACACTCTTTAAATCTACTCTATAAATTCTTTCTCATTATATATCTTAGGCATCAATGACTTAACTTTTTTTACCATAACCAACCTCATTAAGTTCAAACTCAGCCTATTAAACTGCTCTCATCTCTTACACACTAAGACTTTTCACATCAAAAGCTATCTTTCGTAATGGCTGAGGACTCCTCATTATTTACTATGACAAAATCCAAAGTAATTATACCCAACGTAAACTGGATCTTTCCGTACCACGTGCCATGATTGAGTTCACTGAACTTTACGACAGAATTAACAAATGTAAACACCTTTTTTAAAATGAAGCTGCAAACTTTTATACATGCTTACCCTTTACTGTTTTGATACTTTACTACAAATTCTATACTTAATATAAACTTTTAAGTTTGTATTTAAGTAACCTTTGGATAATGCTTAAACACAAATATTTCGGTGATGCTAAGATATACTCTAATGATTAATTACTTTAAATTGAAGTCAAATAGTATCGTACCTTTGGGTATTCATACTATCAACTATAGTATTTAGAAAATAACTAATTCTTTTTATGTTATTAACTATATTCAATGATTCACCTTTGGATGATCTTCTAGACTATAGAACATAAAATAATTGATCATTAAAATTTTAATGTCATTTATAGCATCTATCTCTAACCATGATCAATCATATTATTATTAATTTTAATTTTTATAAGTAAATAATAAGATCACTTTCATGACTAGGGTGTTATAAACATTAAAACACTAATAGATAAATTTATCTAAATATTATGTTAATATTTTATATCACAGTATTTCAATATTGTGTTAATGTTTGATAACAAAAATTACCTATAACTAAAATGCAGCGTAAACAGTTTAAATTAACATCTAATTTATTTGTTATAAATTAAATGCCCCTTAACCATAAAGAACACTTATATAAACCATTCGGTTTATAAACATAACCATTAATCAAATAATGATTTGTAATTACGTCATTTCATAAAACACTTCTTCATTGAGTTGATTTAATTATTTTAGTTACTTAATAAATCTACGTAAAGACACATGAACCATTGTGACTTTCTATAATCTTTCACGTAAACTTTAATACAAGTAACCATAAAAAATAAGCAGCAAACGTTAGTGCAAATTCTTATTACTGTTATTATTTTATTTTTTTTTTTAATAAACTCAATGACAACTAAAACTTGCATAAGATGCGTTAGTCAGTTTCTTTGTTGTCGAATGCAGTCATAGTGACTTTCTAAAGTAATGGTAACCTTCCATGCATGTTTGAGGTGGAAATGGTTAAGAACAATATAAAGAGAGAGATGGGGGGAACAAAGACGCTCTTTATTAGATCTGAACAAGGAATTACAAGGAGATGAGTAAAAAGGCAGACTAGCCGGAAATACAAGATGGTGAGTATCGGTGAAGGCGAGTAAACCTTAGATCTAACCACCTAGTCTCTAAGAAACCCTAGATCTAGCCGCCTAGTGAGTATATCAAAGTTTCGATCCCCTTTTCCCTTTGCTGCCTCTTCTCCTTTTATAGGCTCTATCCTCGTGTTCGTCCTAGTTTACTTGAGCCTTGTTGGGCTTTATTCTTGTCAGGCCCATTTAGTCGCCCGGGTAAGTCATACTTCCACCGACTCTTCTAGAACGCTCTTAGTCGCACTACTAAACGCGTCTCATGCTGAGTCGTTTTGATGTAGCCAGGTGGGCCGAGTATATTATCGTGTTGAGCTAAGTTTCTCCATTTGATGGGCCTTGTGGAGGGGTATAACCCATCTCCTACAATGCAGAGACTTTTGTTTTCCTATATTTATGTGAAACTTTTCCTACACTGACAATCTTTAATGGTAACTTTTTCAGAAAATAGAGGACAACAATAACCGTAAATGGTTTTACGATTCATCACTATTATTTCCACATCATAGAATTCTCTTTCTTAAACAATTAACGATTTCATGTATTTGTGACTTTTCATCACATAAACAGTTATTATTTAATTTCTCATCTTACTTCACGAAAAGAAATAACAACAACAGAAAAAACAAACCCAGATTTGTTTAACCACTTGTTCATGCGAATATATTATTACGTATGTTCCTTACGGAAACTAATCCAACATTATTGATTACTGTATCCTACATTATCAATGTCATATGTATGGGCATAGATCATGAAACACATCTTTATGCATACAACAATATTTTTTTTTCTTTCCTCAAGAAATGACCAGATCATTACCGCATTTCATTCTAATAATTCCTTTCATTTACTGTGTCATTAACAGATTATGAACACACATTAAAACTAATAAGCCGTATATGTTCATTATTTTTTTCAAGCACCTAATGGGTGAATTAATCAATCTAGAATGGCTCTGATACCAAATGTGAGATTAACTTTTATGCTTTCCCTTATAAAATCTATCCAAGACCATATTCTAGATTTAGATTAATTCAACTCTAATAACTTCTAGAGAAGAAGAAATAAACATTAACATTTAATTCATGCTAATGATTATAAAATGAAAGCAATTCATCAATTGATTTTCTTCTCCCTTTAGCATTTAGTCCTTTATGATTCTCTTTGATGGACAAAGGAATCTAAACTCTTCTATTCATCTTTCTTCTCTTATGGGTGAAACTTTTTTTAAAGTGATGTTTGTATTTGATATAGCCCAAAACTGGACTACACACACGAATGGTACTGAGGTTCGGATGGGTGGACAGGAAGTGTAGCCGGTTGGTCGAATGATCTATCCAAGGGATCCGACTGGTTCCTGAAACAAGTAAAGAGAATTTTATGAGTTTTTATGAGTTTAGTATGATGAGACAGAAGTTAAATGATATTAAAAGAACTATGATGCAGGATGGTTCAAAGTGATGAGCGAGATGATTTGATGGATGATATGCTAAAAGAAATAAGTATAGAAACAAAAGGATAATAGGATGGAGGATGGGATCTTGTTGTTGGACGTGTGTCTCTCTCAACCGATCAGTGGATGGAAGATGAATGATGATGAGATTGGCTTGCTGAACATGTGTCTCTCTCAAGCAAATCAATCGATGGAATGGGATGAAGAATCGCCACAAGTCGGATGGATCGAGACTTGATAAGATTAGGATTGCTTCTTGGTCGGCTTCTCACAAACTAGAAAGACTTAGGGTTTCCTTTGCTAGGGAAAATTGACTCATATATTAGCTAAGTTGAAAGATACACGGCTGCTTATAGGGAGTTTAAATAACCGGTGCAGCTTTGCCCTTCTAGGGGACTTGAAGCAAATTACATGGACTTTTCCTAGACTCTAAACAATAAGGCCTAAAACATAAAAGGGCCGACTCTTGCTGGAAATAAAAAGGCTAAAAATGCCTTGGTTTATTGGACTTAAAAGAAATAAAAATGACTTAACAATATGCACATAAGTCTTTAAGAATCGAAATAAAGAACCAACACAAATCAAAAACAATAAACTGGTTAGAAATCAATAATTGAAATCTTACCTTCTTACCTTAAATGGACCTGTCATTATCCATTGGTACCGAGTGGATGGGAAATTGGGATTGGATCGAGATAGCTTAAGGAAATGATCAAGCCGGTTTGGGCGAGCAATTGGAATTGAATTGGGTTGACTTGATCTTGACCTCTATTGGACCAGCTTCATCTTGAATTTTTAGTTCGATCATTTCTTCAATCGGTAGATGGTTTTGGTCAGTCTGGTCTCCTTGTCTTAGGATGGTTTGGACAGCCTTGGACATCCCTTCTCTTATGACCCGAGCACCTGACCTCGTAGTAGGACCAGTCCTAATGATGGGAATCTCAACTTGGATGGCCTCCTCATTCCCTCCCTCTTGAAAATGTTCTGGCCTCAGAACACCATCATCTGCAGGGAAGGGAGACACATCAGCAACATTGAAGGTAGGGGAAATTTTAAACTCACCTGGGAGATTGATATGGATAAGTTTAATCCTAAGTGTTGTTGTAATACTTAAGAGTCAATCCACTCCTAAGTTGATTTCAATCACCAAGAATACAAGTCATTAAACTCAATCTAATTAATCAAAGTTTAGTGAATTGAACAGTTTTCAAGTAATAAGAATAAACAAACGACAACTAAGAACTTGATTCAATCTAAAAGATAGGATCCATGGGGTTATGATATTGATTTCAAGTGGTTAAGATTCAAGTTAAGGTGGCAAGTTTATCAATCAATGATTTCTCTAAGTCTAGATCACCAATAAAGATCAATCCTTTCTCAAGACAAGGATCCTTTTGCAGTCATGAGTCAAACATCAATTCTCATTGGTCTAATTCATTCAAACAAACATTAAGAGAAAGTCCAATAACTATCTAGCAATCCTAGCACCAAATCTCTTTGGCTATTCAAGCTAGAGCATATTTAAGTTTGTTCAGACATTTTATCGAACACTTGTGATGCATAAAATGTCTACAGTTCTAGCTTAATGTGATCAAGACTAATCTAGCATTAAGAACTCTCAAATAGCAGGGAAACATGTAAATCTATTGCTAAACGCCTTAACTCTTCACTTAGCCACCCTAATCATCCTAACTCATAGATCCAATAGCAGCCGCGGCTTGCCTTTACCCGTGGCCCCAGCCCGCAGAGGCTTCCTTGTTCGCTGCGGCCTTCGTCTGCCGCAGTGGTACCCGCGGCTTGCTCATGCCCGAAGCTGTCGACTGTTCGCCTCGGCCTGTTCTGATCCGCGGTGACTTGCCTGCGGTGCTCACTCGAAAATACTCCATTCTTCATCATTTTGAATGTTTCATGACTCTTTTGGGTCCAAAACTTCATCTTCACTTCTCCAAACCTGAAAACATGCAAATGCAATGCAATGCAACCTATATGAACCTAAATACTAGTGCAAATGATCAATTTATACACAAGATACAAGACTAAGAACCATGAATTATGCAAAACATCAACTCTTCCATACTTGTTCCTTACTTGTCCTCAAGTAATTTTTAAGAATAATATAGAGGAAGAGATTTTGAAGGTGGGAACTCATCACCAAAAGAAACTCTTCTTAGACCTCAACTTGACAACCTTACACAATCATAACAAGTAGCATGAGCAAAAACTCTTTCAAACTCTAACTTCTTTACGCTTATCCTTACTCCTTACACTCTTTTTCATGAATTCACAAACAAACAAATCAACCAACTCTCACATTCATTTTGCAAAATCATAAGTGAAGTCTTAGCAAATGGTCCATTGGTCCAAATCATTTTGTTTGGTGAGAAAAATGGCTTGAAGTATGGTGAAGTGAGAAGGCTATTAAGTTCTTTCATGGTGGTTTACTATCAAAAAAAGTAGCTCAACATTATGCATAATATATCTAAGAAAGAGAACAACTTACGCATACAATGTTCGATCCTCATTGTTCTACCCATTTCCTAGACACAAAGAAGCTACTATCCTTGACTTCCAATGTCAAACTCTCTATCACTCCCCAAAAGACTCCAAGAACCCTCAAGAACACTCACTTTTAGAACTCTTTGCTTCTTTAGACTACTAGGGATTGCTTCACTCTTTATTTTTTATTTAGCTCTCTTTTTCTTTTCTTTTTCTTTTGAAACTCTTTGAGCTAACATTTTCTTTTTCCTTGATCCCTAGCAACTTATCTTTGTTTTTAGACTTTTGAGTTCACTCTTTTTCACTCACTTTCTCTTAACCTTTCAAGATCAAACACTCAATACTCCCTCCTCATCCTATTAGCTAGACAATTATGAGATCTTAAAGCTAGCAAGTAATGAGGATCAACCATTGTCGTTCCCAATACTCTCAACATTATGCACATCTTAAGCTTTCAGAAAAGGCCTCACTCATCAAATTAATGGTGGTTTGAAAGGACGGAAGGGTGAAAGGGAATGGTAACCATCTAGGAGATGACCACTTGAGTTGTCAAAAAGGTAGTTAAGTGAAAATAGTGGGACAAACTCAAGTGTGTATAGAAAGCCATGATTTAGCACACAAAGGACCATAAGCAAGAGGCATTAAGTTCATTAGTCAATTAAGTTCGGAGTTGGCGACAAAGACAAGTAAGTTTCATCAATCAAAGAATTTCAAGGAGAGTTTTCAAAGCTCGAAGTTTACAAGTCTTTCAAGGTGTGCTCAAGCTACTTGCTATGATTACAAAGGGTGTCCTATTGAGATCTTAGCATGAGGTCTTTGCAAGGTAAGTTAAATCATTGTCCCCTATGCAAATGAATGCAATCTATATGCTTCTAAACTCAATCCTAAAATGAAATGATGCAACCTAGATGATTCTTTTGTTGCTTTTGTTTTTTTTATGCACGTAACTATAAACAATGCAAAAATCAATGCTCAAGACACAAAATGCTAAAATATTAGTAACTTGGTGCCTCCCCCACACTTGAATCACACAGTCTCCTGTGTGACGTAGGATGGGAGAGATACCGAAAATAAGAGAAGAAAAATATGATAAAGAAGGAAATATGTACAAAAGAGAGGTTTGGAGAGTACCTCACGGCTCGGTTGGACCGAGCGTCTCATCTGTGTCGGTGGTGGGAATGTATGGAGTCTCATTGTCGGAGTCAGGCAAAGGTAGTGGTGGGACAGGGTGTCTGAGTCGTCTCGGTTGACGCTCACGAGGCTCACGGAGGGAAGCACGCGGTTCCTCATAGTAAGTCTCTGTGGCACTGGCATCTCCATAAGAGGAGTGACGATGAGGATGAACCTGTCCTTCTGAATCATCACCAGAAGCTGCGCTTCTTCCATAGGAGTATCAGTAGTGACTGGAGTGGATGCATGTGATCTCCTTGGTCTCAATGTCAGACTCTTCACTTTCTTCGCTAAGTAGTTCACCGACTTAACCAGCTTCGCGATTGTTCTGTCTTGAAACTTTTTCCCTCGCTGAAGTGATCGAATCTGCATGTGTGCTTCACGAAGAGCACCATCAGCAAGAGGCTCACCATAGGGTGTGAAGTAGTAGCGTGAGCTTCCATAGATGGTGCTCGTTTCCATTTGCTCAGCTTCATCCTCTTGAGTCTCCACAATGGGTTCCTTCATCTTCTTCCTACTGATCCTCCTTGGAATCTCTTGAACTGAGGCATTGTACCATAATTCCTCGGAAGGTCGAAACTTAATGTTGTTTCCCTCAGCCAGTGATGTGATCGCTGGGTTAGGAAGAAGGATCTTCACACCCTCTTTGCCCCAAGTCTTGTAGTTGTAGACCCATGAATCACCCACTCTTCCACCAAGAAACTCACAATTGGTGAGAAATGCCTCATCCATCAACACATAGTTAGTAGCTGTCTCTGCTAGTTCAACCCTCATTGCCTCCAAAAGGGGGGTTATGAGGCCTCCTATTTGAAGCTCTGGTGAAGAATCCTTCTTTGTCCATATCCAGGTTTGGTAGTGTAGTAGGTGTGAAACGAAGAGTCCTACCATCCCTGGGTCCTCAGAATCATTTCCCTCATGCACCGGACTGCCACTGTTAAATGTTGGCATCAAAGGCTTTAGTGCAATAATGAGGAGGCGCAGCTCATCGTCGACTACTCTTCCTGACTCCTTTCGACCATACAAGGTCTTAGACAAAATCCTATGGACATAGCGAAGGCCGGGGTGGCGAATGTCCTTGGACTTGTTTTTCTTCGTATCATGTGATCTCACCGCAATCGTGTCCCACATCTTCTTTGGCTCATCCCTGTAGTGTGTCAACGTTGACTGAGCCTTATCCTCGAATCCCATGGCCTCACCAATTTGCTTGAACGACATTTGATAAGGTCATCTCCCAATCTTGAACTTGATAAAACTGAAACCCTCATCAGGATCCCTCAGCTTGGAATGGAATTGCACGTCCAGCGAGGAGAGAAAATCACGCGTTGCTACCTCATATCCTGGTCTATGTAGGGTCATCAAGCTCTGAAGGCCCATGTTGCTCAACAAGAAGAGCACATCATCATAGATACCCAACCTTTGTAAGATCTGAACATCTGGATAGGGTGTTGGTTTGAAATCCATGGCCTTGATTAGGCGAGCAATCTCTGTAGGTGGTGGCTTTTTCTTTGGCTGAGACTTTTGCTTCTTTTTCTTTGGAGCTGGTACTTCCTCACTTCCCGACTCACTGTAATCCTCTTCCACAATGGGTTCTTCTACTTCCTTCCCTTTTCCTTTGCGACCCTTTGCTCTAGAGGAGCTTCCACCTCCTCCATCCAAATTCATTGAGCCTTTCCTTGGGATATTAGACGGCTTTGCAGTGTTGCCCTTTGTCAATCCCATGTTCACTCCTACAAATAAAACACTCAAGAAAGGGTGAGTTTAAGCACAAAATTCAACAAGAGATTCACAAGAGACTAAACTAGTTCTTCAAAATTATCCAAGAGATGATTAAACTCATTGCAAGATTCAACTGAAAGTACTTAAGTAATCATCATAGCTTATCTTGAACAATCTTAGAACTTTTGTGAAATGAAAGTTACTCAATCATGAAAATCTCTTTCAAACACTCTTCCACAAACCTAACTCACCAACTTAGAGCTAGAATTTGAGGTTTCTCAAACATTTTCGAAAATCCCCAATTCTCAAGAACCCTTACTTCAAAAAGTTGCAATTTTCTCAAATGGAAGGTGAATTTGGCTAGGTTTTCTATCAATAAACAACCCACAAGTCTTATACTACCATTAGGAACCAACAATCAACTACAAACATAAGTTTTTAGAAAATTCGAAATTCTCATCAAAAACCCTAGAAAGTGAAATCAATACCTTTGATTGTATGGTGAATGATAGAAAAAACGAGTTGTGGATTCTCAGTAAGCTCGAAAAACCCGTCAATTAGCAAGAAAAATCACTAAAATTGATGAAGATTTGAGAAAGTTGGGTTCTTGGAGAGATTTTGAGAGAAATGGTGAGTTTGTGGAAGAGATAGAGGGGTTGGGGAAGCTTTGTAATCGAAAATGGGGAAGGAAAAGGGAGATTCGGGTTAAAACTGGTTTAAAACCCGAATTCGGTTCAATTTAAGTGAGAAGAGTCGGTTTACGAACCTGGCCGCGGGCGTCATTCACCGCGGCGGTGGGGCGCGGGGAAGGAGGCTTGGCCGCGGGGAGCTTGTGCCGCGGGGCCAGCCGCGGGCTTCCCTGCCCATTTCTCGTCGGAGATGGCCGCGGGCTCCTTGTGGCGCGGGCGTAGGCGCGGCGAACCCCTGCCCCCTTTCCGTCGAGATCTGACCGCGGGCTGGTTGTGCCGCGGCCTCAGTCGCGGCGATCCCTGCCATTTTTGCCCAGTGTACTCGGCGCGGGGCGCCATAGAGGGCGCGGGTGCGTAGGGCGCGGGCCATCCCTGCCCGATCCGTCTTCTCTCTTTTTTTTTAAACTCCTGGAACAGCAAGACTAGAAACACAAACAAGCAAAAATAGAAAAACAAATCATGAAAATATGTACAAAGATAGACATGGGACTTCCTCCCAAGTGAGCTTGTTTTAAGTCTCTAGCTTGACTTCCTTACTCTGGAACTAGGCGGGGGAAGGGTTGGAGAGTGAAACCGAGGTTCCTCCTTCCTCTGTTGCAGTGCCCAAATAAAGCTTCACTCTTTGTCCATTGACCGTAAAGTGAGTTTCATCTTTGCACCATAGCACTATAGCTCCATATGGTTTAACTTCTTTCACCTTAAAAGGACTGGACCACCTTGATTTGAGCTTTCGGGAAACAACTTGAGCCTTGAATTGTAGAGTAGAACTTGATCACCAGCACTAAACTCCCTTTTCAAGATCTTCTTATCATGAAAATCCTTAGTCCTCTCTTTGTAAATGGCTGAGTTTTCAAAAGCATCAAGTCTAATCTCATCAAGCTCATTCAACTGAATCAACCTCTTCTCTTGAGCTGTCTTGATATCAAAGTTAAGAAGCTTAACAGCCCACAAAGCCTTGTACTCAAGCTCAGCTGGTAGACGACAAGACTTCTCATAGACAAGGTTGAACGGTGTAGCCTAAGGGGGTCTTGTAAGCTGTCCTATAAGCCCAAAGAGCATCATCAAGCTTGCTAGACCAATCTTTCCTTGTAGTTCTTACAACTTTCTCCAAGATGCTCTTGATTTCCCTGTTTGAGATCTCAACTTGTCCACTTGTTTGAGGATGATAGGGAGTTGCTACCTTGTGCTTCACACCATTCTTTCTCAGAAGACTTTCAAAGAGTTTGTTGATGAAGTGAGAACCTCCATCACTTATCACCACTCTAGGGACTCCAAACCTTGGGAAAATGATGTTCTTGAACATCTTGAGAACCACCTTAGCATCATTTTTGGGGCTAGCAATGGCTTCAACCCATTTAGACACATAATCCACAACTACAAGGATATATTGATTGCCAAAAGAAGATGGGAATGGTCCCATGAAGTCAATTCCCTATACATCAAACACTTCAACTTCCAAGATAGGGTTTTGAGGCATTTCATTCCTCTTGGTGATATTTTCTCTCCTTTGGCATGAATCACATCTTAAGACAAAGTCTTGTGTGTCCTTGAACATGTGTGGCCACCAGAATCCAGCTTGTAACACCTTCGCAACAGTCTTGAAAGTAGCAAAATGGCCTCCATAAGATGATCTATGAAAATGTGTAAGGATTCCATCAACTTCCTCTCCAGCCAATACTCTTCTATAGAGTTGATCCTTGCAAAGAATGTAGAGGTAGGGTTCATCCCAAAAGTATCTCTTCACATCTTTATAGAACTTCTTCTTTGCATATCCTTCAAGATTTAATGGCTCCTTTCCACAAGCCAAGTAGTTCACCAAATCAGCATACCAAGGTTCCTTTTCTTCACTTGCCTTGGCCTCTTCAAGCTTTCTACCGGTCTCGCACAAATCCATAACTGCTTTAATGGCCATGATCTGCTCTTCTGGGAGGACTTCATCAATAGGGATCCCACACTCAACTCTCAATCTTGACAAGTGATCAGCTACACCATTCTCAACACCCGGCTTGTCTTTAATCTCAAGATCAAACTCTTGCAGCAATAGAATCCATCTCAACAATCTTGGCTTAGCATCTTTCTTCGCCAAAAGGTGTCTCAGAGCTGCATGGTCAGTGTAGACAATCACCTTGGAGCCCAACCAAGTAGCTTCTAAACTTCTCAAAGGCAAACACTATAGCAAGAAGCTCTTTCTCAGTTGTGGCATACTTCATTTGAGCATCATCAAGAGTTTTACTTGCATAGTATATCACATGGGTCTTCTTGTCTTTCTTTTGACCCAAGACTGCTCCCACTGCATAGTCACTAGCATCACACATGATCTCAAAGGGGAGATCCCAATCTGGTGGTTGAACTATGGGAGCACTAATGAGCTCACTCTTCAGCTTTTTGAAGGCTTCAAGACACTCCGCATCGAAGTTGAAGACAGATTCCTTGCATAGCAACTTTGTCAATGGTCTAGCTATCTTTGAGAAATCCTTGATGAACCTTCTATAGAACCCGACATGACCCAAGAAGCTTCTTATGTCCTTCACTGATCTTGGTGGAGCCAACCCAACCATCACATCAATCTTCGCTTTGTCCACTTCAATACCTTTCTCTGAAATCTTGTGTCCCAACACAATCCCTTCATTCACCATGAAGTGACACTTTTCCCAATTTAGCACAAGGTTTGTCTCTTCACATCTTTGCAAAACCCTGCACAAATTAGACAAACACAAGGCAAAGGAAGATCCGTACACAGAGAAGTCATCCATAAAAACCTCCACAACATCCTCAATAAGATCAGAAAATATAGACATCATTGCTCTTTGAAAAGTTGCTGGTGCATTACATAGCCCAAATGGCATCCTTCGATAAGCAAAGGTACCATAAGGGCATGTGAATGTTGTCTTTTCCTGATCATTGGGATGTATGGGTATTTGGAAGAACCCTGAGTAACCATCAAGAAAGCAATAATAAGGATGATTTGCAAGTCTCTCAAGCATTTGGTCAATGAATGGCAAAGGAAAATGATCCTTCCTAGATGCAACATTAAGTTTTCGATAATCAATGCACATTCTATGACCTGTTATTGTTCTTGTGGGTATCAATTCATCCTTATCATTTTTAATGACAGTGATACCACCCTTCTTTGGAACCACATGCACAGGAGATACCCAAGTACTATCCGAAATAGGGTAAATCACTCCAGCATCTAAGAGTTTGAGAATCTCTTTCTTAACAACATCTTTCAAGTTGGGGTTCAACCTTCTTTGATGTTCTATAGAAGTCATTGATTCATCCTCTAGATGTATCCTATGCATGCATAAAGAGGGTGATATCCCCTTGATGTCTTCTAGTGAGTAGCCAATTGCTTTTCTATATTTCTTAAGCTCAACTAAAAGTTTAGACAATTGGTTTTCACTGAGTTGGCTACTCACAATTACAGGATATGTATCATTAGTTCCAAGAAAAGCATACCTTACACCATGGGGAAGAGGTTTAAGCTCCACTTTGGGTGCTTTGAGCTCACTCCAATCATCTTGTTGAAGCTCCTCTTGGGAAGTGACTGAGGCGGCGTGGTGAGTGATTTGAGGCAGCTCTATGAACTTGTCTTCGCCAACCTTCTCCTTGTGGGAATCCAACCTCTTCACATACTCGGTGCTCACCATGTCCTCAATCAATTGGGTTTCTCTATCAACTGTTAGAGCATGTTGTAGAGAATCCTCAAGTGCCATCTCCTCAAGAAACTCATCAGCTAGAGCATCCATGGCCTCAATATAGAACACTTGACCTTGGATTGTTGGTCTTTTCATCACCTCCTTAACATCAAAGTGGAGAGTGTTTCTCTTACCAAGATGGAGATCAATCTTGCCATCTCTTACATTCACTATAGCTCCAGCAGTAGCCAAGAAAGGTCTCCCAAAGATCAAGGGGTCTTTAGGCTCTTCATCCATTTCAAGAACCACAAAATCTGTTGGAATCTCACAATCACCAATCATAACCGGGAGATCTTCCAAGATGCCTACAGGGAGTTTCACCGAGCGATCAGCTAGCACTAAGGAGATTCTACACTTCTTGTACTGAGTGAAACCAAGCCTCTTTGCAACTGACAAAGGCATTAAACTCACACTAGCCCCCAAATCACATAAACACCTTTCAAACCTCAAAGGTCCAATGGAACATGGCAATGTGAAACTGCCCGGATCTTCTAGCTTCCTTGGGACAGTCAATCTCTGAATGATTGCACTACATTCATGTGTAAGAACCACCATCCCTTCCATTTCCTTCTTCTTTTTAGTCACAACATCCTTGAGAACTTACTGTATTGAGGTACTAGCATGAAAGCATCTATGATAGGCATAGTGATTTGAACTTCATTCATCTGCTTCTCAAAGAGGGCCTTATACTTCTCCAGCAGTTGCTTCTTGAATCTTCCAGGAAATGGGAGTTTCGGTTCATAGGGAGGAGGAGTGAATGAAGCTTCTTTGGAAGAAGGTGCTTCAGTCTTGTCAACTTTCTTCTTTTCCTCTCCAACTTTTCATTTTCCTTTAGCCTCAACTATCTTCTCCAACATTTCCTCATTAGCCTTTTCATCCACAATGACGACATCATCATCAAGGTTGATGACCACCTCCCCAACTTGCTTCTCATTATCCTTAATGAGAACTCTTGGTGGAAGCTCTTTAGCACTCCGAAGGGTGATTGAGTGCAATGTCTCCTTGGAGTTTTGCTCAGATTTTCCAGGAAGTGAACCCATAGGCCTTTGTGAGTTGGAACTAATTGTAGCAACCTGGTTCTCCAAAGCTTTGAACTTGTTGTTGAGCTCGTTGTAGCTCCCATCAATCTTGGTGTGTATGTTTTTAAGCTCATCACCAATTTGCTTCTGGTTACGTGCTTGAGATTCCAAGAGCTGTTTAAACATAGACTCCACGCTTGTATCCCGAGGTTGAGCTTGAGAAGAGCTTCCTTGAACAGCAGTGGACTGCCCTCCTTTTGGGTTAAAGCCTGGAGGGTAGGATTGCTTTGGTGGGTAACCACTTTGATGGTTGTTGTAGGCTGGTTTCTGTTGGTATGGGTTTTGGTATTGGAAGTTGGGTTCCTTTCTGTACCGTTGACCATTAGAGTTAATGAAACACAACTCTTGTTGTCCTTCCAAGCCTTCAACTTCATTAACCTCTAGACCCTTGGCCTTACTCTGATTACCCACAAAGTTCACCTTTTCTTCTTTTGCTCTATCCAATAGGAGCATATCAAGCTTATCCTGAAGAGATTTCAACTCTTTTCTTGTATGGGAGTCCTCATCACCTCCACCACGATTTTGCCCATCGCAGTCATCATTGTACATTTAGTCACTTTGAGCCATATTTTCAACAAGCTCCATTCCATCTTGAGCTGTTCTTCCTAAGAAGAAACCATTGCTTGCTATGTCTAACATGCATCGATATTTAGGCAGAACTCCTCTGTAGAAAGTGCTTTGTATACTCTCACTGTTGAAACCATGGTGAGGACATTGTGTCAAGTAGCCCTTGAACCTTTCCCATGCTTCAGCAAAACTCTCTAGGTTCTTTTGTTGAAATCCAGAGATCTCATTTCTCAGTTTAGCAGTTCTTGATGTGGAGAAAAACTTGTTGAGGAAGACCCGCATACATTCTTCCCAAGTGTTAATGGACCCTTGAGGTAAACCCTTCTCCCATAGGTGGACTTTGTCTCCCAAAGAGAAGGGAAACAGTCTTAGTTTGAAAGCGTCTTCAGAGATACCATTGATCTTCGTTGTTCCACATAGCTTGTCAAAGTTGTCCAGGTGGTCTAGGGAATCCTCCAAATCGAGACCATGGTACTTGTTAGCTTGAATCATGTTGATCAAGCTTGACTTGATCTCAAAGTTGTTGTTCTCCACTGCTGGTGCTCTGATACCCGCCCTATTTCCATGGATGTTGGGCTGGTCATATGTTCCAATCGCCCTAGCTTGGCGTTGAGGATGTTGCTGCTGATGGTTTGCAGCCCCTTGGCCTTGTCCAACTTGAACTCCTGCTGGAGGAAATCCGTTAGGGTTTTGTCCATTGTTGTCAGCTCCATGAACATTCTGATCATGCTGGTGTCCATCCATTTCTAATCCCAATTGGTTGAAAGGGATCAGTTGCTCTTGTCTTCTTCTTCTTGATAATTCTCTCTCTAAAGCTCTGATGTTGTCTACTCGGGGAACAAGGTATGTTGGTCCTTTACTCCTCAAGTTCATACACCTAGGAATTCAAAGAGAAATGAAGAAAGAGTGTCAGTAAACAAATAGAATAAAGTAAGACTTAGTCTCAAGCAATGACCAAATCTTAATGTCAAAATCAAAATTAGAAATGACAACGGCGCCAAAACTTGATAGGGATAAGTTTAACCCTAAGTGTTGTTGTAATAATTAAGAGTCAATACAATCCTAAGTTGATTTCAATAACCAAGAATACAAGTCATTAAACTCAATCTAAGTAATCAAAGTTTAGTGAAGTGAACAGTTTTCAAGTAATAAGAATAAATAAACGATAACTAAGAACTTGATTCAATCTAAAAGATAGGATCCATGGGGTTAGGATATTGATTTCAAGTGGTTAAGATTTAAGTTAAGATGGCAAGTTTATCAATCAATGATTTCCCTAAGTCTAGATCACCAATAAAGATCAATCCTTTCTCAAGACAAGGATCCTTTTGCAGTCATGAGTCAAACATCAATTCTCATTGGTCTAATTCATTCAAGCAAACATTAAGAGTAAGTCCAATAACTATCTAGCAATCCTAGCACCAAATCTCTTTGGCTATTCAAGCTAGAGCCAATTTAAGTTTGTTCAGACATTTTATCGAACACTTGTGATGCATAAAATGTCTACAGTTCTAGATTAATGTGATCAAGACTAATCTAGCATTAAGAACTCTCAAATAACAGGGAAACATGTAAATCTATTGCTAAACACCTTAACTCTTCACTTAGCCACCCTAATCATCCTAACCCATAAATCCAATAGGAGTCTACTCGCTAATACTCATGGAAACCCTTAAAACCATGGTTGATTCAAGGATAAACATGATTAGACAGCAGAATCAATGAATAACAAACAAGAGAACAAGATGAAATAGATTAAAGTCTCAAACTTTTCACCAAAATAGTCTTGTCTTTTTGATAGAAAACAAGATAGATCCAGTATTAGGTGTCAGAAGTGTGTTTATGAAGCTAAAACTCGAGCTGGTTTAATCACAAACCAAGATTAAACCAGAATAAATCGAAATAAAAATTGTTAAAAACAGCTGGCCGCGCCCTAACTCCTGCCGCGGCCCTTGCCCGCAGTGCACTCCTTATGGCCGCGCCCGTCTTCTGCCGCAGTGGTACCCGCAGTACCTCCCTGTCCAAAGTCGTTGACAAGCAGCCACGGCTTGCCTTTACCCGCGGCCCCAGCCCGCGGAGGCTTCCTTGTTCGTTGCGGCCTCCGTCTGCCGCGGTGGTACCCGCAGCTTGCTCATGCCCGAAGCTGTCGACTGTTCGCCTCAGCCTGTTCTGATCCTCGGTGATTTGCCCGCGGTGATCACTCGAAAATACTCTATTCTTCATCATTTTGAATGTTTCATGACTCTTTTGGGGCCAAAACTTCATCTGCACTTCTCCAAACCTAAAAACATGCAAATGGAATGCAATGCAACCTATATGAACCTAAATACTAGTGCAAATGATCAATTTATAAACAAGATACAAGACTAAGAACCATGAATTATGCAAGACATCAGAGATCAAGCTTGTAAGCATTGTCATTGATCTTTTCTAAGACCCGGAATGGGCCAGTCCCTCGTGGTGATAGTTTGGACATCCTCTCCAGTGGGAATCGTTCTGGCCTCATGTGTAACCAAACTAAATCCCAGGTCTTGAATAGAAGCTCCTTTCTCTTTCGATCCACCTTGGCCTTAACCTTGGCCGCCTGTTATTCCAGTCTCTCCTTAACTGTCCGGTAGAGTTGTTTGATAAATGCAGCTTTGGTCGAACCTTCTTGACTGCAGAACATGGCCGAGGGCAAGTAAATAAGGTCCAATGGTGTCTCTGGATTAAACCCATACACAACTTCAAAAGGAGAGAGGTTAGTAGCAGAATGCTTGGCATGGTTGTAAGCAAACTCAACAAATGGCAAACAAGACAACCAATTTTTAAGGTTCTTACCGACCGTAGCTCTCAAAAGTAGAGAGTGTGTACGGTTTAGTACCTCGGTCTGACCATCAGACTATGGATGGCAGGTGGTGGAGAAGAGAAGCTTGGTACCAAGTTTTCTCCAAAGTGTCCTCCATAAATCGCTGAGAAACTTGGGTGTCCCGGTCAGATACAATGGTTCTTGGCACTCCATGTAGACAAACCACGTTTTTAAAGAATAGATCTGCTGTTTGTGTGGCATCATTGGTCTTGTTACATGCAATGAAATGGGCCATCTTGGAAAACCTGTCCACAACTACAAAAATGGAATCCTTGTGGTTTATCTTGGGCAAGCCCAGCACAAAATCCATGGAAATATCAAAGACATATTTCACATTTTTCATCTCCTCTTCTGGAATTTGTACCAAATCAGAGCAATTGGTGTCCGAATTTTCTCTTTCAACATGACTGCTTCGAAATTCTCCCATCATTCATATCTCTTCAATTTTTTCTGCTTAAATCCTAGTTCACCAAAATAGTTGTAACTATCATCATTCGTCTTCTCCATAGTCCCGAAATGGATATTGACTTTATAAGTCGGTTTAAACTTGTAAATGGATCAAAACGAAAACAGTAGAGTTTAAACAACCATTCAAGTTCAATATCATCTCGAAAATTGAACTTTCTTACCTCATTTTGAGTCGACCAAAATTCTTCTCTTCTATGTTCTTATGTTCTTCTAGCCTTTTCGATTTCAGCTTCTCTCTGTCTCCTTCGATTTCAGTCTCTCTCTCTCTCTCTCTCTCTGTCTGTCTCCTTCGATGTCCCTTTGTTTCTCTCTCTCTATCGCCGTTTGTTTCACGAAAAACCCTAGTTATCCCCCCCCCCAATCGATTTTGGTTTCTTTTCCTTGCTTTATCATTTGTCAACTCAAAACGACATCATTTTGCTGTCTCAAAACAACACCGTTTTAGTGACAACGGAGAACTAAAGTTCCGACAACGGAGTCAACTGTGTTGTTAACGAGGTTAACTATTCCGTTATAGAAACTGACGGGCGAAAGAAATTGTCAAGTTGAAGGTTTTATATGTTAAGGGGAAAATTCCATAAAAATACTCAAACTAAATTTCATTAAATTTTTTAATATCTAAACTTTTTCGCTACACATTTTAATACCCCAATTAATTATTTTGTTCATTTAATATACAAACTTTTAAATTATGCCTATTTTAATACCCAAACTTTGTTCATTTTACTTAAAATACTAATAAATTTCAAACGAAACTTGAAATCTCTCTAAAATTTACCAAAAAATCCTCAACAAATTTAATTTTATTGTATGTTTGAAAAATAGAAGTAACTAGATTTGTATATCTTAAAATTTGTAATAAATTTTAATTTTTTAAATATTTAATTTAGTTTGTTTTCTTAAATAAAAAAACATATTTATTTGTTACATTCAAAATTAATTTTAATTTTTTTTTAATTTTTTCGCTAATTTGTTTACCTTCTTTCCTAAATATTAAAACAAAATTAGAAAATTTTCATATTTTCTCTTCAAATTTTGGAGATTTTGTTAAATTTTGTTTGAAACTTATTAGTATTTTTAATTAAAATAAATAAAGTTTGAGTATTAAAATGGACAGACTTTTAAAAATTTGTATATTATATTGAGAAAATAATTAGTTGGGATATTATACTGGATAGCGAAAAATTTTAGGTATTAAAAAGCTTAATAAAAATATATTGAGGTATTTTTATGAAATTTTGCTTATGTTAAATAAGCCAACTTAAATGTCTAATTTGCTTGTGAAATTTCCTTAGAATTTAAAGTGCTAGTGGTTGTCATTTTAAAGGTTTTTATGCAATTTTTCCTTAAAATAAAACTAACTTTAACCTTTTTACTGTTTTTGAGTTATGAATTATAAATTATTGTTGGCCGTTGTTCTCAAATGAGGATGAAACTGGTATTACAGCTTCATTACAATTTTCTTAAACAATATTGGTAGTACATCACTAACCTCAAAAACAAAAACAAAAATAAAATAATCACCAAACTGGTGTTTTTATGTTTAATAAACCTAACAAAACTTCAGGTTGCTTTTTCTCCTACTATGTCTCTCCTGAAACAACCTAACAAACAGATGAATTAAAATTTACCAACCACATTACAAACATGTCTATCTATGCGTAAGTCTTTTTATTTTGTCTCATTGAAACTAATCTCAAAATTAGAGAAATAATAGCTGGACTGGTCTAAAACCCATCCATTTTTAAATATACTGCCCAAAAAATATTAGCTTCAGTCGCCACCAAGCATCGCTTGTAACCGAGCTCGAGCTTCATCAGAAACACAGAACCTGAACCTTCTCCTCTGCGGTTGTTGAGGTGAAGTCGGGACCGAGGAGAAGCAGATGACCACAACCGTCAGATTATCTGATGAGTTAAGCCTCGCTGCTTCTTTCCCAAGTTCCATCGCGCATTGTCCCGGGTCACCGTGCCTCCTCAGTCCTTGCCTAACGTTACTCACTGCATTCTGGCTAGACAACACATCCCATATACCATCACATGCCAAAATCAAGAACTCATCGTCCTCTGTTAGGATGAGTTGTTGAATCTCTGGGTCTGAGATCAGAGGTGAAGAGGAGCCAGTGAAAGGACTCTTCAGTTCCCAGTCACCAATTGCCCGAGTGACAGCTAGGACACCGTTGAGGTACCCATCCTCAAAGTATCCTCCTAGATCCTCAATCCGCCTACGTTCTGGCTCATAAGTTGACCTGTGATCGAAAGACATATCAATAGCCACTCCTCTCCGGCATAGAACTGCACGGCAATCTCCAGCGTTAGCAACCAGAAGATGTCGTCCGATAATGAGAGCCGTCAAGGCGGTTGTCCCGCATGAACCATTGACAATGCTTTCATCAGCCATGGCGAGATCAGCCAAAGCAAAAGCTTTTCGGTGAGAGTTCTCAAGTTCTTCTAAGAAAAAGTTGTCCAAAATGGAGGGCATCTCTGGAAATACAGCATCTTGGAAGAAGAGTCTCGTCAAGTTCTCCTTCATGTAAAGTGATGCCTCAGGTCCACCATGGCCATCAAACACGCCATAGAAAGCACTAGGAACCGAGAAGTTACAGGATCTAAGATGAGTTGATAAGTCATCTATGCAGATGTGTTCATCCTCCATGGTGTCTCGGCCTCGAATGTCAGCAAAGCTCCCTGAACGTATAGTTGGGAAAAACTCACTGGTGGGTTCTTCAATGGTAGTAGTTGCAAAACTCATGCCCTGTTATGAAGGATGTGAAATTGTTAACTTTACTGCTCATAACATAAACAAAGCAAACAGCAAACTTACTAAATAAACAGAGCACAATGAAAAATTAAAAGGGCATTCAAATCGTCCTTGTATGTAAACACTGAGATTCATTAACAGATGGATGTAAACTGTTAGTTTTACTGGTAATTATTTTCACATTCACAAAGAAACAGCAAACTCGCACAACTTAACAAAAAAAAACATTCAGATCAGAGCACGATCAACAATTCAAAGGGCATCTGTTTTGTCCTTGTAACAATGATAACACTGAGACCAAATATTACAGCTCATATCTTTCACAGAACAAAGATCAAACTTGCACAACTAAGTAAACAGAGAACAACCACCAATTCAAATGGCATTCAAGTCATCCCTTTACGTAAAGGCTGAGATGATCCATTAACAGATGGATATTAACTAGAACAGAGAACGATCAACAATTTAAAAGGCATTAGTTACGTCCTTGTAAAAAAAACATGTAAACATTGAGATACAAAGACACCAAGCCAACCCTCTAACAAAATTTCTGGCAAAAAGGGTAAGGGAGATTCAACACTAATATGCTATAGAAAACACCCCCAAATCCAATATCAGCCCTGATGCAGAATTGATCATAATCAGATTATCAAGGAACAATCTCATCTCAAAACCTAATCACGACTCGTAAAAGAATTAATTTTGAGGAAAAATTGTCAACATCAATTTGATCCCATGTTCAATTAAGATCTGTATAAATAGATGATAGCGATTCAGATCGAGAACCCTAAACACGTACCGATCCAAATTGAGGCGAACTCGAAATCTCAGTACGCACAGACTCAGAAACTCGGACTTCGTTCATATGGCGCTTAACGTCGAGGACCTTGATATCAGACTCAGCAACAATCGTTTGACTTAGAATCATGACTTCTTATAATCAAAATCGTGCAGATCCGATTGCGAAATTCACCGAAAGGCGTTTTGCCTGTACGCAATTGAAATTCCCCCAAAAGAATTAAGAACGCAGGTATAATGAAGTTAGGGTTTGGTTTCTGTGTTGGATGTTTATTTGTATAATATCTGAATTGACAGATGCCCATATAATAATAATAATAAATGAATATAAATGAATACTATAACTCTATGTAACAAAAGAAATAGGTTGTAAAAGAAACTAAAAACAAAACGAAAACTTTTTTTTTGTTTTCTGAGTTCACAAGAATTTATAAAAAGTATTAAAATAAAAGTACAAATTTGAAATATCCATGACTTTTCCTTAAAAATTACCATCACATGCCATTGATATTAACTCTACACATCTTTAATACTATAAAACATAAGTCATTTGACAATTTTGGAAATGACATGTGTCTTTAAACATCTTTTTTAAACTATTTTTAAAAATTTTAGTTGAGCAAAAAGAAAAAATTATAATAACAAACAAATCCATATGCGGTTACATCCAAGTATCACGCCACGATCTTTGTACTATTTTCTTGGATTTACTAATCACATAACTTCCATAATATTTGAGAAACAACCACGAAAGAACCACTCCATTTTTAACAAACAAAAAAAAGAACCACTCGAGTGATAGCAGAACGTGAACCTATGGTGTCTAGGGAAATGAACTAGAAAAAAAAATTGAAAACGAAAATACAAGAGTGAGTTATATTTGTATATTTGGTAAATGAAAAGTGTATTATTTTGTACATTTATTTCATCTAACAGTGAGAAATTTTTAGTGATTCTGTAGTTGGCGCCACATCATATGACAGGTATGGCAAGGAGAGGAACACGAGCATGGATGAACGGTTTCATGTACTTTCTTACAAGTTTATATCAAATACCTCTATTTTTCATCAGTTATTTTCTGAATAATACTGTTTTAATTTGTTTACTATTTATCAGTGTCTAATTCTAATTCATTTTGCGGAGTGTGAAGATGTATTTGATAACTAAATATAAACTTGTTATTGATAAAAAACAATTAAAATGCTTTATATACAAGTCAATAGCCGACATACATCACCCTAAATATATGGAATTTGAAACTTATCTAGAACTAGTATTTTGGCCCGTGCTATGCACGGGCATTGCCATTACCATAAAAAAGTTTCACACATAATTAGTAAATGATGTTTAATATTATAAAAAATTAGTAAATAAATTAAAAATTGAACTTTAAAATTGCATAAAAATTTAAATTTAGATATGGATATGATTTAGTATACAAACCGATCAAACCGATTAATTTAAATATAATAGTATAATTATATGTAATTTATATAGTATATAAATGACAAATATTTCAAATAGACATTTTTAAAATTTATCATAAAAATAGAGTTCAAAGAAAAAAATAACCAAAATATAATTTTTTATCTTAAAAATTTTAATTTTTTTTTAATTTTTTCAATTTTTAAAACTCACCTCCAAAACTCTACCCATAACTTTAAACCCTAAGTTTAGATTAGTTAATCCAAAGGTATAATTATATATTTACAACTTTTAATAAAGTTTATTTTGGTAAATTTCCTCCTTGAAAGCTAATTTGGTGATAAAAGTTTTTTTACGTTTAACTTAGGTATTTCTCATAAATTAAACTATATATATATTGACCCGTTAGGCTAAAAAATGACTTTATTAAAATGTGTAAAGATACATTTTTATCCATTGGGCTAACTAATTTAGATTTGGTGCTTAGAATTATATGGTGCAATTTTGGAGGTGAATCTAAAAATATTTTAAAAAATAAGATTAAAATTTTTAAAATAAAAAGTCTATTTTGGTAATTTTTAGAAATTTATTTTTTACAAAAACTTCAAAAGTTATATTTAAGAGATTTGCACTTATTTTCTTGATATGGTATTCATACTTAAAATGTTGATTTTAGTAATTCAATTTTTTTTAACTTATAGGTTTTTATTTCATAATATCAAATAAAAAAAATTATCTTTTTCGTTGACAAATATGTCTACTACCATTTAGTTATTTAATAATATAATGAATTACTATTTTCTTATTTTATGCTATAACAATATTATTGTTAACTTAATATTTTTATTAATTATTTTATTAAAGTCGATATTTAATCAAATAAAGTAAATTTTAAAATGTGATAAAGTAAATATATTTATAGTTTTTGGTATTAAACCTAAAACCGACGGTATATAAACTAAACCAAAGTATATATAATTAATAAATACTTTTTAGTACTATACAAAATTAACTATATAAATTTAAAAACTGAAATTTACAACTACGTAGTAAAAATAAATTTGTTATCATTTATTTAAATGTAACTGAATATATAAAAATTTATTTTTAACATGAAGATGAGATATTTTAGGAATTTAGGTTATTTGGAGTTGCTGAAATATTGGAGAAGATCTAATTGAATATTTTTTCAATTGTCATTATTTTGTGAAAAGACCACTCACGTTCTCTGCATTGTTTATTTTCTTTTTCCCACAATCACTTTGATCGCCATTTCCTAGGCTGGTGACTTCTACTATCTGTGTCATTTGTTTTATCAAATGAACGAACGTCGAGGTAAACAAAATTTCTTTAGTGTTACATATATAACAATATTAAGGTTATCGAAAAAATTTCATGAAGTTTTGAATTAGATTGTTTTCTGATTATAAATGGTAACTTGGTTCACAAACAAAATCTAAGATAGATAATCCATTAGAAATAGAGAAGCATGATCGCTTATATGCAGTCTAATTAACCCAAGATAAACCTACTTCATTGTTAAAAGCATTTGTACAAAGTTGTGGAAATATTTATAGATCCTAATATATACATAAAATCAAGGTTAGCTTAAAATCAAGATTTCACAAATACATGAAACAAAATCTAAAAATCATTATATATATATATCTGTTGGTTAAATCACATACCTACAAAAACTTTTTCATCATGCTTCTGAGAAAGTAGCTCATCAAACGATATGCAATTAAAACAAAGTGAATCGTTTGGAATCTCCTCGCAATTCTTCTGTGTGTTGACCAAGTGAAAAATATCTTGAAAGGATGTGGTGTTCCTCTGTAACTCCCAAGATTAGGAGACAACTTAAAATTCATCAGAATACAACATTCTCCTTCTCCCAAATCATTTTCAAACTTGGATATCAGTTTTCCTCTAATGCAAGCTTGAATACGATCTCCCTGTTAAAACATGATAGAACAATTATCAAAAGCACATAAACATAAACAACTCAGAATTCTATTATATATCTTATCATCCAAAAGTATTAAATCGACTCCACCAACATCACCAGGCTTATCGCCGTTCTGAAATCGCCACATACGGACAACTCAAACCTTAATTTTCCAGATTTCGTTTTCAGAAACTGGCTTTAACTGAGCAATGGGAGTGAAAGCAAGCTTCATCTTGCTCATAACTACCTGCAATGAAACTGAAAAAAAGAATCAGCTTTCGATCTGAAACTTGTAATAGATAGAAAGAAACTGAATTTTTTATAAAGTTACAGATTTACATAACCCAAAAAAAATTAAAAGAAGCTACACAACATAAATTACATGTGGAAAACGAAACTGAAGTTTACCTGCGATTTATCTCTGTATATGTATATATAAGGGAGGTTGACTGAAAATATCTAAGGATGGAGTTGAGCAAGATTTACGTGGGTGGTGGAGAAGAAAGTGGAGTAAATAAATTATTGTTAGTGGAGTACAGTTGTACTACGTTAAAACAATAAATTTATGAAAAATTTACTCTAAGAGTCACTTTTTCACTTTCTTATTACACATAGAGCCACTTGCTGCTTGAATGTCACTTTTTACTTGTGGATTGTCTATTATGTCCTTTAGTTGTTTAAACTATAACTATTATTTTATTACTAAAAATAATGACCACAAATTTTAAAACTGAAAATCACTTTCTTCAACCGGATTCAATCTTTTTTCTCATTTAGCTAAAATCAAACACAAACACTCTCTTTCATCTCCTTTCAACGAAGCTTTATTTTCAAATTCATTTCAATTTACTTGATACATTAATCATTGTATCTCAGTTCTTTTGCAACATAGATGAACAATAAAAAAAACTCAAATCCACCAAAAAATTGTAGATCTAGAAACTCTAAAATAAATCAAGCTAATCAACCATAGATTCCAAGCGAAGACGGTGGAGACAAAACGAGCCAGCTTCTCCAAGACTACCGGTGAGTCACGCCATGGATTTCAAGCTCAACATCACTGTGGATAAGCTCAGTGAAGCTGCGGTAGTTCACCACGAGATCTATCTCCTCCTTGCCATGCTCAACTCATGCCATGGATTCCGAGCTCCAACACGCCGTCGTCCATGGAATCCGATATGGATTCAAAAGTCCACCACGAAATCCACCACGAGATATGTCGTCACACCATGGATTTTGAGCTCCACTACGAGGTTGTCAAGCCATGGATTGAACCTTGCCATGAATTTTGAGCTCCACGTGTTGAACAAAGCTACAGCTCGACTGCACAAAGTTGTGGACACGAGCTTGTGTCCACAACTCTGACATCCACAACTCTCTGTCTACTATACTTTCATCTATATCCAGTTTATGTCAACGCTAGCGGGTATTCAAAGCCACATCCTCGAGGTCACAGCTTCCGCAAACGGTGGTTGGTAGCCTCTAAGGAAGCCTTGTTTTGGTTGTTATGAGTCTTTACAATCGTAGATCTGGGTCAGATCTATGAAGCATGCCTCCTCTTTCTAGAGTTGTATGCCTTGTCGCTGCTCTCTCTTTTGTCTCATAGACCTTGTTAAGCTTCCCTTCTCCTTTCGAACATGGCGGCACCGAGATCCTCTCTCCTCTTTCGCAAAAGACGGCTTCTATGGCGAAGCTCCAGTCCAGATGACTTCCATCCACACCTCTCTTGTCCACGATTCATCACTCGTCCACAACTCGCCTGTTCACACCTCACCTGTTCACAAAAACCGCGTCCACAAAGACCCTGTCCACAAAGATCCCGTCCATACCTCACCCGTCCACGATGACATCGTCCACACCTAATCCGTCCATCCCTCGCGTATCCACAAACCTATTTACGACAACCCATTTATTGTGTTGCTTTTACTGTGTTAAGATTGTGAAAGCATTAGAAGCATTCTTTCTTTTTATCGAATGGATGGCTCAACATTTACTCCAAACCAGATCTACTAGATTTTGTTTGTCATGTGCTTCGGGACACCAATGAGTCAATATGATACAGAGCATTACTGTTCACCAGTCTAGACGACCTCCATCCACACCTCTCCTGTCCACGATCCAAACCTCATTCATCATCCGTTCATACCTCCCCCGTCCACGAAGACCCCGTCCAAACCTCACCCGTCCACGAAGACCCCGTCCACACCTCACCCGTCCACCCTTCCCCTGTCCACCCCTCCCCCGTCCACGAAGACCTGTCCACACCTCACCCGTCCACCCCACGCACATCCACAGAGCCATCTTCGACAACCCAACGACGACACAACCTAAACACGAGTTTCTAATGCTATCAAGCAGACAAACTAATAACCTAATAAATAAGGAAAGCTAACCAAACTAAATATTTTTTGTTCAAACCAAACCAAATCATCAAAACAAATCAATTATTATCTTTGGTTCATTAAGGGCATAAAAGTCATAAAAAACCCTTCTCACTCAAAAAAGTGACCCTCCAGCAAAAAGTGGCTTTCTTTGTAATAGAAAAGACAAATGTGGCTCATTTGGTAAGTAACTCTAAATTTATTTAGATGAGATGTGCTAAATTAATAAGGCAATTGTCAAAAACGTGTGTTGTATCATCTAAAAAAAACTGTATAATATCATTGGGCTTATTGGGCTTATATGAGAAAAAAAAATTGTCACAAAACCAAAATTCTGTATAACAAAAACAGTTATCTAAATATTTTACAAAAATGGAAACTTTTCGGGAAAACAAATTTTTTTAAAAAATATAATAAAAGACAGGTGTCAATCACATAATTATCAATTGACTTATGTTTTATATAATAAAAGATATTAATGTATATCTAAAGTGGTAATCCTATATAGAATAGGATTCCCTAATGCTTCCCCTCAAGTTGGAGCAGACAAGTTGTGAACACCCAACTTGGATGACAAGAACTCAAACTGTGGTCGCCCTAACACCTTTGTAAGAATGTAAGCAATTTGATCACTGGTACGAACATGATGAGTTGCAATCAGACCTTCCTTTACTGCATCACGAACACAATGACAATCTCGTTTGATGTGTTTCGTGTGCTCATGAAAAACATGATTAGCAGCAATATGAATGGTTGCCTTACTGTCACAAAAGAAGGAAACCGGTTTGGGAACAGTAATGCCAATATTTTGTAGCAGCGGAATGATCCATTTGATTTCCTTTGTTGCAGCTGCCATGGCTCTGTATCCTGCTTCAGCCGACGAATGAGAAACAGTATCTTGCTTCTTGGTTTTCCACGAGATGGGACAGCCACGAAGAAGAACCACAAAAGCACTTAGGGACCGTCGAGTAAGGGGACAAGAACTCTAATCCGCATCAACATACACTGATAGTTCAAGACTACTATCAGATCGTAAAAGGATACCCTGACCCTGACTACCCTTAAGAAAACGTACTACCCTCAACGCAGCTTGCATATGTGCTTCACGTGGAGTTTGCATGAATTGAGATAGTAGATGAATGGTATAACAGAGATCCGGTCTCGTAATGGACAAGTAAACGAGTCTCCCAACGAGACGCCTGTATCTCTTAGGATCATCAAGAAAAGGACCAGTATCAGACGCCAACTGGTGATTTTGCTCAATTGGTGTCATCACCGGACGAGCATCAAGAAGACCAATATCTTTGATAATATCGAGCGTGTATTTACGCTGTGATAAGTAAATACCTTCCTCAGAATGAGCAACTTCTTTACCAAGAAAAAAGTTTAGCTTGCCCAAATCTTTCATACGAAAGCAATCTACCAAATATTCTTTGAGCTTGGTTAGGAGAGAAAGATCATTGCTCGCAAGAACTAAGTCATCAATGTAAATAAGAACACGTACCTCCTTGATTCCATTCAAATATGTGAAAAGAGAATAGTCGGAGTACGTCTGTTGGAAGCCAAACTTAAGGAGAGCAGAGGATAATTTCTCAAACCATGACCGTGGTGCCTGACGAAGACCATATATGGATTTACGGAAACAAAGAACTTTAGTAGGATCAGAATGAGTGAAGCCTGGTGGGAGTTTCATGTATACTTCTTCTTCAAGATCTCCATGAAGAAAAGCATTATGAACGTCCTTTTGATGAACTTCCCAACCTTTGGCTGCAACTAATCCTAGAAGACTCTAAACAGTACACATTTTAACCACATGAGCAAATGTCTCATCGAAATCGTCTCCTTCAACTTGTGCATTTCTCATGCCGACTAAGCGGCCTTTGTGACGTTCAATAGTGTCGTTGCCATTATACTTGGTCTTATAAACCCATTTAGAGCCAATTGCTGTTTTACCAGGAGGAAGATTTGCAAGTTCCCAAGTGCCACTGTCCTCATGCGCTTTAACTTCGATTTTCATTGCATCACGCCAAACTTTATGTTTAATGGCTTCAATGTAACTCTTGGGCTCAATGTAGGTAGTAACCGCAGCAAGAAAAAGCTTGGTGGGATGGTGAGAAGTTAAGGTTAGTGACATAATGAGTTAAAGAATATGTGATTTTACCAGGAATCGTTTCTGAAGACGATGACAAGGAGCAAGTTGGAGCGAGAGAGGGTTCTTCAATGCAAGATGCCGTGTGTAGCACATAATCATTAAATTTTGCAGGAGGAAGACGATTTCTTTGTCCGCGACCTAGGATCTCAGGTGATGAAACCGACATGTCTGGAGTATGAGGAGAGCTCGTGTTTGTAGTTGACTGAGAACTTGATGGTGATACTTCCATATTGTCTGAGGCCGAAGAAGACTTAGGACCAGTATCCGTGATAGGCGCAGGCAGCATCACGACTGGAGGTGAGTCTTGAATAGGAGCTTCTGAGCTCCCCCTTTCTGTCAAGATAGGAGTTGCTTGTATTAACCAATCATCGTCGGAAGCTGATTGAACTGGTATCTGCAGGGATTTGGGATCATATGGTCGTAGAGAGAAATTTCTAAAAGGAAATTCCGTTTCATGAAAGTTCACGTCCCGTGAGATGAGGAACTTTTTCTTATCAAGATCGTATACCTTCCATCCTTTTTGAGATGCAAGATAACCCACAAACACACAGTGACAGCTTTGAGAACTAAACTTGTCCTTGTCTCGAGCTCGATGGTGAACGTAACAAAGACTACCGAATACTCTGAGATGATCGTATGATGGTTTCTTGTTATAGAGAATTTCATATGGAGACTTTTTCTGAAGAACCACTGACGGTGTACGATTGATGAGATGTGCAGCCGTCATGATTGCTTCTCCCCAAAACTTCGTCGGTAGGTTTCCTTGAAACAATAATGCTCGGGAAACATTCAAGATATGACGATGTTTTCGTTATACTCGACCATTCTGTTGTGGTGTTGCAACACATGAAGTTTGATGGAGAATACCATTTTCCCGAAAGTATTTTGATAAGCACATGAACTCGGTGCCATTGTCGCTTCTGACCGTTTTTACCTCTTTGTTGAATTGTTTCTTCCTCATTGTACAAAAGTTTTGAAGAACCATTCGTACCTTGGACTTTTCAAGTAGTAAATAAGTCCAAACAGCTCGTGAGAAATCGTCAACAATGGTCAGAAAGTAAAGAGCACCAGTAGATGAACGTGTTCTATATGGTTCCCAGACGTCGCAGTTAATCAATTGAAAACATTCGATAGTTTTATTAGAACTTTCATAAAAAATCTCTCTAGTATGCTTAGCTCGAAAACAAGTGTCACATGGACTATGAGTAGCAGTCTTATTTGAAACTAATGACGAAGGTAAAGCCGATAAAACAGAAAACGACGGATGTCCTAGCCTTTGATGCCACTGAAACTGATCAACTGATCTAACAACTGAACCAGCAACATGAACTCTAGCAGCCATGACATCTTTGAAGAAATAAACCCCATCTCGCTCTTCACCTGCTCCAATCAGGGTCCTCGTGAAACGATCCTGTAAAATACACAAAGTGTCTGTTAGAAGCTCAAAACAATTTGTTTGTTTGAGAAGCTTTGAAACAGATATAAGTGAGCAGTTGAGATTGGGAACAAACAACACATTCAAAAGAATGATTTTGTTTGATAACCAAAATTTGCCAACATGGGTGGCAAAGGTCTTGTTTCCATCAGCGAAACCGACCGGACATGGTGAGATTGGTTTAACATTGTCTAGAAACGAGAGCTCCCCAGTCATGTGGTGAGATGCTCATGTGTCAAGAATGAGATCACCAAATATATTGTTACCTGTCAACCTATCTGTAAGTTTAGCTCGTTCATTGATCATCTGAGTAAGCGCCTTCCATTGTTCCTCAGTGAATGCTGGAAAGTTAGAAGAGTTAGACGTGGTTGCTTGTGCACTGTGAACTCTTATAGTAGGTTTATTGTTGCGATTGTTTGAGATATTTCCACGGCCACGACCACGAGGAGGTTTGTCGTTAGGCGTCCGTTCTTCCCACCGATCCGGGTAGCCCACTAGTTGCCAACAATTTGATTTGTCGTGACCAGGTCTACCACAATGTGTACACTGAGGTCGTCGATTCGAACTTAAGTTACTGAGATCACCAAGGGTTTCTTTCTTTGCAACAAAACCAATAGCACTCTGCTGGAGTTCACGATCTTTTGAAGAATTAAGTCGTTGTTCTTCTCGTATAATTTTGTCATAGGCTTCTCCAAGTTTGACTGGTGTGTCACTTGCAATAATGGTTTGACAGATTCCACCAAAACGAGTCTCATCTAGCCCCATAACAAATTGATGCACCTTCTCTTCTTCGCGATCTTTTTCGTATTCAGCAGCAGCAGTACAACTACAAGCAGGAAGCGGTTTGTAAGTGTCTAGCTCTTCCCATAACTTAGCAGGACGTCCATAGTAAACCATTACAGATTGACCATCTTGCTTGCATCTTGATAGTTGGTCCTTGAGATAATGAATTTGAACTTTGTTTCCCACCGAGAATCTCTTCTTCAGATTATCCCATAGTTTGTGAGAGTCAGAGATGAACGTAACTGTTGAACGAATTCGTGCTTCGATAGAAGATCGTATCCAACCTACGATCAACGAGTTAACCGATGACCAGAGTTTGAAATTTGAATCGCCAATAGGAGGTTTTGATATTGTGTCATCGATAAAGCCAAGTTTCCTTTTGACTCTCAATGCATTAACTAATTCTGTGGACCACTCGTTGTAGTTGTCGCCATTGAACATGACCGACGTAATGAGGGCTCCTGGGTCATCAGAAGGATATAACGAGTATGGAGTGGAAGAACTCGCATTACTCAGATCGATTTGACCAGTGATGCTTTTACTTGCAGCGGACTCTTCTCCGTTGACCATGACTTGTCACGATGAAGAAGAACTTTGAAACTTTCGAAGAAGAAAAAATTAGGTTTCAGGATTTTAATGCTTTGATACCATGTAAAGATGTATTTGATATCTGAATATAAACTTGTTATTGATAAAGAATGATTACAATGCTTTATATAGAAGTCAATAGCCGACATATATCACCCTAAATATATGGAACTTGAGACTTATCTAGAATATTAATGTATATCTAAAGTGCTAATCCTATATAGAATAGGATTCCCTAATACAGACCTTTTTGACCAGACAAAAGCAATCTTAGATTTACAAGTTGTTATGGAATTGATATGCAACATAAGATGAACTAAAGATTGAAGAAAATCAGTAACGAATGCTGCATTGGAAAGAAGACGAAATAGCAATTAGCAAGTAGACAATAGACACCCGGGTTAATGAGCACTAATGGCTTTTTTCATAAACCCACGGTCATTTTTCGAATCCCACGGTCATTTTTCGAATCCCATACCTATATTACATTCTGGTTTTTTAAAGATTATTTATGAACATGTTACTTTATAAACATGTTATACTAAAGCATGTCATACTAAAGCATGTCATACTAAAGCAATCATATAGGTGAAACTTATATTTATATTTTAACAAAGATATATATATATATATATACATCACTCCAAAACAATTGTTATGTTATATAATTTCATATTAACATTTTATATTATAAAATAAATGTGCCACTGCATGACAGGGGCCACAATACTAGTTCATTAATAATTAGAGAAGGCTATCAGCACAAAGGCAAGCTGCAAGCCCATTAACATTTGTCTAACCCAATAACTACTCTTCAATATCTCTCTAAACATAAAATAACACTCAATTTTCGTTTGACCACAAACCCAATATATGCATGAATGGTTTAAATAATTTAATGAACCAGTTTTGTTAAATCAAGTGCAAAAATCTAATTGAATTAACATCTCGAACCAGGACTATTCCATAACTTTAGTAATATAATTGTTGGGAACCACTAACCCGGTTTACATGTATTACATGAATTAGATTTAATTTTAAAATCATTCGGTTTAGTATATATTAATTGTTAATAAACAGGACTCGAGATATATTTTAATTTTAAGTTTTCAAACCAAAAATCAATTATTATAGATTTTCTAACGATCATCCTATATATTAATTGAGAAGTCACTTCATTGATTTCGCTTGCGTGTCAATCATTGATGAAGTCTTGATAAAATTGTTATAATTTAATTGGCCGATGATTTTTAATTTTTAATTATTTTTAGTTAGATCCAAAATAAAAAGTAAGTCTATAACCATTAATATCACTTGCCAAATAATCTAAATGATATTACGAACAACAATTTATGGTAACTAATTGTCATAATCATAGAAAGAGTAATAATGTTTGATTAAGTTTTTCTTATATTGTTAAACTATATAAAATAATGAATATTTTTTTAACAGAAATCAATAAAAACAATTTCATAATGTGTTAAAAAAAAATTCATTGAGAAGTCACTTTATTGATTTTGCTTACGTGTCAATCATTGATGAAGTTTTGATAAAATTGTTATAATTTGATTGGCCGATGATTTTTAATTTTTAATTATTTTGGTTTGATCCAAAATAAAAGGTAAGTCTATAACCATTAATATCACTTGCCAAATAATCTAAATGATATTACGAACAACAATTTATGGTAACTAATTGCCATAATCATAGAAAGAGTAATAATGTTTGAATAAGTTTTTCTTATATTGTTAAACTATATAAAATAATGAATAAATTTTTAATAGAAATCAATATAAATAATTTCATAATGTGTTCAAAAATTTTATATTCCTATATAGAGAATTATATTCATATATAAAGTATTATATTAATTACTTATCTTTTATAATGTCCATATATGATTTATAAATCATTTATAAAGTTTTACAAAAAAAATCAAACAAAAATATTTATGAGAAATTGTCAAAAATATCACTTTCCTTGTACCACTTTTCAAAAATAACTTAATCACTTTTACCCTTGTTTTTAAGAGGAAAAACACACTTATAAGCCTTGGATTAATTAATCTAAGACTTAGGGTTTAGAGTTAAGGGGTGGTGTAGGGTGGTGTTAGGGTTTAGGAATATAAAATTTAGGATTTTAATTAATTTTTAAAAAATTTACCTCTTAAAAAGTGGTATTTTTGAAAATATCTCTTTAATGATGGTAAAAATGAAAAGTGGTACAACAAAAGTGGTAAACTTGAAATTCTCCCAATATTTATTATGGCTTCAAAAATCATTATATCAGAATTTATAACTTTTTGTAAGATCACTTAAAAGAAAATTCAAAATTATATATTAAAGAGAGATTACTTAATTGATTTTTACTTACCTGTTGATTACTGGTGAAATCTTACAAAAATTATTATAATTTGATTGGTCAATGATTTTTAATTTTATTTTTTTTTAAAATTAGATCTAAAAATAAAAAGTAAAACAAGAAATAATTAGTACCAGTTCCCAAATAATCTAAATAATATTACAAATAATGATTTATGCCAACTAATTATTAGAATTATAGAAATAATAATAGTTTCTCAAGAAAAAGAGTAATAATGTTTATTTTTTATAGTTATAAACTACATAATATAATGAAAAAATTATTTTTATATAAATCACTTACTACTTTATATTTTACATACATAATTATATTCATATATAAGTATATGCTAACTAATAATGTCTTATAAATTTCATGTATTCTATATAAATAATTTATAAGGTTTTTTTTAAATATTAATTTATTATAGCTTATAAAAGGATTTTATCAGAATTTAAAAATTATTTATAATAGCATATATTATTTATAGGAGAAAATAGAATTTTTTCAGACAAGGAGAATTTGCTATAGAACTGTTTTTGCTTTTAATTCAAAAGTAATCAAACTTTTGACAAACTCAGAATTAGTTTGCATTAAAATTGAATAATGTGATAGACAAGATAATGTGATGATTATGAAGTGTTTTAAAATAGCTCGTGGGGTTCAATGATAATGAGTTTATTAATCATATGATATAAATGAAAAAATAAATAGTTTTAGCAATCTATATTAATATTATTTAATTATCACTAAATCCCATAATTCTAAGGAATAAAATTGAGATTTTATACTTTTATAAAGTATTTGGAGTTAATTTTTCAATTATTATTCATAAATTAGTATTATATTTAATATATGTTTTTATACAATATTTATACCCGCAAATTTGCGGGCAACCACCTAGTTTATATAAATAGATCAACTAGCTATTCCTAAAATCATTGACTAATTACTAACTTAACATAATAAACTCTTAAATTAAAGCTATCACATTAATAACAAAAATGCGATATACTTCATAATCACGATTTACAAGGATAATTACATTGCAAAATCTTTAGAATATTCGCAACTTTAAATTGCTTACCATTACATGTTCAGTTTTTTTGTGTGTCACATCGTATTCAAAAATAAAACCATGAATATTTTTACTAAATATTCCTATCTATACTATATTCGTATTCTACAACTTGCAAATATTTATGTTTAGATTTTGTATACCTTGAATGTATCACCAAAATAACTATACATATTCTCCATACTACATCACTAGCTATATCTAAACAATTAACACAGAAGTACATTTATTTTTTTGAATTACCAGGAGATTCAGGCCGAAATCATAATCCTCCTAGGCCCGAAACTACATCATGTAATAGTAGTTTCGTCACAGTTATCACTCGAACTAGGGACCTCTGACACAATGATCAGGATCTTTTCCAGTTGGTGGATAGCTATTAAAGATTTTTTTTCTTAAAACAACAAACTAAATTGACAGAAACCGGCAAAATTAATTTGACAAAAAAACCAAATTCTTACAGAACCGACAAATTATTTGTATTTAAAAAAATCACAGTTAGTATCTTTTCGAATATATGGGTGCATTAAATCAGAAAGGGAGATAACTTTGTATTTTCCTAAATCAATATCATTCAGAAAGTTTACCTATTTCTACGCTAGCATCATAACTAATACAATATCAATCATGAAAATATGAAGTTACATGGAAAACATCAAAATTCTAAATATTTTTTCCAATATTAATTATATGTAACACAATTATGGATTTAAAAACATTTTGGTCTTATATAATTCAATTTAATAATAATAATATTATTATTATTATTATTAAATATATGTAGATATATGGAATTCTAAATAAAAATATGCTAATGATGTTAATATGATTATATTTTTTTATTGATTCATAAGAATAAAAAATATCGTATGTAGTTTTTAAATATAAAATATAATTAAATAATTTTTTGAAATGTTTCTTTTTTATATATTATGGGTGTTTTTTTATTTTGTTGTTTCCTAATAAATTTAGTGTGGTAAATTTTGTGAAATTTTATTGGTATGTATTACAAACTGATGACAAATTAAATTACATATTGAAATAAATTGAATAAATATATGTTGTTATAGATTCACATTATATAAAGTCAAAAATTAGACATATATAAATTAATTAAATATTTTGGAGACAACCAAAAATGTTATTTTACAAAAGGTAAATTACATATGATATCATTTTGATTATTAAATATACAAAAATGTTATTATGCAAAAGGGTTGGGATAAAAATCGGATTCCCGAATCCGAAACCAAACTAAATTCGTTCAAAAAATTAGTATCGAACCGGAACAGAAACTGATTGAATATTCGAATGGGTTTAAAATCTTAGTATCTAGAGAAATAAAATTGTACCTGATCTAACCGAAAATATCACGGTTAACCGAATATATTTGAATCATATTTACACACACACACATATATATATATACACTTACATATATTAATTATTTTTAAACCTAATATCTAAATATATAAAGTATTTTTCAAATTGTCCAAAATACTTAAAAGTATATACACACAGTCAAAAGTAAACATTTAAAATAGCTAAAAATACTCAAATCACCAAAAATACTTAAAATATTTAATGATTATCCATCTAAATATACAAGTCAAACCAATTTTATGTTATATTTAGGTATTCCATCATATGTTATTCAAATTCATATGTTATATACTAGTTTTATTTTTAGATTTTCAGAATATTTTAGTATATGTGAATTTAATTTTTTTAAATACTTTAAATGGGTTATCTGAATATGATATGAACCTGCAAAGATCTGAACCGAACTTGAACCGAAATTTATAAATACATGAATAAGGTTGAATTCTTTAAACTCAAAAATCTGAAATCCGAAAGACCTTAACTGAACTAAAATGGGTACCCACATCATATAAATATATTTGAAAAAGATAACCAACCATATTTGATTTATAGAAAATAAAGTAAACACCTGCGCGGATACGCGGGTCAAATTCTAGTTGAACATTAATTTATAAGTCTGAAAGTAAAGTACAACTGCGGTTCATGCAGTTTGTAGATTAAATACGATTTTGATAAAACAAACAGTGTAGAATAATGTTCATTGGTGAAAAAATATTTTGTGGGACTAAATAATGTTTTTAATATTTTCAACCATTAATAAATTTTTTTTAAATTATATATAAACATATGAAAATGGTTACTTTAATTATTCACTATTTCAATTATTTACTATTTACAATGAATAAATAAAATAATAATTGCTAAATCTAGTGTGTACTTTTAAAAACAGGAAACTAACATTAATAATAGATAAATATCCTAGGATAGTTCTAGGAAATTTTTTGTTACAAAAATAATTTTCAAAGAGAAGAATGACCAAAATATGTTTATTAAAATGTTTAAATATACATTTATATCCCTAGAATTAATTAATTTATACTTAGATTTTAGAGTTATGGAGTGGGGGTTTGGGATGAGTTTAAAATATTAAAAATAAAAAAAAGTATTAAATTTTTTAAGTAAAAAAGGTTATTTTGGTCATTTTAAGGTTATTTTGGTGACACAAACTTAAAAATGACTATTTGAGTGCATTACCCTTGATAATAATCAATGTAAAATATAATATAATCTATTTAAATAATGTAAAATAAATAATAATATGATAAATATAATTATAAATTAAAAGTTTTGTTTAGTGTGAATTTGTATGGATTTTTGTTAAAATTTTTAACTAGTATAATTCATTTAAAATAAAAATATAACTAATATTTTGGGTATTAGCATTCATGCATTGTTCAATAATTTGATATGATACCTAGGATATGATACCAAGTAATTTTTGAAGAACCATTCGTACCTTGGACTTTTCAAGTAGTAAATAAGTCCAAACAGCTCGTGAGAAATCGTCAACAATGGTCAGAAAGTAAAGAGCACCAGTAGATGAACGTGTTCTATATGGTCCCCAGACGTCGCAGTTAATCAATTGAAAACATTCGATAGTTTTATTAGAACTTTCATAAAAAATCTCTCTAGTATGCTTAGCTCGAAAACAAGTGTCACATGGACTATGAGTAGCAGTCTTATTTGAAACTAATGACGAAGGTAAAGCCGATAAAACAGAAAACGACGGATGTCCTAGCCTTTGATGCCACTGAAACTGATCAACTGATCTAACAACTGAACCAGCAACATGAACTCTAGCAGCCATGACATCTTTGAAGAAATAAACCCCATCTCGCTCTTCACCTGCTCCAATCAGGGTCCTCGTGAAACGATCCTGTAAAATACACAAAGTGTCTGTTAGAAGCGCAAAACAATTTGTTTGTTTGAGAAGCTTTGAAACAGATATAAGTGAGCAGTTGAGATTGGGAACAAACAACACATTCAAAAGAATGATTTTGTTTGATAACCAAAATTTGCCAACATGGGTGGCAAAGGTCTTGTTTCCATCAGCGAAACCGACCGGACATGGTGAGATTGGTTTAACATTGTCTAGAAACGAGAGCTCCCCAGTCATGTGGTGAGATGCTCATGTGTCTAGAATGAGATCACCAAATATATTGTTACCTGTCAACCTATCTGTAAGTTTAGCTCGTTCATTGATCATCTGAGTAAGCGCCTTCCATTGTTCCTCAGTGAATGCTGGAAAGTTAGAAGAGTTAGACGTGGTTGCTTGTGCACTGTGAACTCGCATAGTAGGTTTATTGTTGCGATTGTTTGAGATATTTCCACGGCCACGACCACGAGGAGGTTTGTCGTTAGGCGTCCGTTCTTCCCACCGATCCGGGTAGCCCACTAGTTGCCAACAATTTGATTTGTCGTGACCAGGTCTACCACAATGTGTACACTGAGGTCGTCGATTCGAACTTAAGTTACTGAGATCACCAAGGGTTTCTTTCTTTGCAACAAAACCAATAGCACTCTGCTGGAGTTCACGATCTTTTGAAGAATTAAGTCGTTGTTCTTCTCGTATAATTTTGTCATAGGCTTCTCCAAGTTTGACTGGTGTGTCACTTGCAATAATGGTTTGACAGATTCCACCAAAACGAGTCTCATCTAGCCCCATAACAAATTGATGCACCTTCTCTTCTTCGCGATCTTTTTCGTATTCAGCAGCAGCAGTACAACTACAAGCAGGAAGCGGTTTGTAAGTGTCTAGCTCTTCCCATAACTTAGCAGGACGTCCATAGTAAACCATTACAGATTGACCATCTTGCTTGCATCTTGATAGTTGGTCCTTGAGATAATGAATTTGAACTTTGTTTCCCACCGAGAATCTCTTCTTCAGATTATCCCATAGTTTGTGAGAGTCAGAGATGAACGTAACTGTTGAACGAATTCGTGCTTCGATAGAAGATCGTATCCAACCTACGATCAACGAGTTAACCGATGACCAGAGTTTGAAATTTGAATCGCCAATAGGAGGTTTTGATATTGTGTCATCGATAAAGCCAAGTTTCCTTTTGACTCTCAATGCATTAACTAATTCTGTGGACCACTCGTTGTAGTTGTCGCCATTGAACATGACCGACGTAATGAGGGCTCCTGGGTCATCAGAAGGATATAACGAGTATGGAGTGGAAGAACTCGCATTACTCAGATCGATTTGACCAGTGATGCTTTTACTTGCAGCGGACTCTTCTCCGTTGACCATGACTTGTCACGATGAAGAAGAACTTTGAAACTTTCGAAGAAGAAAAAATTAGGTTTCAGGATTTTAATGCTTTGATACCATGTAAAGATGTATTTGATATCTGAATATAAACTTGTTATTGATAAAGAATGATTACAATGCTTTATATAGAAGTCAATAGCCGACATATATCACCCTAAATATATGGAACTTGAGACTTATCTAGAATATTAATGTATATCTAAAGTGGTAATCCTATATAGAATAGGATTCCCTAATACAGACCTTTTTGACCAGACAAAAGCAATCTTAGATTTACAAGTTGTTATGGAATTGATATGCAACATAAGATGAACTAAAGATTGAAGAAAATCAGTAACGAATGCTGCATTGGAAAGAAGACGAAATAGCAATTAGCAAGTAGACAATAGACACCCGGGTTAATGAGCACTAATGGCTTTTTTCATAAACCCACGGTCATTTTTCGAATCCCACGGTCATTTTTCGAATCCCATACCTATATTACATTCTGGTTTTTTAAAGATTATTTATGAACATGTTACTTTATAAACATGTTATACTAAAGCATGTCATACTAAAGCATGTCATACTAAAGCAATCATATAGGTGAAACTTATATTTATATTTTAACAAAGATATATATATATATATATATATATATATATATACATCACTCCAAAACAATTGTTATGTTATATAATTTCATATTAACATTTTATATTATAAAATAAATGTGCCACTGCATGACAGGGGCCACAATACTAGTTCATTAATAATTAGAGAAGGCTATCAGCACAAAGGCAAGCTGCAAGCCCATTAACATTTGTCTAACCCAATAACTACTCTTCAATATCTCTCTAAACATAAAATAACACTCAATTTTCGTTTGACCACAAACCCAATATATGCATGAATGGTTTAAATAATTTAATGAACCAGTTTTGTTAAATCAAGTGCAAAAATCTAATTGAATTAACATCTCGAACCAGGACTATTCCATAACTTTAGTAATATAATTGTTGGGAACCACTAACCCGGTTTACATGTATTACATGAATTAGATTTAATTTTAAAATCATTCGGTTTAGTATATATTAATTGTTAATAAACAGGACTCGAGATATATTTTAATTTTAAGTTTTCAAACCAAAAATCAATTATTATAGATTTTCTAACGATCATCCTATATATTAATTGAGAAGTCACTTCATTGATTTCGCTTGCGTGTCAATCATTGATGAAGTCTTGATAAAATTGTTATAATTTAATTGGCCGATGATTTTTAATTTTTAATTATTTTTAGTTAGATCCAAAATAAAAAGTAAGTCTATAACCATTAATATCACTTGCCAAATAATCTAAATGATATTACGAACAACAATTTATGGTAACTAATTGTCATAATCATAGAAAGAGTAATAATGTTTGATTAAGTTTTTCTTATATTGTTAAACTATATAAAATAATGAATATTTTTTTAACAGAAATCAATAAAAACAATTTCATAATGTGTTAAAAAAAAATTCATTGAGAAGTCACTTTATTGATTTTGCTTACGTGTCAATCATTGATGAAGTTTTGATAAAATTGTTATAATTTGATTGGCCGATGATTTTTAATTTTTAATTATTTTGGTTTGATCCAAAATAAAAGGTAAGTCTATAACCATTAATATCACTTGCCAAATAATCTAAATGATATTACGAACAACAATTTATGGTAACTAATTGCCATAATCATAGAAAGAGTAATAATGTTTGAATAAGTTTTTCTTATATTGTTAAACTATATAAAATAATGAATAAATTTTTAATAGAAATCAATATAAATAATTTCATAATGTGTTCAAAAATTTTATATTCCTATATAGAGAATTATATTCATATATAAAGTATTATATTAATTACTTATCTTTTATAATGTCCATATATGATTTATAAATCATTTATAAAGTTTTACAAAAAAAATCAAACAAAAATATTTATGAGAAATTGTCAAAAATATCACTTTCCTTGTACCACTTTTCAAAAATAACTTAATCACTTTTACCCTTGTTTTTAAGAGGAAAAACACACTTATAAGCCTTGGATTAATTAATCTAAGACTTAGGGTTTAGAGTTAAGGGGTGGTGTAGGGTGGTGTTAGGGTTTAGGAATATAAAATTTAGGATTTTAATTAATTTTTAAAACATTTACCTCTTAAAAAGTGGTATTTTTGAAAATATCTCTTTAATGATGGTAAAAATGAAAAGTGGTACAACAAAAGTGGTAAACTTGAAATTCTCCCAATATTTATTATGGCTTCAAAAATCATTATATCAGAATTTATAACTTTTTGTAAGATCACTTAAAAGAAAATTCAAAATTATATATTAAAGAGAGATTACTTAATTGATTTTTACTTACCTGTTGATTACTGGTGAAATCTTACAAAAATTATTATAATTTGATTGGTCAATGATTTTTAATTTTTTTTTTTTTAAAATTAGATCTAAAAATAAAAAGTAAAACAAGAAATAATTAGTACCAGTTCCCAAATAATCTAAATAATATTACAAATAATGATTTATGCCAACTAATTATTAGAATTATAGAAATAATAATAGTTTCTCAAGAAAAAGAGTAATAATGTTTATTTTTTATAGTTATAAACTACATAATATAATGAAAAAATTATTTTTATATAAATCACTTACTACTTTATATTTTACATACATAATTATATTCATATATAAGTATATGCTAACTAATAATGTCTTATAAATTTCATGTATTCTATATAAATAATTTATAAGGTTTTTTTTAAATATTAATTTATTATAGCTTATAAAAGGATTTTATCAGAATTTAAAAATTATTTATAATAGCATATATTATTTATAGGAGAAAATAGAATTTTTTCAGACAAGGAGAATTTGCTATAGAACTGTTTTTGCTTTTAATTCAAAAGTAATCAAACTTTTGACAAACTCAGAATTAGTTTGCATTAAAATTGAATAATGTGATAGACAAGATAATGTGATGATTATGAAGTGTTTTAAAATAGCTCGTGAGGTTCAATGATAATGAGTTTATTAATCATATGATATAAATGAAAAAATAAATAGTTTTAGCAATCTATATTAATATTATTTAATTATCACTAAATCCCATAATTCTAAAGAATAAAATTGAGATTTTATACTTTTATAAAGTATTTGGAGTTAATTTTTCAATTATTATTCATAAATTAGTATTATATTTAATATATGTTTTTATACAATATTTATACCCGCAAATTTGCGGGCAACCACCTAGTTTATATAAATAGATCAACTAGCTATTCCTAAAATCATTGACTAATTACTAACTTAACATAATAAACTCTTAAATTAAAGCTATCACATTAATAACAAAAATGCGATATACTTCATAATCACGATTTACAAGGATAATTACATTGCAAAATCTTTAGAATATTCGCAACTTTAAATTGCTTACCATTACATGTTCAGTTTTTTTGTGTGTCACATCGTATTCAAAAATAAAACCATGAATATTTTTACTAAATATTCCTATTCCTATCTATACTATATTCGTATTCTACAACTTGCAAATATTTATGTTTAGATTTTGTATACCTTGAATGTATCACCAAAATAACTATACATATTCTCCATACTACATCACTAGCTATATCTAAACAATTAACACAGAAGTACATTTATTTTTTTGAATTACCAGGAGATTCAGGCCGAAATCATAATCCTCCTAGGCCCGAAACTACATCATGTAATAGTAGTTTCGTCACAGTTATCACTCGAACTAGGGACCTCTGACACAATGATCAGGATCTTTTCCAGTTGGTGGATAGCTATTAAAGATTTTTTTTCTTAAAACAACAAACTAAATTGACAGAAACCGGCAAAATTAATTTGACAAAAAAACCAAATTCTTACAGAACCGACAAATTATTTGTATTTAAAAAAATCACAGTTAGTATCTTTTCGAATATATGGGTGCATTAAATCAGAAAGGGAGATAACTTTGTATTTTCCTAAATCAATATCATTCAGAAAGTTTACCTATTTCTACGCTAGCATCATAACTAATACAATATCAATCATGAAAATATGAAGTTACATGGAAAACATCAAAATTCTAAATATTTTGTCCAATATTAATTATATGTAACACAATTATGCATTTAAAAACATTTTGGTCTTATATAATTCAATTTAATAATAATAATATTATTATTATTATTATTAAATATATGTAGATATATGGAATTCTAAATAAAAATATGCTAATGATGTTAATATGATTATATTTTTTTATTGATTCATAAGAATAAAAAAATATTGTATGTAGTTTTTAAATATATCATATAATTAAATAATTTCTTGAAATGTTTCTTTTTATATATTATGGGTGTTTTTTTATTTTGTTGTTTCCTAATAAATTTAGTGTGGTAAATTTTGTGAAATTTTATTGGTATGTATTACAAACTGATGACAAATTAAATTACATATTGAAATAAATTGAATAAATATATGTTGTTATAGATTCACATTATATAAAGTCAAAAATTAGACATATATAAATTAATTAAATATTTTGGAGACAACCAAAAATGTTATTTTACAAAAGGTAAATTACATATGATATCATTTTGATTATTAAATATACAAAAATGTTATTATGCAAAAGGGTTGGGATAAAAATCGGATTCCCGAATCCGAAACCAAACTAAATTCGTTCAAAAAATTAGTATCGAACCGGAACAGAAACTGATTGAATATTCGAATGGGTTTAAAATCTTAGTATCTAGAGAAATAAAATTGTACCTGATCTAACCGAAAATATCACGGTTAACCGAATATATTTGAATCATATTTACACACACACACATATATATATATATACACTTACATATATTAATTATTTTTAAACCTAATATCTAAATATATAAAGTATTTTTCAAATTGTCCAAAATACTTAAAAGTATATACACGCAGTCAAAAGTAAACATTTAAAATAGCTAAAAATACTCAAATCACCAAAAATACTTAAAATATTTAATGATTATCCATCTAAATATACAAGTCAAACCAATTTTATGTTATATTTAGGTATTCCATCATATGTTATTCAAATTCATATGTTATATACTAGTTTTATTTTTAGATTTTGAGAATATTTTAGTATATGTGAATTTAATTTTTTTAAATACTTTAAATGGGTTATCTGAATATGATATGAACCTGCAAAGATCTGAACCGAACTTGAACCGAAATTTATAAATACATGAATAAGGTTGAATTCTTTAAACTCAAAAATCTGAAATCCGAAAGACCTTAACTGAACTAAAATGGGTACCCACATCATATAAATATATTTGAAAAAGATAACCAACCATATTTGATTTATAGAAAATAAAGTAAACACATGCGCGGATACGCGGGTCAAATTCTAGTTGAACATTAATTTATAAGTCTGAAAGTAAAGTACAACTGCGGTTCATGCAGTTTGTAGATTAAATACGATTTTGATAAAACAAACAGTGTAGAATAATGTTCATTGGTGAAAAAATATTTTGTGGGACTAAATAATGTTTTTAATATTTCAACCATTAATAAATTTTTTTTAAATTATATATAAACATATGAAAATGGTTACTTTAATTATTCACTATTTCAATTATTTACTATTTACAATGAAAAAATAAAATAATAATTGCTAAATCTAGTGTGTACTTTTAAAAACAGGAAACTAACATTAATAATAGATAAATATCCTAGGATAGTTCTAGGAAATGTTTTGTTACAAAAATAATTTTCAAAGAGAAGAATGACCAAAATATGTTTATTAAAATGTTTAAATATACATTTATATCCCTAGAATTAATTAATTTATACTTAGATTTTAGAGTTATGGAGTGGGGGTTTGGGATGAGTTTAAAATATTAAAAATAAAAAAAAGTATTAAATTTTTTAAGTAAAAAAGGTTATTTTGGTCATTTTAAGGTTATTTTGGTGACACAAACTTAAAAATGACTATTTGAGTGCATTACCCTTGATAATAATCAATGTAAAATATAATATAATCTATTTAAATAATGTAAAATAAATAATAATATGATAAATATAATTATAAATTAAAAGTTTTGTTTAGTGTGAATTTGTATGGATTTTTGTTAAAATTTTTAACTAGTATAATTCATTTAAAATAAAAATATAACTAATATTTTGGGTATTAGCATTCATGCATTGTTCAATAATTTGATATGATACCTAGGATATGATACCAAGTAATTTTGAATTTTTAATTAAAATTTCAAACAAATCTATTTTATATATTTTAAACTAATATGTGAGAAGCCTGAAAATAATTTTTAAAGAAAACCCAAAAGATTATTATTGGTCTCCCATTTTCAGAAACATGTAAAATACATATAATTAATATCTCTATAATATTATTTGAGAAATTAGTTTCTTACATGTCATACCAATTTAATTTTTGTGACAGTTAATTATAGAGATATCATTAATGAATTAATGTGAGTGCTAATTAACATGATCGCAACATATGTCAATAATATTTTTAAGATTGTGACTGTGACATGCGTAAAAGAATATGATACATATCTTTTCGTTTACAATTTAAAAGAGATTTAGAAAAGAAAAATTATTACAAAAATATTTTTCTACGGTTTCTTTTGGGATTTTAGAAAAAAAAATCATTATCAAAAAGAGTTATTTCCAGTTAATGTTAAATATTTATTTTAAATTGGTATTTTACAATTTTAAATTTTTTTAAAAATTACTACTATTTTTACAATTTGTCTTTGTTAAGTAAACCGGTTTTAGTATCATGTTTATCATCAAATTATTATAAAGAAAAATTACAATTAAATCAACTTTTACAATTCTCCTTGATCATGATTTAACAAGAAATAAGAAAACAAATTCTATTTTAGTTAGTATCTAATTAAAAATATCGAGACATATCACAATATATATTTTAGAACTATGAAATTTGTTTAATTTTTATCATAAATATAAAATAATCTTATTCAAATATTTGATAGTGGATTTTCTTTTAAAAATTCTAAGAAAAAATAATTGTAAAAGTTATCTTAAAGTAAATTTTTATAAGAATTACACTACCAAAAAATAGTTTATTAACTACAAAATTTAGCGAGAAAAATGGGACCTCGTAAAATTACGTGTCTTTTACGAGAAAATTACGGGAAAACTATGATTCCTCGTAGATTCGTCGTGAATAAACGAGAAACAGGTTTTCTCGTAAAAATGACGTAATGTAGTGAGGAAATTTTGTGGCAACCTACTTTTCCTCGTAAAGTAATCACTACGTTTACGTGTACTTTACGAGGAAACAATTTAGCGAGGACATGATGAGGCCAACCACTTTTTAGTTGTAAACTTGTTTATTGAGGGTTGTACACCTACCAATTTTCCTCGTAAATTCGTGGTAAAATGTCACCTACCAATTTGAAAATTTTCTATAAATATGTTCTTTGAGTTTCAAATGAAACACACCAACAAAATTGAAAACTTAAAAGAGAAAAAATTGAAAACGTGAAAGAAAAAAAATGTTCGGAGATGGAAATATTTTCGAGTTGCGGAGGTGGATGTATACACACAGAGATGATAACGGGAGAGTGAGAAAATAATATCTTGAAGGACTGGAGACATTTATGCATCAAGCAGATTCGACACCGCTCGCGCAGGAAAACGGTAAGATGTTCTGTCCTTGTCGGAAATGCAATAATTCAAAATTAGGCCCTCGTAAAAATGTTGGAAGCATTTAATAAATAGAGGTTTCACGCCACATTACTATATTTGGTTTCAACATGGAGAAGGTTATAGTAATTGTGGGAATGAATCTAGCAGTAGTAATAGCAATTTTCAGATTGAACCCGCAGTTGATCATTTGCATATTGAAAATAGTTACCAATTACAGACAGATTGAAAATATTTTCCCAACCTGAGGAGACTGCCAGAGGGATGAGATGGTATGCCGAGCATACTCAGACGGAGGGTGAGATGACTCATCCATCAGATGCAAGAGATTGGAAATATTTTAACAATGTACATCCAAATTTTGCTAGCAATAGTCGGAATGTATATCTTGGATTATGCACAGATGGATTTAGTTCATTTGGAATGTCAGGCAGACAATATTCATTGTGGTCAGTCTTTCTTACACCATACAACCTGCCACCGGAGATGTGCATGTTATGGAAGTTTATATTCATGACCATATTAATACCTGGTCCGAAGCATCCAAAAGGATCTTTCGATGTTTTTCTACAACCACTGATAAAATAGTTGAAAGATTTATGGTCAACATGGATGATGACGTATGATTGTTCAACAAAACAAATTTTATGATGCGAGCGATGCTTATGTGGACCATAAGTGATTATTCTGCATATGGGATGTTGTCTGGATGGACTACACATGGGAGACTATCTTATCCATATTGTAATGGAATGACAGATTCGTTTCAGTTGAAGAATGGTAAGAAGACAAGTTGGTTCGCTTGTCATTGTCAATTTTTTCCCATTCACCATTCGTACAGAAGAAACAAGACATTGTTCAGACACAAAAAGGTTGTGAGAGACACTCCTCCTTCATATTTAACTGGAGAACAAATCGAAGCGCAAATCGATTACTACAGTGCTTTAGAAACCATTCCTCGTGGTGGTAATTGGCATGTTCCTAGTAATATGCCTGATTATTACGAAGTTCAGCACAATTGGCACAAGAAGAGTACATTTTGGGAATTGCCATATTGGAAGGATCTTCTTTTGCGTCACAACCTCGATGTGATGCATATAGCGAATAATTTTTTGAGAACATCCTGAACACAATATTGAATGTCCCAGGAAAGACGAAATACAACATAAAATCGAGGTTGGACTTACCTGATATTTGCTAAAGAAGTGAGTTACATATAAAAAGCAATGGACAAGTTCCATTTTCGATATTCAGATTGTCATCAGAACAAAAGTCGGTGTTGTTCAACTGGGTGGCATCAGAAGTGAAGTTCCATGATGAGTATGTTTTAAATCTCTCTAGATGTGTTGATGATCATGATTGTCATGTCCTTATGCAACGACTACTTCCCTTTGCATTTGCGGAGCTACTGCCAACTAAAGTACATGAAGCACTTGAAGGTAATATATATACATATATATATATATATATATTTAAACACATGCTTTAATTTTTTTTTATTTATATACACAAATAAAATAATATGACTACTAATGTCTTTAAATTTTGAAATATGCAATGAATTGGAGCATTTTTCAGGGATTTGAGCACACACACTCTTAAAGTGGATGTCGTTCAACAAATTCATGAGAACATTTCCATATTACTGTGCAACTTGGAGAAAATATTTTCGCCATCATTTTTTGATGTCATGGAGCATCTAGTTGTCCAACTCCCGTATGAGGCATTGTTTCGAGGACATGTACATTAGGGATGGATGTATCAGTATGAGAGGACCATGAAAAAGTTCAAAGGAAAAAGCTGAAAACCTCGCAAGAGTTGAAGGTTCTATAGTTGCCGGAAGTTTGACAGAAGAAACATCACACTTCACATCATACTACTTTGCACCGAAAGTACGTACCCAAAAACGAGCTCGAAGAAGATATGATGACGGTGGTGTTGTGCCGACATATATGGAAAAGATGTTCCAGATATCTTTTGCCAAATTGGGCGATTTGGTGGGAAATTGAAAGAGGTTTGGTGGTCGAGTGATGAAGACCTCCATAGTGCACACATTTACATTCTTCTCACTTGCGAACATGCATTGATTCGCTATTTTGAAAGGTAGTTAAACTTATAATCACAAACACACACACACACACACACACACACACATATATATATATATATATATTGGAATTGATTAATTAACAAAAATTTCACAGCCAATTTGTTACTCAAATCGAAGAAGCAATCCCGGATATATCCACAAGTGAGTTAGATACAAGGAAAAATAAACACTTTATTACGTGGTTGAGGAAACAGGTATTATAACGTTCTCTTAATTTTTCAACGTTCGGTAGGATTAATTTCAAAGTTCTTTTTATTTTCACAGGTTGATTATGACGATCCAGATTATCCCGCATGGTTTCACGAATTAGTTCAAGGTCCAGTTGCAAAGGTCACGACATCACCGATGTATTTCACACGAGGCTACAGTTTTCATACATATGAGTATGGTAGACACCGAGCGACATGTAATTATGGAATATGTATTAAAGGTGAGACAAATTTCTATGGGATCTTGCAGGAGATTATTGAAGTTAAATTCCCAGGGTTATTGAAGCTGAAATGCGTCCTCTTCAAGTGTGACTGGTTCGACCCTGTTGTCAACAGAGGTGTTCGGATTAACAAATTCGGTGTAGTTGATGTCAATGGTGCACGAATATACAACAAATTCAATCCTTACATATTAGCTTCGCAAGCAGGCCAACTTTGCTTCGTTCCATATCCTTGGATGACAACCTCTAAAATAAATTGGTTATCTGTTATCGAAGTTACACCACGTGGACTCATAATCTCTGGAGAATATCCACCTTTACAAGAAGAACATACCAATGGAGTCGAGGAACCTGATCAACAAGTTGATGACATCCTTCTCATCGATCCGCATAATCGTGAATACGAAGATTTTCCCGACAATACCACAAACGAAGCTGTTGAAGATGATGATGTTTCTAGTGATGACGAAAATGATGTTTCCGAATGATGATGTATTTTTATTTTAGATTTGACGACTTAATGACTGTGTGTTAGTTTGTTTGATTATGAAAATTTAAGAAGTTATTGGTTTGACAAAAAATTGTGTATTTAAGTGTTTATGAAGAAGTAGAGATTGGTGTTTAGGAAGAAGTAGAGATTGGTGTTTAGGAAGAAGTAGAGATTGATGTTATAAGTTAAGGAAGTTGGGTTTGGGTTTCAGGTTTTAGGGATTTAGAACCATTTCCTCGTAAATTCCTAGTAACCCAAAAACGCGGGCCTGGTTGTTTCCTCGTAAGCTGTTTCCTTGTAAATTCCTCGTGGGCCGAAAACACGGGCTTGGTTAGTATGTTGTTAATTAACGAGGACTTTACGAGGAAATAAAACGCGGGAATGGTTCCATTTCCTCGTAAATTAATCGTGGGCTGAAAAATCGGGCCTGGTTAATTCCTCGTAACCCAAAACACGGGCCTGGTATTTCCTCGTAAATTTACGAGTACTTTACGAGGAAAAAAGCGGGCTTGGGTAATTCCTCGTAAATATACGAGGGCTTTACGAGGAAATATAACTCTCTATATAAACTCAACACAGACCACCTCTCTCATTCGTAGCAACTTCCTCTCTATCTCCACTTAAGGTATTCTCTCTACTTCCTCTCTTGATAGTTTAGGTAATTAGTTTAGGATTAGTTTAGGTGGTTAGTTTAGGAAATTTAGCTTATTAGGTCGTAACTTTACATGTTTTTGGATGGTTAGTAATATATTTATATTTTTTTCAAATGATTAATATTTGAATTATTTTTTTAGATGGTTAGAGCTAATAAGCTTAAGAATGCGACTCATTACAGAGACATGTTTTATGAGCCTGGTACTCATATAGGCGCATCATTTCAGATCCTGGTTCTTCGGATCTGGGTGCTGTTCCCGAGACTTAGTCTTCTCAGAGATTCTCGATGTTGCCTTCTTTTGCTGCGCCACCACCCATTCCTCCATTTGCTGCTCAGGATGACATGCCTCCTCCTCCTCCTCCTGCGGCTGCGGCCGGTGTTATCCCGACTTGCTGGTGCTGCCAACGGCTCCTTATGCTACCTACACCGTCGAGGACCTTCTCGGTCAGCCAGGCAGAGATGGTTTACCAGTCATAGACCCCGACCGACCGGAAGACACTTTCTGGTACGTTTCATGTTTATAAATATTTTTATTTATAACAACATTCAAATATTTAATAATTTTAATTTGTTTTTGTTCAATTCAGGTTTGGGGTTGATAGTCGTATTGCTCGGGGAATAACCAAGGTGATAAAGGTTACTTCCCCGAGCACATCCGAACTGGAAAACGACTCTGAACCACGTCCGAAAGACGTGGTTTAAAATGTTCGCAGTAAATGATTTTTAATTTATTTTTTTAATTATTAAGATTTTTTAAATATTTTTAGACTAATTGTTAATTTAATATTTTGGTGTACAACAAAAATGACATTGGTTCATAAGAGTAAACGAGGACGTGAAGCGAGCTTTTGTCAAAAAGGCAAAAGAGCGATTGTTGGACACAGTGTCTAACTGGAAGGGCGATTATCTGGTAGACGGTTATGAGCACAGAAAACCTTGTGAGCTCACAACGGAGGTGTGGGATGGCCTCATCCGTTATTGGAACTTTCCATCGTCGATCAGAGTCTCCAACAGCTGCTCCCCTTCCCTTCTGACGAAAGACGAGAATGGCAACACGCCGATGCTTCACTTTTCGAGTCCAACACCACACGCCAATGTCCGTCTAGGAATGGTAAATATTTATATTAAGTAAATTCTTTATTATATCTATTTTAATTTATTAATTATTTTTAAAAATCTAAAACAGGCCAAAGAGACGAGTTCTACCATCTCTTAAGGAACTTTACGAGAGGACCCACAAGAATAAGGCTGGGCAATTTGTAGATCCTAGGTCCGAGCAAATATACAACGACGTTATTGCTCCGGTTGAAGAGCGTCAAACTCAGCTGACCCAGCAGTCCCCCGATGGGATACCCGTCATATTATCTGCAACTGAATTGGATGAGATCTAGAGCAAGTATAAATTTTTAATTATTATTATTTGTTTAATATCTAATTTTTTATTATTGGCTAACATTAATTTTTATTCTTTTGAAGGTCGTCCCTAAGAAAAAGGGACGTAGAATGGGGATTGGTTTCATTAATGATGTCCCAAGAGCGACAGCGTCTTATGCTCAGCGACGGGAAGATGAGACTGCTCAGCTGTGTTTGGAACTGAAAGCGAAGCGTTCTGATTTGAACACGACGCAAGCTCAAATAGGTTCAGTCGAGGGTATCCTCGACGCTCTAGCTGGAAATCTGCAATTGGAGATAATGTTAGCATAGAGACGGAGAAAATTGGGCATTCAAGATCCAGACCGCCATGACTCCCAGAACCCTTAGCTCTTTTATTTCTTTATGTTGTAATATAAATTTAAAACTTAAATCTTTATAAACTATTATCATTTTCTTATATTTTAATTTTATTTTTAAAAATATTTAATTTTTATATATTTTATTATAATTAGTTATCATGCATAAAAAATAAGATTCGAAGTAAATTCGTCGTTAACTTTACGTGGAATTAACTACGAAATATAGTGTATCTTTTACGAGGAAACTTTTACGTGGATATTACGAGGAAACATTTACGAGACGATTACGAGGAAACTTTTACGTGGAGTGTACGTGGAAAGTTTTACGTGGAGATTACAAAGAAAGTTTTACGTGGAGATTACGAGGGAAATCTTATGAGATTTTTACGACGAAGACTTTACGTGGTTTTGATGAGGAAATATTAGCGTGTCTTTTACGGGGAAATGTAGGCTCGCTTTTATGAGGAATTGTTTCCTTGTAAAGGTACGAGGTTTTAGCGAGAAAATATGCCTTATGACGAACATGGCACGACGTTTTAGTTTTCGTGGTTATTTTCTCGTAAAAGTTCATTTATGGGGAAATAACCATGAAAACAACCCTCGCTAAATAATTCTTTTCTTTTAGTGTTATAATTTTGAAGATACTAAAGAAAGTAAAAATAAGTAACTTTTAAGAAAATCTTTTAAAAAGATATACTAAATCCGACAAGTACAATTTATTCAATAAATATTCATAAAGAAAAAGTACTTATAAAATAAGTAATACTCCCTTTTAAAGAGGGAGAAACCCTTATTCATGTTTACCTTCTTTAAAAGGACAATATCACAAATACTGTTTTCATTAAAGAATCAAAAGAATCTTATACCCTTATTTTATAAATATATAAATATAAATAATTATTTAAATAAATAATAAAAAAAAATATTTTTCACAATTTTTCAATTATATGGTTTCAAATTAAACTTTTTTATAATTTTTCTTTTGAATTTATTTTTCAAAGTTTGTTTTTGAATTTTTTTATGTTTTTAAAAATTTCTATTTGAAATTGAAAAATTATTCTGAAATTATTTTTAAAGTTTTTATCTTCAATTTTTAGTATTTATTAATTTTAAAAATCCTAAACTCCACCCTTCAAATCCCTTCTTCCCTCATCAAATCTAAACCGTAAGTATATATTAGTTAAACCTATAAGTATAAATGTCTATTACCCCTTTAAAACTAAGGGTAAATGTGGTTACGGTAAACATGAAAACTGCTACTACCCAAGTGGTAGTTTTAAAAATTTACCTACTAAAACACCCTAAACAAAAAAATTATAATAATACTCCTATTTTTTCTTATAAATAACTAACTTTCCTTTTTAATAGATAATTGTATGAAAAAAATTATAAACCAAAGATAACTATACTTATTTCACATCTATATTTTGGTTTAAGGCTCCTCATATTCTTTTCATAAAACAAAATAGTAGTTACAAGAAATATTACCTAAGTACCATTTAATTTCTTGATACAACTAAACTTTTTATTATCCTTACTACATCTTAGGATTGTGTCATAATTCACACGAGTATGTGTGAACCTGTGGTGGATCCCTGGAGACAAAGTCAAAGCGTTTGATGTGATGAATATGTGTTTGTAAGTATAAGAAAAAAATATACAATCGGGTGGACGAGCTATTTCCCACGAGAACTATCATATAACATCATATCTCCATGAAACTATGATCTAATGTCCAATCTCCGTGATTTGAAAGTTATGATTTGAAAATTATAAACGTATTTCTCCACGAATCAACAATTTCGAATGTATTTTTCCCCGAACCGATACTTCGAAACTTAATTACTCATACATCATGGTCTTAATTGCTTTATTATTAACCAAATAGTTTAAACCAACTAAACCAAACCAAAATTCATTTTAAACAATTTTATTAAAGAATATTGTTTCTTTTCTTGTTGAAATTTCAATATATATATTTTTCTGAATTCAAAAAAGCTTTCCTAAATTTTTTTATATTTTGCATTGTAAAATTTTTTTAAAACATTACTTCAATATTTTATGTTAAAAAAATAATAAAATTATAATTAACAAATAAGCTTATTAAGTTTTGTGTTTTTTGAAATTTGAAAGCAAAATTAAATTTTGATAAAAGTATATGTCAAAAATCTATGTTTTGTTGAATTTTGACGTAAATCAAATTTTTATCAATAACAAAACATAGATTTTTGACATATAATTTTATCAAAATTTAATTTTAGAACTTTTTATGTTATTGATAAAAAATGATTTACATCAACATTCAACAAAACATAGATTTTTGACATATACTTTTATAAAAAATTAATTTTCGCTTTCAAATTTCAAAAACACACAAACAGTTAATAAGATTATTTGTTCATTTAATATTATTAAATTTTGTAAACATAAAACCTTGATTTTTTTTCTAAAAACCCTAAAAATATATAAAAAAAGTTTAGCAAAGTTTTTTTTAATTCAAAAATATATATTTTGATATTTCAAGAAGAAGTGAAAAAATATTATTCAATAAAAAAATTAAAAAAAAGAATTTTGGTTTGGTGTAGCCGGTTTAAACTATTTGGTTAATAATAAACCAATTAAAACCATAATTTATGGGTAATTAAGTTTCGAAGTATTGGTTCTGGAAGAAATACATTCGAAATTGTTAATTCGTGGAGAAATACGTTTATAACTTCCAAATCATGGAGATTTGACACTAGGTCATAGTTTGATGAAGATATGATGCTATAAAGTTTCTATTAAAAAGCTAGTTGTTTAAAAACCTTTCACAAAAAAAACAAATTATAGAGTACTACAAATACAAGAAATTGTTTAAAAATTAAAGAAAAAATAATAATAAACAAGTAAGTTTCCTCGTTTTTAAAAGCCTTAATAAAATAGAATTATAAAAGTAATCATTGTTTTCAGAAATAACTAACGTTTCTTTTTTAACTTTCTGTTTACAAAATTATAAACCAAAAATAATTTCAAATATCCATCTGATATGATTGTGATATGTGTCAATAAAAAAAAATCAATTGTGAAATATGTCAAAAAGAGAATTGTAAAATAAGTTTGTTTTTCCTTTTTTTTAAATAACCAATAATAATTTCATTATGTGAAAATAAATTTCTTTTCTAAAATACTAAATCAAAGAGATTTGTAAAATAGTTTTTCCATTTTAAAATTCTAAAAAAAGTTCTATTTTAACCCTGACCAAAGAGATTTTTTTTTGTCAAAACATAAACAGACTCGATTAAGACTCTGAAAATCAAACTGGCAACTCTGTATCCACATGAACGACGAAAAACATTTGTTTCGTAGAATTTCTTATGAGGCTATTCGCCCTTGTATTATGTGTTCGAGATACATGAATGAAGTAAGAGTGAATGAAACTCTCCTTGAGCATCTTTATATCTTCCAAATATATAGCAAAACATGTCATTCTTCTGATTCCAAAACCATCTTCACCAATTGGGAAAAAATCAGTTGCAAATGTTACATGGAACTGACATAGATTCCTCATACATTACATTGTCCAAATGAGGGCTTCTATTTCTGAATGAAAGGGTGAGAGACTTGCTCTCGTATTCCTTGCGCCCATTAAACTGTCAAAACCTTACAAAGTGTTGAACCAGCCTTGTCCTAAATATTTTTTCCTCTTTCCATGACCCATCCATAAAACACCATCGACCCATCCATAAAACACCATCGACCCGATATTTGAGGTAAAGATGCTAATTGCCTATCTTGTGTAACACGTTTGTGTTATTGTTGCATGTGCTTCATTGCAGAGCGTTGATTTCGTTTCCACCAATGGAAGGGTATCTCTTGGGTCGGTGTTGATATTGCTAAAAACCATATTATTTCATTATTTTCAAATTTACCATAAGATCCATGCAAACTGATGAGTAGCCTCTAGGTTTTGACCCTCCAATACAAATAATACATGTTTATAAAAAGCGATTACGAAGGAAAAATATTCGGATTTGATGGGATCTTTGAGAAAGCCCATATCTGGACAACTAAGGACACTTAAAAAATACATGATTTGTTGATTCCTCTTCCGCTTTACATTGTGCCCACTGAGTGTCACTTTTGTATTCATGTTTCCTGTAGATTTTACTTTACTGATAAGCATTCTGAAACCAATTTTCATAAGAAGTGTTTGAAATTAGGTGGACACTATATTTTCTAAGAAAACATCTTTAAAGGAGTAACATTTGGACCATTCATAGGCAGCGGCCTTCCTGAGTCTGGGTACACCCACTCTACTTTATAATCATATTTGACTGTATATTTCTCATTTTTTGGAGATTAAAGAAAATTGTAAAACCTTATTTAATAGTAATTTTTTTAAGGAATTTAATGATAAAAATGATACCAAAAATTATTTACTTAATAAATAAAAATTTAAAAGTATTATTGATATTTAAGAAACGAATTTTGAAAATAGTAAATTTTATAAATAGTTAATATTAACTAGAAATTGTTATTTTATAATAATTTTTTTAAAATCGTAGACAAAAGATAAATGTAAGAATTATATAATATTAATTTTTATTTTCTAAAATCTTAAGAAAAAAAATTGTAAAATAATATTGGGAAAATTTCCAAAAATGACCTAAAACTTGATTTTAAATGCAAAACTATACTCCAACGTCAATCAAATGCAAAAGTAACTCAAAATGCTGGTGAAATTACAATCAGCCCTTATGATCAAACAAAAAATAGTATGCATTTTTATGAATATAACCTCGGAAAGTCTTCTCATATAGTAGATCTTAATATTTGTAATTGTAAACATTTGTAAATGATATAAATTAAGATCAAGTAAATTGAATTGTTTTTAACTTAGATGAGTGAATGTAGACTGAGCCATAATATTCTTTAGTTTAGGGTTTGGTAACATATTTTATAGTATTCTTTGTATTCCTAGAGTTAGATTTTGGAATATTAATTTAATTCTTTTTGACATATATATATGTTTAGTTTTGTGTAGATTGACTTTACAAGTTTATTTTAAGTTTAATGAAGTGTTCCTTGCTATTAATTTTGTTATTTGATTTTAAGGTTTAGATGACATATTGGAAAGTCTTCTAACAAATAATTCATTATAAGCGTTTGAGAAGTTTTCTTAAGGTTAAGAATACTTCCCTGAAAGTGTTTCGAATCGATAATATTTAACTTAATTGAAATATTTGTCTCTCTATATATAGAAAATTTACACAATTTCTCTCTTCCTCTCAAATGACTGCAACAAAAATGTAATGTTCATGACTTAAAAACTCTACAACCTCTCTCTAATCTCTTTGAAGTTGAAAACACCAATTTTTTATTAATTTCTCATTTTTGTCTCATTTTTTCTCACTAATTTATCTTGTTTTTGCTGTTTTTTCATTACATAGTTCTCATCTTCCACTGCTTTAAAAGTAGATATATAAACTTTGATTATGTATTTTTCTGTGTCTTTTTATCTTAGATTTTAAAAAGTTATAGATTCAACCTAATGTGACTGTTTTACTTATTATTTAAGCATAAGAAATTTTATTCTGGATTTTTTGTTTTTGTTTTGAAACTATTTGAATGTTTTTGAATATATAGGTTTTTCAGATATGAGTCTCACTTCGAAAGACTTCCTATAAGACTTTCCATAAGTCTTCTCATATATAATGCATTAGAAGAATTTCGGGAAGACTTTCCAAAAAATCTTCTCCCATGTCTTTTCTTCATAACAAATTTGAGTATTTTGGTAAGTTTCCACGTGTGATTTTTCTTTATTTGGTAACCTCTTGTTGCTTAAATCTCTTATCTTTTTCTTAAACTATGTTCTGAATCTTTGATTTAGTTTCAGATTTGGAGCTGTCAAAGTGGATGAGCTGTCCGAACTGGATGAACAGTTCTCGGAGGTTGTTGATGGAGGTGTCAAAGTGAAGGAGTTCTTGTAGGTTGAAGTTGATGGTGGAGTCAAAACAGATCTGAGCGTTTTTGGTAAGTAACCATGCATGAATTGTCTTCATCTCGTAACCATCTTATTGTTAGAACTATTACATTTTTCTTCATATGACATAGATGTATTATATTTTATCATTATTGAGAAATTAGTTTTTCTTAATATTTTTTATTTTATTTTATGTTTTCTTTATGTTTGTGGAACTTAATATACCCATAATCAAATTACCCAAGGAAATCTGAATTATTATTTTTAAGATTGTTTAAAATAATTTTCAGTTTACCTTTCATTAAACCTAAGGCATAAAATAGTTTAGAATTTATACAATATTTTAATTATTGTAAATATTAATATACCTTCATGAACTTCCAAAGGTTATGAGTTATACTTATGTATGTAACTTCTTATAGATCATCGCTTTATTTTCTACTGTTTTTTAAGAGCAGCATATCATATGACAAATATTATGAAAATGCATACACATTTAAGGGATAAATAAAAATAATTTGATTTAACTTAATTAGAATCAAAAACATCTATACTCCGGTATGAATTTGAAAGAATATATGTAACTCAATATATTCACAACACGAGGGACTCAACTAATCCAACTTATATTTAAATTCAAAATCAAACTACTATAAGAACATATAGTTTTACAATAATAATCTATTTATTTTTATACATATAAATTACAAGTTGACTCCAATATATTAATTAAAAATATTAACCAATTGTTACAATTTGGTCATTTTGTAAAATTTATATATATCCACGAGACTTCAAAATATTATCATTATATTTATTTATGTAATTTTGATCAAACACTTCAGTTTAGTTTTTATTTCATTCTAAGAACAACATATATTACCTTATACAAATATTTCTAAAATATATGTGCATTTATAAGGCAATAACCAACCTAAATGCAGATAAGAAAATTAATTAAAATTTTAATATATTTAGGATAAAATTATTCTAGTAGAATTTAGCAAAATAAATGAAATCAAATATACCTAAGTGATAAGTAGATTACTGTTGATCAAAAACAACCAAACCTGACTAGATATAACATATCCAAAATCATATGTTTAAGTAAGCTAATATAATACTATTAATATAAATCATACATATAGATTATTTATTAATTTAAAGTAAATATAGTTCCTTTATCAATATTTATATCTGTGCCTTATCATGGGAGAATCACCGAGTAATATATATTTTATGATTTAATAAAGCAAATTCATTGTCAACATATCAAATCCCTATTTTGTAGTGATTTATGAAATATTAACCACATTTAAGTATAATAATATTTTTGAAAAGATATTTTTTTAGTAGAAAATAATGTTGCACAATATGATATGCATATACATATCATACACGTGTCTTTTATATATTTATGCTCATCTAAAAAGTCAAAATATGTGGTAGATTAACTTACCATCAGTTTTTTCCTTTAATTGTTAAAAAAGAAAGTTATTGTGTGTAAGGGTCTGATTGGTAACGGCTGTAACATTAAAATGTTTGCTATAGAAAAAGAACCTTTAAAATTTTCGCTGTGGCTTTAGATTTTGTTGCTATAAAATTGTATAGAAATTCCAAAAAAAAATAAGGTGGCTATTTGGCTCTACAAAACACTTGTATAGCTGTAAGTTATTACAAAAGCTGTAATTTTTTAAAAATGATTAAAGCTTGATTGCTGTGAATTCGGTGCTTTAAAAATAAATGGGGCTGTGGACAGAACCTACAACAACTTCCAATCACACCCTACGTTTTTTTAAAGATATGTATTTGACTTTTTGTGCAGATTTTAAGTCCATAGTATCTCTTTGTGAGTTATGAGAAGATGTGAGCGGATTTACAGTATACTCTTAGAAAGACGTGAAATAAAAAATAAATGTCATGATTGGTGATCTAAGTGCGGTTTTTGTAAAATCCATCATAAAAACCGTAAAAATATGTTACCATTCACTACCTACGTCTCATCATGCCTGTAGAAAATCAAAATCAACATTTTAAAATATTTTATCATAAAATATTCTGGCTATTAAGGAAAGAAAAAATATAATACCATAAATTGCAACACAAAATTACCATGCAAGACTACTAAGAGCAGCATTAACGCGGTTGCTTAAGCCGTATCTTAAGCTAATTTTTGTTAAAAAAACACTAATTAACTGAAGAAGCATGTCTTATTTTGGGGAAAGAAGAGTCGTCTCTTCTGGGACACGTGGAAACAAATTACAAGATTGAGGAGCGGTGCCTTCGGTCTTCGTCCTTTGGTGTCTTCTTTCTCTCTCGCGAAACTTCTCTCTCTCGCGAAATTTCTCTCTCTTTGTGTGACGACAACGGCGATTCTCTCCCTCTTCGTGGCTCCTCGATGAAACGGCGGTCGATGTCGTCGACGAAGGACCTCTCTCGCTTTGTCTCTATCCTCGATCGAAAGGTAAAGCTATCGTTCTGTTCTTAAACTATGCACGTCTTTGATTATGTTTCTTCTGTTTCTTCTGTTTCTTCATGTTCTAATCGCATTTTTTTATGTTTGTCAGTTCAATTATGTCTCTCGGTGGGTATACTCGACGGCGACAGAGCTCTGTCTCTCGTTGGCTCGAATCGAAAGGTAAAGATCTTGTTTCATCTTCTTGAATCATGCATGTCTTAGCTTGTGGTTCTTCTATCACTAGATTGATGTGTATGTTGTGTTCGATTTTGACTCGAGATTGAATTGATGTTGAGTTCGATCAATTGTGATTAGTTCGGTTCTAGTTTAATTTTTTTGATTTAGTTTCTGGCTATTGATTCATTTTTTGTGTTTTTGTCTTTGTGTCGGTTCTGTCTTTGTTGGTTCGAGGTATAAATTGTTCTTGCTCTTTTGTTTGTTTGTCTGATTCATTTTGGATTTGTTTGTTTGTCTGATTGATTTGGATTTCTTTCTCTATTTGTGTGTTATGAGGGAGGCAAGAAGACACATGAAGGGTCGGCCAACAAGAGGAATACAATTGCATTACAGGATAGTATTGATAGGCAAGTTAAATGAATTGGTTGGCAAGTGATATTGATTCTCTCTTTCATTTGTTTTATTTATAGACAAGTTAGATGAGTTGGTTTGAAATGAATTGATTGTGGTTGAATTGAACCCACGGTAACTAATGGTTGTTGTTAGGTAAAAAGATTTGGTTAGTGTTAGATAATGGTAATAAATAGGATGTTTGATTTTGTGTTTGTCATGGATGTCAAACCTTTCTCTTCTCTTCCTTATTTGGTAGATATATGTCTAATCGTTATGGTTGGTTGCTCTTATCCTTCTTCTCTTCCGTTCTATTAAACACATCTCGTTCTTCACCATCTTATCATCATTTTAACCTTTATCTTCTCTTCCTTATTCTCTTTCTATTCGCCTTCTCTTCTTTGCAATTGTTCGATATGGATTCCTATCCATATAAACACCATAGTGTAAATTTTGTTGACCTTCTAAATAGTCAACAAGAAGTAGTCTTCGGGTTAGGAAAAGAAAGTGGTGAAGTTTCTTCAGCACAAGTGCCTCTTTTCGTTGAAGATACTCCTCCAGAACGTAAAAACGCAGGACATGGACACCAACCGATGACATAGTGCTCATCAGCTTGTGGTTAAACACGAGCAAAGACCCTGTTGTGGGGAATGAGCAGAATTCTGGTGCATTTTGGAAAAGAGTGGCCGCATACTTTGCTGCAAGTCTGAAGCTGGCTGGTTGTGAACAGAGGGAGGCAAGTCACTGCAAGCAGCGTTGGCACAAGATCAATCATCTTGTAGGGAAGTTTTGTGGCGCGTACGAAGCTGCATCCAGAGAGAGAAGCAGCGATCATAATGAGAATGATGTGCTGAAGCATGCTCATGAAATCTTCTTCAACAACCACAACAAGAAATTCACCTAGAGCATGTGTGGAAAGAGCTACGAAACGACCAGAAATAGTGTGATCTATCAACTTCTAAAACCGAGAGAAGCTGAAAAGGAGAAAGTGTGAAGAAGGTGTGCAATCATCAACCTCTCAAACAACTGATAACAATGCTAGTGAATCTGATCAAGCAACAACTCTTCCCCCGGGTGTGAAAGCATCAAAGGGCCATGGTAAGCAAAAGACCAAGGCAGATGGGAACGAGATGTCAATTTTTTAGAGCATGTGGAACATCAAGAAGGAGGATTTGGCCATGAAAGAGAGGCTATCCAAGATGAAGATACTAGATAGTCTTATTGCAAAGCAAGATCCACTTGCTGAGTATGAAGAAGCGTTGAAGAAAAAGCTTATTAGTGACTTGTTGTCTTAAGTATAAGTTGTCTTAAGTTCATATTTTGTTGTGTCTCGGACTGGTTGTTTTGTTGTGTGGTCTTGTAATCCTTAATGATGATATAAATGTTGTTGCATTATGTTAATTGTTTTGTCTTGGGTTAAACATTTTGTATCATGTGTTATTGATTCATTTTATTGGTTGTTTCAGGAGTGGAATTCTTTGTCATGGACTCTCTTGCAACACACAATACACATTGGAATCTTTGGACTAATAAGGTAATGGGACTACTCATTACCATCAAAGCCACGTATCATGTTCCGTTTGAAACGAATACAATACGTGGCATTGGTAGTAATGGGTATTCCCGCTATCATATTGACATCATCTAAGTATCAAAACAGAGTCAAGGTATCACGGGTCTTGTATCACGAGTCTTGTAGTCTTCTGTCACGAACTTGGCTTGTTGTGTAGTCTTGTAGTGTCAAGTGTCATAATGTCTTTTTGTAATGTGTAATGTCTTGTACTGAAATGTGTTCACGGGTCTTGTATCACGAGTCTTGTAGTCTTCTGTCACAGACTTGGCTTGTTGTGTAGTCTTGTAGTGTCAGGTGTTGTAATGTCTTTTTGTAATGTTAATGTCTTGTAATGAAATGTGTTCACGGGTCTTGTAATTTTTTCTATTGTAATGTATTGTACTGAAATGTGTGTCTTGTAGTGTTGTAATGTCTAGTGTCTATATAATTGACACATCTTCTCTCATCTTTTATGCCAACAACAAACCTCATCTCCTCTCTTATTCAAAACACCACTGTACCCATCTTCTCTCATATTGAAAACCACCAAAACTCATCTTCTCTCTTTCGAGTTTTGAAAACACCAAAGTATCATTCTTTACTTATCTTCTCTTTTCAATCACCATATATGGCTTCATCGTCACAAAACAATTTAGAAGAATCATTTGATGAAACATTTGATCAAATTTTTGATCAACAATTTGATCAAGCTTTTGATAATTTTACCATTCATGGCGATCAAGAAGAATGAAGGAAAAAAATAAAAAACGAGCTTATATCGAAAGAAATCGTGAAGAAGGCAATGTACGTTTATGGAATGATTATTTCAGTGAAACTTCAATGTATCCTGAAATTTTTTTCCGACGACGTTTTAGAATGAACAAGAGATTGTTCATTCACATTGTTGATCGACTCTCCAATGAAGTTGAATTCTTTCGCCAAAAGAAAGATGGTCTTGGAAGGCTTGGTCTCTTAGCCCTCCAAAAGTGTACGACAGCTATTCGTCTCCTGGCATATGTTATTGCAGCTGATACGATTGACGAATACCTTCGGCTAGGTGAAACTACAACTCGGTCATGTTTGGAGAATTTTATGGTAGGCATATTTTATTTGTTCGGTGATGAGTACTTAAGAAGACCAACACCGGATGATATTCAACGTTTACTTGATATTGGAGAGTACCGAGGATTTCACGGGATGATAGGAAGCATCGATTGTATGCATTGGGAGTGGAAGAATTGTCCCACCGCTTGTAAAGTCCAATATTCTCGTGGTTCGGGTAAACCAACAATATTTTTAGAGGCGGTTGCTTCATATGATCTCTAGATATGACATGCGTTTTGTGGACTTCCAGTTACCTTAAACGATATCAATGTTCTTTATCGCTCACTTGTTTTTTATGACATAATCAACAGTTAAGCTCCGCAAGTCAGTTATTCTGTCAATGGAAGAGAATATAATTTGGCTTACTATCTAACCGATGGTATTTACCCTAAATGGGAACCTTTTTTCCAGTCGATTCCGATACCACAAGGGACAAAAGCAGTTTTATTTGCTCAACGTTAAGAAGCTATCCGGAAAGATGTCTAATGTGCTTTTGGAGTCTTGCAAGCTCGCTTTGCCATTGTTAAGAATCCAGCATTTTTTTGGGATAAAGTCAAAATTGGGAAGATTATGAGAGCATGTATCATACTACATAATATGATAGTAGAAGACGAACGAGATGGATACACTCAATATGATGTTTCAGAGTTCCAACAAGGAGAAGACAGCGAAAGTTCACATGCCAGTCTCACATATTCTACAGATATCCCGAAAAATATCGCAAATATGATGGGTGTCCGAACTAGAATTTGTGATAGACAAATGCATCAACAACTGAAACATGATTTGGTTGAACATATTTGGCAAAAATTTGGACGTGATGGAGACAACGACTGACCTTGGTTGTTTTTTAAAAACAAATATTTTGGTTTATTAATAATCTTTGTTTTTATGCTTTTTTAAAAAATCTATGTTTAAATTATTATGTTTTATATAATAAAAAAATTTTATTTTTAATTAAACAATTTTTTTTAAGAAACACTAAATAAGAGCTTCCCATTGGAGCTCAAAATAATTGGTGTCTCTTATGACAGTCTCTTATATTACTTTTAATAATTAACAATGTTTAAAAGACCTAAAATGAGTATATGGGTTAATGGTGCTCTAATGACCTAAAAGACAAGAGATCGAACACAATCCATGGCAATACAAAAAAAACTACCAAAAAGACATCTAATCAAAGAGTTCATATAACCAAGAAGGATAGCAATAGCCACATAGAATTGAAAAAGATCTTATAGAGTTATGCTTTGTGCAATTCGAAAAACTCAAATATCATTTTCTTATTAACTATTTCCAATTTTGAATCCGGAATGTAGTGAAAAGTGAAGAATACTTGAGAATATCCACTTGAAAGAGGGCCAGACAGCACCAATCAGTTCGTTTGACTTCATAGCAAAGATAATCTTAGAGATGTCTAAACTAGCCACACTTTCAATGGACCAAATTCACACTTTCCCCATGAGTTTCTAGTAAAGAGTTAACACCTACAAAGGAATTTCTACTATGCATTTTCACCACTCCCTTTTTATCTCTCAACAGCCAAGCAACAACACACAGCCGAGATCTTTTGTCCCATTCCACACCTACATCACACTTTGTCCAATTTTTGGATTGGGTTTGCCATTCATGAGTGTAATCAGATGATAACCTTTCAGGCAATATATCTGAAGCTACCTTTAGAACCTAGACATGAGACCATTCCTTCACGACTTTAGATGTTTTAACTACCACTGTTCTTTGATCAAAAGAGAATCTCTAAAAAAGTAAACGCATTTTTTATTATTTTTTCAAATCTTTCAAAGAATCTAAGAATAAACTTTTCTAATGAGACCTTCTCTCTCGTTTCTGGAGAGAGATTATCCTCTCTTCTTCCCCTCTTACCAAACTCTTATCTTTCAAAGGGAGAAGAGATTCAAGGTTTTTTTTTGTTGTTTATTTGTGTTCTTCGATCTATAAGAACGAGTCTTTTCTTCTGATTGTCGGATTTTATAATTCGCAAGGCGATTTTGTAGTGATTTCAATCCAAACCAGTTTGATCTTCAAGTTTTCTTATTTCTTCTGGTTTTGATTGAAAAATAAATCTTCTGATTCCTATGTTTATGAATCAGGGTTGTATTGCCCTCTTTCTCTTTTAAGCTTTCATATCCCGATTGGATCTACGAGTTCCTTCCTATTACTGGTTATTCTTGATTCTCTATTCTGATTGGTGTCAATCTTTACTTCCGTACTCGGTTTTGGCAAAGTAGCCTTGAAGAATTGTTGAATTAAGTTTTCGAAATAGCTTGGCTGATTGTGTTCAGGTTCAGTAGAGATGGAACTTTCCTTGTGAAAGTGTTCCAACAAAGGATTTGCTCTTAATCTTTCCAAGTTTTCGTCGTTCTATCATCTCTAGTAATTTGGAATGTAGTTCTGTTGAGATCCAACGGTTGTGGGAGAAAGAAGACTTCAAGTGGATTAAAAAAATTGCAATGAGTGCCTATCTTTGTTATGGTGAATGGAGATGGAAGATGGAGGAGCAAGCACGTAGACCAAGGCGGTGAGCGTTGACGGTGGTCGGAGCTTCGACTCTAGCATGAAGGACGCTTGGAGCTACGCGTGTATCAGACGCTTCCGGACACAGTCGTAGAGACACAAGAGCATCTCTTCACATCGATTTCAAAATTTATATTTTATTTGGGCTTTGTTTGTAATAATTAAATTCTCTTGTAAGTCTTTTGGGTAAAAGTTATGGAATAATAAAATCCAGTTGTTGACAAAAAAAATTTTTCTAATGGTAATTGAGACATTATATTATTTTCTAAGAGAACTGAAATTGTGGTAAATAGAAAACTGATTATAGCCCAATCTAGGTAATGTGAGTCCAAATAAGCCTCCCAATAAAACACACAAAGATAATATGATTCTTTGATTCTCCATTTATACTACAAAATTTGAATAAATTAAAATAGTTGGATAAAATATTTTTGTTATTTAAAATTTTGGATAGTTCAATTTATAAATTGGATTTAAAATATTTTTAATCTTACAACTAAATATAATTTACTAGGGTCGGCCCGGGCTACACCCGGGTTTTTTGTTTAAATTTTAATTTTGATTAGTGTATTTATTTTAATATATAAATGTTATACTCTATTATAAAAATATAAATATCTAGACAATTACAAATAATTGATTTAGTGTTTTTTTTACGCAAATCAAAAAATTTAGTATCTAAGTTTTTTTGTTATTGGAAGTTATATATAAGGTGATAAGCAGAATGAACAAATTAATTAAATATTAGTTTTTATGTGTAATTGGTTGAATTATAGACATGGTTCATTTCACTTAAAAACTATATATAACTTTTGTTTCCGATTAGTCTCTGAGTAATTTAATGGAACCTCCCCCTTAATTCAACAACCCTATAATTTACATGGCTTTATTTTCTTAAATCAGCTGTTTAAAAATTGTAATATTATCTATATCAAAAACTTACAACTACATCAATAAAAGCATGATTGATTTATCTGCTATCATCCGCAGACGCCATTTTTTGTGATTATTAGTGATTATCAGCGTTTTGCAATAATCATAGAAAACACTATAAATCGTTTCAAACCGCTATAAAGTTCTAAATCCAAAAGATGGTTCCAGCTAGCGTTTGCGATTGCAAGAAGGTACAAAAAATTATTTTTCTCAAAAAACTATATAAATATAAAATAAAAATATTCAATTAAAATTTTTAAATTGAAATAATAGAAATACCAATATATATAATATTTTAATTTATATCATAAAACTTTTTTAAAAAAAATTTCTATAAGTTTTTTAAAAAAATTAATAATATAATTTTAAAAATATATTTTGTATATTTATTATAATAATATGATTTTTAATATTTTCATAATTATATAAAATATAAATATTATTAATATATTATTTAACCATTGCTGCAGTTGGTAGTATACCAGTTATAATTATCTCGCAAACGTAATAAATTTTAACCATTGTACCAATCGTTTAAATTTCTTAATAACGCTTAAATCTGCGACCATCTGCAACCGCAACCGCTGCAGTTACACTAATCAAACTCTAAAAATTGCAAACTAAATTCTTCAAAAAAAATCCTGCATTTATAACCCAACTAATAGGACCCATTATCTAAATATTATTTATTATAAGTTTTCCCTTGATTGGTATTGAGATGTACTATCTTATTAATTTAAGTTGTGGGTTAATTTGTTTGTAAGTGATTTTTTTTCTTTTTGGATTTTTGCTTATATGGCACCTTCCTCATTGAGTTGTACGTTATTTGCGGTTGAATTAATGTCTATGACTTGCCAGCTATAGCCTTTGCATAATTTGCAAAATGAAACTGTCAACTTTGGTCAGGAATTGGCAGTCCAAACATCAGCCAGCTAGTTGGGCTGGAAATGGTGTTCATGTGTTGAGAATGGTGTTCTTGGTGCTAATTGGTCCCATTTCTTAAGTTTATTGTTGATACTTTTTGACACATCAACACGTACCATCTATTAGCATTGTTAATTTTCTGTTATTTACTTGATTTAATTTTTGTATATAAAATTTGATTTCTCATAATAAAACAGGAGCATGTATGAGTCATCAGCAGGTAATATTTCTTATCAGATTGCCCTAAGATGCGTTTATGAGAATAATAAAGTTACCTTATAACACTTACTAATGCATTTCTATATTTATCTCTACTATAATATTTGAGACATATATGTTTCAACCCACTTTTGTTTGTCTTGTAAATTAATCATTTTTATTTTTCTTCTAGAAATATTATTTGTTTTTGTACTTTATGATAGAAAATGTTATTTTACACAAAAAATAGAATAAACTTGAACTTTATTATAGATTTTTATATAGTAAATACATTAGAAATTGTTATATGTTTACCAATTGATGGTTATCTCTGTGACATAATAAGACACTGAAACTTTGTAGCATAAATAATAGAAATTTTTTTATTCAAAAAAGTAAGTGACAGAATTATTTTATTGATGAAATCTATTTAAAATATAATAATAGAGATTAACGATTGCTAGGGAATCATTTGATGAACCTAGTGTGTTCTTCCACCAAGTTTAAATGCGAGGATTGAAAGGCCCAGTGATGTATTTCTACCTTGGACGATGTTGTACATGAAGGGTATTGGGCAAAGATTGTCATGGATATATAGTGGAGGTTCAATCTTCTCTAGTGTGTCTTACTGTCCTTGAGAGCACAAATAGGACACTTGTACAGAGACGCCCCAATATGTTTAAGATTCAAAAAGAGGTATTAGTAGAAAGAACATATGATTTGTTTTACATATGCAAGAACATATGATTAAAGGGTGATAAATAATGTTTTACATAATTCAACTGATGCCTTGTGAGTTCTATGTAACCAGAGTTTGTCAATTACCAACGCCAATGTTCAATTCAACTTCTATTAAAAGTGGACCATATTCATATATGCATATTCTGGCCATATCTCTCTCTCTCTCTCTCTCTCTCTCTATATATATATATATATATATATATATATATATATAAAAGTATTATTTGTTCTTCCAAGCGCATCATTGGCGCGTAAATTACACAGTATCAAAATCTATAGATTAAAGTGATCGCGTGACTCTCATTTTCTATTTGGACTTTTCTTCGATGAATTAAATTTTTTAGTTTTTTCTGAAACTTTGGTAACCCACCCACCGTTTCTGTTTTTATTTTTGCTGTCCGATCTAGTTTCACATCTTCTTCCTTTTCTATATCAGATTAGTTTTATTTTTGATCTCTGACTTTGTTCGGATGTAGCTCTGACTTGTTTGGTTTCGTCTTGCATTTTTTTGTTATATTAGTCTCTTTTGTCTGGTCTTTGCATGTTCTCGGATCTTCCTTTGCGCATGGGAAGCGTTTAAATCATAAATTATTGGCAAATTCTCTTTCTTCATCGTTTGCTATTAAAGCTGTATAAACTCCATATCGTAATAGCTAGGATTGACTTCACCCTGCAACCATCTGCGAAGACATCAACACCAACAATCAAAGTCAAAGGCATGTAGTGAAGGTAGGAGTTTTCTCAAGGGATGGAAAATCCTGAAGAGACGGTGGTGGAAAACGTATCCGGCGTCGATATTAAAGTAGAGACAATGAGGTGTGTTAATCTTTAGATGTAATTAGCTTGTCGTGTTTGCGCTTTTGTTTGTATTTTTCAAAACTCATCTGGGCTTTAATAGAAAAAAGTGGTAAAGAAGTGTTCACGTGAAAATTATTAAACGCTGTGTTTAAAGAAATGGGTTACGTGTCATCAGCAGGTTAAATGAATTGATGAGGTGGCAGCCTTAGAGGAGAGAAAACTCTTCTTTATATATAAAGATATTTGGTGGTATATAAACGTGTTTATTGGATATTTGAGTAAATATACGGTTTTTGTTTTGTTTTTAGTTTCAAAATATATGAACTATTCAGATATTTGTAAATATCAATTCGGTTTTGAGAATGTTTTTTTTTTCATTTCAGTTCTCGGTTTATATGGCCATGCTCAACGAAACAATTAACCACTTGTAATCCTTCTTTCAAGTCCTAGGATCTGATATTTTCTATCTACAATGCCGTTTCGGTCAGAACTTTTTCCAGGGCCCATTAACTATAATCTAGGCCCAAATGGAAAATTGGTACGAGTTTGAACCGTAAACTCAAACTTCTGTCGATTATGCTATCGAGTACAAATGATACAAATATTCGAGTCTCTAGAAATGAATCGTCGCTTTGAAATTTTCTCGAAACATAAAGAGTTGTTTTACATTTATACAACACATGTTACACGTGGCGAGAAGCGAAGTTGCAAGAACGCCACGTGATACTCTTTTGCATGCACCTCGTTTGAACATCAAGATTCTCTTCCTCTTTCTCTGACTTTGATCTCTGAACCTATAAGTCTGATCTCTATTTAACCGAACATAGACTCAATCTCTCTTACAAGTTACCACTATATCCATCAATACATAAATTTTCATCTCGATAAACAAGAAAAAAAATGCCAGGTATCACACTAGGAGACACGGTGCCAAACCTAGAGGTGGAGACGACACACAAGAACTTCAAGCTCCATGAATACTTCGCGGATTCTTGGACCGTCCTCTTCTCTCATCCCGGTATAAAGAAACGGTCCTTATATCTTGATTAACCCGGTTTAGTCTGGTTTCGTTTCTTAAAACTGAACAAAATACTGAGCAACTCTAATTACTTAACTTTCTCTTTATTGACCCATGGAAACTAAGGGGATTTCACACCGGTATGCACAACCGAGCTTGGTGCGATGGGCAAATACGCTCATGAGTTCGAGCAGAGAGGTGTGAAGCTTCTTGGTTTGTCTTGCGACGACATAGAGTCGCACAAAAACTGGATCCCCGACATTGAGGCCTTCACGGTATGATTTAATCTCATTCATGCATGATGCATATAAATACAAACTTAATTAATATTTTGTTCAACTTGTTATATATTCTTTTTCACTAATCTTTAAGTTACAGTGCCGTGTTTTCTGTTGTGTGTGTTTGTGACATATAATTGATATAGCCTGGAAGCAAAGTGACGTACCCAATTATCGCTGACCCGAACAAAGAGATCATTCCTCAGCTTAACATGATTGATCCTATTGAGAATGGTCCGTCTCGTGCCCTTCATATTGTTGGTCCTGATTGTAAGGTAAATGAACAAATATGATAGTTTCATTCTCTCATTAATTTTTGCATGGATATATGGATTTTTGGAATTTTTATAGATAAAGTTGAGTTTCTTGTATCCATCGACCACGGGACGTAACATGGATGAAGTGTTAAGGGCTTTAGACTCGTTGCTACTAGCGTCCAAGCACCAGAACAAGATTGCAACTCCGGTCAACTGGAAACCGGATGAACCGGTTGTAATTTCACCCTCAGTGTCAGATGAAGAGGCTAAGAAGATCTTTCCTCAGGGTTTCAAGACTGCCACTCTTCCGTCGAAGAAAGGCTACATACGTGTCGCCGATGTATCTTAAAAGACTACAAAGAAGAAAACTAGTCATGATGTATGAGTATTATATAATTATGCTTACAAAATGTAATAATAACGTTTAGTAACGTATCGTGTGTTGTACTCACGAGCTCTGGACTTATATTTTAATAGAAATAATGTATGTTTTATAAAAGCGGTGTACTACGACATACGTCTTAAACGTGGTGTTTGAATCGTCAGATCAAACAGGGTTTTATGCCCGTCAGAGGAACAAAACGTCTATAACGCTAATATTTTTCCTGGTTCTTTTGTTGTCATTCGTCCTTCTCTGCTGAAGTGATGCAAAGCACAGTGACAAACAATAAAATCTTTTACATTTTCAGCAAGTTTTGGAATCTGATGCCATGAAAAGTCAATGCGAGAAAGAGAGAGAAAGGCATGCATTATCTCTTCTTCTTGCCGCCTTTGCCTGACTTTGAAAGATTTCCAGCGGTTGAAGTTATGGCCTGAGTTTCAGGCTTCTTCCCTCTCTGAGATTCCTGCTTCTTCACTCTTTCTGGATGTCTCGGCACCAACTCTGCAATTTTCTGCATCAGTTGCTTCCCTGCAAAATATTTCAAAACAACGACCACATCATGTGTCTGAAAGAACACCAAGGAATGTCGAGTCAATTCTTGCAAAAGCTGGAAAGATAAATGGAATTCAAATATTCAATCTTTCATGGGCATGATGATAGGATTGAAGCAGGAAAAACACCTGAAGAACAATAGAATTGGACAATAGTTTTATGTCCCTCATTTCTGCATGTTAAGATCTAGCTAGCCATATAGATGCAACAGCATTAATCACAAGCACATCAAAAGTCTTGCAAATTGCCAAATAAAAAACTTGGAATAAACAAGTATTCTGAGTCTGCCGACATCATATGCAATGACATCGCAGCAAAAAAAACAAGAACCTATCAAAAGATGAACTGGACAGATAATTAGAGAAGATATAAACAGATAAACATATATCATATTACAGTAACAAACAAAGAAGCCTAAACAGTCAGACAAATGCTACAACTTGCAAATTAACCTGAACTTCCATATGCATACGCTCGTTATGCAAAAACCATATGACAACTTGTTGCCCTCACGTGTTCAGGTAATTACGCTGATCATAAATGAAAATTTTGGGGATCACTTGAAATTGGTGCTGACATTGTTTGATCAAATACAGAGGTTCAAATCATCAAGTGATATGATGAGATTATAACATTGTTTAAAAGTTCATATTAGAAACTAGTGTTGAACAGCAAACTACTTTATAGAAAACAAGAAAGCTGGAGACAGACAACATTCGCAGGAAGGCTGGACACATCCACACATGAGTCACAGGGAAAGATGTTAAGAAAAAACAAGAGGAGTTACTACAGACAAAAGAAAGCATATTCGATAACTAGTATAATACTACAAAAGAAAAAAAAACAAAGAAGAAAAAGAACCAAAGCAAGAATGCAGATGCTGAGGTGGTCTTACTTGAAGTAATAGCAGGATTGAGTAAAGTCCCATCCTCCCTTTTCAACTGCACTCTTACTCTCCCTACTTGCATAAAATCACGCGGGTATGCTTTGTCAATCTGAGAATAATAATAATACCCATAAGAAATAAAAATAAAAGAGATGCAGAACACATGGACACTAGTGGATGAAGGGAAGTACCTCCACAGCACTAGGGAGCTTGAAATGCTTGCAACAATCACTAATCTCAATGCAGTTAGGGTTCTCACATGCTTTACTTAAACTAATTCTCCTTCCCTCAGCAACAGTCTTCTTTGAGTTAATGTAGACTGGATACATCACTACCCATTTCTTGATGTTGAGCGTTCCACTATCCATCTATACATAAAAGAAACCAACTTTAAAGGAAAACCAAAATCCAAAATCCTAAAGGGCGAAACTTAATAACTTAAAAGCCATTCACAATGTCGATGTGTTACGATGCAACAAACATTATATCGGATAAAAGACACAAAATCTGAACCCAACAGTAGAAAAGGATTGAAACTTTCGTGCTAATAGGATAGAAATTATACAGATCTGTTTAAGTCCCCAGCATCGAGACACCTAATCGTACACATGCGCGAGGGACAAATAAGAACACTAATTCTTTTGTTCAACGTTCTGACAGAAAGAGGAAGAGAAACGAACAAGAGGTTAGTTTCGGAAGGACGGAGATTGCTGCTGATCAGAATATCCTCGAGGCAGAAGCAACGAAGGAGTAAAATTCTGAGACCTTTGACATTGGGTTGATTTTGAGTCATTTTAACTTAACCGCATCAAACCATATTAAACCTGAAAACGTGAATTGTACATAACCGGTATAAACCGGAAATTGATTTCGATTCGCTTATTTCTCTTTTTAGAAGAAAAATGCAATTTTCTTTGCCTTACCCAAGAGTTAATGTCATCTTCAAGATAATAAAAAAATGTAATTTAATAAAAAAATCTTATTATATAAAATGAAATAATATACAAGATAATATATTCGATATATATATATATATATATGTATCTTTTGTATTTAAAGCATGTAATTTATAAAAACAAATTTATTTTATATGAAATAACAAGGAATCTAAGATAAAATATATATAAATATTTTATGATAGTGGTAAAAAAGCTTTTGTCAAAAAAAAAACAGTTTCTAAAAAAAATGACCCAAGGATATTTTATTTAATGGTGTAAATATACACTTATACCTCTAAGGTTAACTAATTTAAACTTACGGTTTAGAGTTATGAGATGAAAATTTTGGGATAGGTTTACATTTTTTGAAAATAAAAATAAATATTAAAAATTTTAAAATAAAATGGCTATTTCGGTCATTTTATTTCTTGAAGGCTTTTTGGTAACAAAACTTTTAAAAAAACTATTTGAGAGAATTACCCTAAAATAAAATATCTTTAATATAAAATAAGGAAATTTGCCAAATATGACTCAAAACTTGATTTTAACCCCAAAAGTATACCCAAACTTGAATAAAATGCAAAATTAACCCAAAAAGCTAGTAAAATTACAACCAACTCCTTACGACCAAACAACAACTAGAATTTATTTTTACGAATATAACTCCGTAAAGTCTTCTGAGACTTTGTAAGTCTTCTAGAAGACTTCTAGGAAAGTCTAGAAGTCTTCTCACATAATAGATCTTAAAAATAATTTATAAATTTCATAAAAAAATATTTTGATGTGAAAAATTTGAAATCATTTGTAAATGATATCAATTAAGATCTAGTAAAATTGAATTGTAAATTATATGAGTTTAGTTTTGTGTATATTAAACACTTTTAAAGTTGATTTTGGTAACATATGTTGTAGTATTGTATATATTCTTAGGATTAGATTTTGGAAGCTTAATTTTTTTTTGAAAATTTAAATTTTGACTTATATGTGCTTAGTTTTGTTTATATTAAACACTCTTAAATATGATTTAAGTTTTACAAAGTGTGTGTTTCTAATTAGTTAATTATTTTGAGTTTAGGTTAAATAATGCACTAGAAGACTTGTGAATGAGTCTTTTGGGCAAATAATAAATTTAGGGTCTACTAGACTTTCAAGTAAATCTTTTAGGATGTCTTCTACCAGAATACTTACCTGAAACTCTTTTGAATCAAAAATATTTAATATTATTGAAATATTTGTCTCCTTATATAAAGAAAAAAATACTTATCTCTTCTCCTCTCAAATGAATGCAACAAAATGTAATTTTCTTATTCTAAAACTCTCCAACCTCTCTCCAATCTTTTTGAACTTAAAAACACCAAATTTTATATCAAGTTCTCATTTTTATCTCATATCTTTATCACTGATTTATTTTGTTTTTGCAGGTTTTTCATTACATGGTTATCATATTCCACTCATTTAAAGGTAGATCTACAAATCATATTTTTTTTTTTTCAATCGCTAACTTCTTGTTTCTTAAAACTCTTACCTTTTGAATTTTTTTTGTTATTTTAAGTTTTTACCTTATTTTTGAAGTTTTTCAATGTCTAAAACCATTTGAATGCTTTTGGATATGCAGGTTTTTCAGATGTGACACACACTTTGAAGAATTCCAAGGAAGGCTTCTCAGAACTCTTCCAACATTTAATCTATTATAAGACTTTTTGGAAGTCTTTTAGAAGACTTTTTGGAAGTATTTTGGTGGAGTTTTCTCCCATATATCTTCTTTTATAACATATCTTACCGTTTTGGTAAGTCTCAATGGTGGAGTTTTGGTAAGTTTCAATGGCGGAGTTTTGGTAAGTCTCAATGGCGGAGTTTTGGTAAGTCTCTGGTTGCTTATAGCTCTTACCTTTCTCCCAAAATAAAACTCATTAATCTCTCTTAAGTCTCTTAAAACTTGAAAACACCAAACTTTGTATCAATTTATCATTTTTTGTCTCATGTCTTTCTCACTAATCTTGTTTTGCAGGTTTTTATTATGCGGTTCTCATTTTCTACTACATTGAAGGTAGATCTATTTTTGCATTTGTATTTTTGTGTATTCTTTAAAGGTAGACCTATCTCATTTTCTACTCATTTTCTTTGTTTTAAAGCCATTTGCATATTTTTGAATTTTCAGGTTTTCCAGATCTGAGTCAGTCTTTAGAAGACTTCTAGGAAGTCTTCTCGGAAGTTTTCTAACATATAATGCATTAGAATACTTCCTGGACGTTTTTGACGGAGTCTTATCCCATGTCAAGTGGATTACAAACTTGTTTTTGTCGATGAATGATCTATAATAGTTCTATGTATAGTCTGTTTTGTGATTTGTATGTGTACTCTTTTAATTGTGAATTCTTTTGTAAATTTAAAGAGATACTAATGATTTTTTTTGGTAAATATGTTCATGACTACAATATTATCTTGCCAAAAGTACTTGACATTATTGAAATTATTGATACAATTTCAATAGCAAAAAACTATAACACAAAAATAGTCAAATTTACTACAACTAACATTTAGCCAAATTCAAAAAATATCAAACATTATATAAGTTCAAACATATAACAGTTTCGCTAGAAGTCTTCTCGTAAATCTTCCGAAAGACTTATGGGAAGTCTTCTTGGGAGACTTATCAGAAGACTTCTCGAAAGACTTCTCAAAAGAATTTTTGGAAGATTTAAATTTAAAGCGGGAAATTAAAATATAAGTGAGAAATTAAAATTTAAGCGAGAAACTCAATTTTATGTGAAAATTAAAATTTTAAATTTCATGAAAGTTTAAAAGTATATCTTATGATCTAAGAAGACACATTAAACCATATTACTTGATATTTTTGAAGTTACATAACACTTTTGAAAATTAGAAAATATATCTTAAAGTTACTTAATAAGTTTACAAAAACTAATGTAGAAGTTTTCCATGGGAGTTTTCTCAGATTAATTAAAAACATTAATAAATTTAAATGTTCGTAACCTCATAATTAAAACCAATTAAGTTATGAGTTTCATTCATGAACCACAATAATAACTAATATACATGAATTAACAAAAGGTGTTAAAAGTATATATAGTTTAGAGAAAATGAAAGTTTATTAAACTTTGACATAGAAGACTCCCACGAAAGTCGTCCAGAAGACTCCCACGAAAGTCGTCCAGAAGACTCCCACGAAAGTCGTCCAGAAGACTTTTTGAAAGTCTTATGTTTAGATCATTTTTGTAATTAAAAATTTACAAAGAAAGACTTACAAAGAGGTTTACTCTTTCTTTATAAATATTGTCTTCCTTTTGTTTTTGTAAAAAAATTAAAAATATCAGAGAAGATTTCCCGGTAAGTCTTCTAGGATAAACATGTTAGTTTTGCAATTGACCATGTCAGAAATTTGACATTTTCTAGAATACTTACTTGAAAGTCCTCCACAAGAAAAATAAAACTTAAATATTACATTTAAATAGACGACTTCCAAGTAAGTCATCTCAGATTAGTTTTGCATTTGAAAAATAAAACTTAAATGCTTAATTTTAATTAGACGACTTCCATGTATGTCTAGCAGAAGACTTACACGAAAGTCTTCTGAGATAACCAAGGTTTGACCAGATTCATGGAATAAAATTCGGAAGAATTTCATGTAAGTCGTCTTCTGAAAGATTTACATAGAAGTCATCATGTTAAATTTAATTAATTAAGTTGTATTTTTTAATTGCAAAAGTAACCTGAGACGATTTTCCCGACAGTGAGAAGACTTCCACCGAGAGTTCGGAAAACTTTCGTAAGTTTAGAGAAAATTAAATTTCTAAACTATTCGGTCAATTACAAAACTAACCTGTTTATCCTAGAGGACTTACCGGGAAGTCTTCTCTGATTTTTTTTGAGATTTTTTTATTAACAAAGCAAAGTTGAAAGATTTCCAGAGAAGTCGTCTCTAGAAAATACACATAAAGTTAATTGCAAAAGTGACCTCTACATGGACCAGAAGACTTTCGTTTAAGTCTTCTACAACCAGAAGACTTTCGTTTAGGTCTTCTACGACCAGAAGACTTTCGTTTAAGTCTTCTACGACTAGAAAACTTACATGGAAGTTTTCAGACAAGCATATCTGGAAAAATAAATCAATTTCATACTTTCAACCAGTGAGTAACTTGATTAGATTATCCTTGAACACAAAATTTCACCACGAAACAGATTCACTAGTTAATAATTATGAGTTTGAACCTTACAAAGTTTAAAATCAAAATCCTGGCTTTTTTATGAATATAGAGAAAAAGTGAAAGAAATGTAGTTTTTGAGCATAAAAAATGAGATACGAAGATTGAAAATCATTTTTTAGATGCATTAAGAGGTTCAAATTGCTGGTTCACAATGGTTGGTGTATTGATGTCAATGACAATATTGTACATAATTGATGAAGATAAGATTGATAGAGTAAAATACTGATTTTCGAAAAAAGTAATTGCATTTTCGTGAATAATTCAAATTTTTGGGGTGAGTAGGGAAAATGAAAGTTCAAAAAAAATCATGGGTTAGTTTTGTATTTGACGTTGAGTTTTGAATCATATTTGCAAAAAGTCCATAAAATTATGACAAGTTTTATATTTATAACCTATAATTTTAAGAAAATAAATTATTTTATAGATATCAAAAAAGAATTTAATAACAAAAAGGAAATGTATTTAATATAAAAAGACGGGGGTATTGCAAAAGTGAAGTCAAATGCAAATGTGACCTATGATTTTTTCGAAACTTTTCTTTCTCTCATTCACTCCTAATGTTCAGATTATTCACAGAAATGCCATTACTTCTTTTTCTGTGGAAAATGAGTCTTTTACTCTATCATCATCTTCACCAAATATTTACAATATTGCCATTGCCATCAATCCTTCAACTACCATGAACAACCAATTTGAAGGTCTTAATAGCAAAAAAAAAATTTTCTCTTGCTATTTCATTTGTTATGCACTCAAACCATGTCCCTTTCATTTTTCTTAAAAATTCATCCAAAAACCCAAGATTTTGATTCCAAACTTTGTAATGTTCATAGAGACGTCGAACCTCATGTATCTTGGTTATGAACGGATTGGTAGCTTGCGTAGTGAAGTTCTGTATGCTTGGAGAAGCCTAAGAAAGTCATATGACGGTCCAAGGTATGAAATCGTTTTTTCTAGATTTGTTCGCGCAGAAGACTTCTAAAGAAGTCTTCTCCGTCGAGAAGACTTCTGGTCAATGTATAGGTTAGTTTTGCAATTGACCATTTGCGCGTTTTGACTAGAAGACTTCCCTAGAAGTCTTCCCTAGAATTCTTCTAACTTTCTTTTGATATTAAAAAAAAACAAGAAGTACCGAGAAGACTTCCCTAGAATTCTTCTCGGATAAACAAGTTCGTTTTCCAGTTGACCGAAGTTTACCAAAAATTTGACTTTTGTTGAAGACTTCTTGAGAAGTAGGGAAGTCTTCTTTTCTATAACATGAAGTCTGCTCACCGTCGCCATAAGTTTACCGAGTTTACTTTTGCAATTGAGAATTAATAGAAAAACATTAAATAGTTATGAAAAGTCTTTTGTCGGAAGAATTCTAAAGAAGTCTTCTCAAGTTTTATTCCGGGTTTCTTAAGAAGTCTTCTTAAGAAGTATTCTCATTAATATTTAATGTTTTGCTTTTAATTCTCAAATGCAAAAGTAACCCCGACAGACTTATGGCGATGGTGAGAAGACTTCATGTTATAGAAAAGAAAACTTCCCTAGAAGTCTTCTACAAAAGTCAAATTTCTGGCAAAATTTTGTCATTTGCAAAACTAACTTGTTTATCCGAGAAGACTTTTAGGAATTTCGAGAATTTTTGAAATTCAAAAGTAAGCCAATATTTACAAAGGAAGACTTCTCAAGATGTCTTATGTAGAGTAGACTTCTTAAGAAGTCTTCCTTAGTAAATTTGCAATTGCAAAAATGACCTAAACGGATTACCTCTTTGGAAGTCTTCTTTATGGAAGCCTTCTTAAGAACTCTTCTCCATCAATCTTTATTAAACTTCAATTTTCTCAAAACTCAAAACGAATTTTTAATATTTTCTTGTTTATTAATGTGTATTAATCAATATTGGAGCTCATGTGTGAAATTCATAACTTAAATGATGATAATTATGAAGTTACAAACTTTTTATATTTATTAATGTTTTTAGCTAAACGTAGAAGACCTCTTATGAATTCTTGCGTGAAAAGACTTACGAAAGATTTACAAAAGACTTCATAAGAAGTCTTCTCTGATTTTTTTTAACATGATGTTCTATGTTTGCTAATGTGATTTAATATGATTTTTTTTGCAGATGATGCGTCATTTATCTGTTGTATACGGAGAATGGTTGGTGAAAGATAATTTTTGGGATTTTGTGGTTGATAATGTCAAAGGAGAGAGAATGTTCTTTTTGAGTCATGGTTCTACACATGCTGGACTTGTTGAAATGGCTCTAGAAGATTATAACCTGGACAGGAACGCAGAGATTGTGGATTTAATTCCTTTTTTTATACCAGACGCAATGATGCAACAAATGGCTCTTCATAATCCTCTTATTCATGTTACAAGTGATAGACAAGTTCGAAACTTGAACAAGATAAATAAAACACATGTTGTACGTCTTTGTGTATCAAGCCGAGGCAGGACGGGGAATGTTAATGATGCCAACACTGAAGAAAACCTAGTATGTGAAGGGGAAGAAGAAAATGAAGGGGAAGAAGAAGACGAAGGGGAATAAGAAGATGAAGTGAAAGATGATGATAATTTGCCTCAAGATGTAAATGATAATGAGGGGGAGTATGTTTCTGAAGTGGATGATGAGTTTGGAGATTACAGTGAGTATGGAAGAGTTAAAGATGAGGATGAGGAAGATAAAGAAGATATATGTTTTGAGAATTTCAAAGAGACATATGCTAATGAAGGAGGAATCTCGAATGGGATAGTTGACTACAATATCTATGTTAACCAGAGTTTTATCAGTAAAGCGACATTGGTTTCAGAGTTGCGGTTAACAAGGGTGAAACATAAATTCTCTTTCAAATATACAAGATCACTAAGACTCTACTTGTAGCAAAATGTCGTGTTCTTGGGTGCGGATGGAAGCTTAGAGCGAGTGTGAAATATGGAACAAACACATTTTGGATAACAAAGTATGTGAAGACTCATACATGTTCTGTGTCTCAACGTTGGGCTCACCAGAAACATTTTACTGTGAAGTATGTTGGTCAGCTTTTTATAGATCGCGCTGGAATCATTGATGGGTTAAATCCAAAGCATATCCAAGATGCAATGAGGAACATGTTTGGCATGACTATAGATTACAACACTTCATACAAAGCATTGTTACATGCTAAAAAATTGGTAAGAGGATCAACAGAAGAGGGTATGAGAGGTTTCCTTCATATTTGTAGCAAATCACGTTAGGAAATCTGAAGACTAGTATAGAAATTGATGCTGAGAATAGATTTAAGTATCTATTTAGATCATTTGGATCTTGTATTGCTGGTTTTCAGTATCATAGAAGGCTCATCGTGGTGGATGGGACTCACCTAAGTGGGAAGTGTGAAGGTGTTATGTTAGTTTCAACTGAAGAAGATGGTAATTTTTAGATATTTCCATTGGCTTTTGGAATCGTAGGTATAGAAGATGATGCTTCTTGGGAATGGTTTTTCAGAAATTTGAGGAGTTGTGTATCTGATCAGCATTCTTTGGTGATAGTCTTCGACCGGCACCCAGCCATTAAAAGCGCGTGTAATAAGGTGTTTTCTTTGGTAACCCGATGAATATGTTATTATCACCTACAATAGAACATTGTGCAAAAGTATAAAGGGAAGCATCTATTGTAGTTGGTCAAAGGCGCTTCTTATGCTCATACACTCTTCAAATTTAACCGCTACATGGACGAGATCCGGAGTGCTAACCCCGAACTGGTGATATATTTGGAGGAAACAGACGTGAGACTATGGTCATGGGTTCATTGTCATGGAGAAAGATGCAATATAAAAACGAGCAACATAGCTGAATCTATTAACTCCGCTCTCAAGAGGGCAAGAGGATTTCCCATAGTGTTTCTTTTGGAGTTTATAAGGGAAAAGTTGGGAAGGTGGTATTGGAAAAGGCGAGAAGATGCTATGAATCTCACATATGAACATAGTCGGGGAGTTGAATACTCATTGGCGACCCGTGAGGAGTTAGCAGATACAATGACTGTCCAATTGATGGATGGCAATTCTTTGTGGCAGGTGGCAAACGGGACTGTGTTGTTGATTTGGAACATATTAAGTGTGATTGTAGTGTCTATGAAATCGATAAAATACATTGATCACATGTTATAGCAGCTGGAACCTTTGCTAATCTTCATATTTCCACACTTATGTTCCCCCTATACTCAAGGGAATATTTGTATGCAGGATACTCACATAATATATATCCTTGTGGTAGAGAAATTGAATCCCGCACTTGTTTCCCTCCAGATGTAAAGCGTGGTCCGGGGCGACAAAAGAAATCAAGATAGCAATCTTGGTTGGAGCTATCTACGATGAGAAGACACAAACCGCAGAAGCTACACAAGTATTATAGCTGCTCAAACTGCAGACAATCTGGTCATACACGTACAAATTGTCCAAATAGTGAGAACTGATCTTCTCGGAAATCTGCTGGCAAGTCCTCTGTAAGTCGGTTGGACGTCTTTTGTAAGTCTTCCGTAAATCTTCTAGTGAGAAGACATACTTGTAAGTCTTCTGGTGCGAAGTCTTCTATAAGTCTTATGGGGGTCTTCTGTAAGTTTTCCATTAGTTTTCCGTAAATCTTCTGTAAGTCTTATGGTGAGAAGACATACTTGTAAGTCTTCTGGTGCGAAGTCTTCTGTAAGTGTTTCGGGGGTCTTTTGTAAGTCTGTCGGGGGTCTTCTGTAAGTCTTCCAGCTATCTATATTATGTCTTATGAACTTATGTCTTATGAACTTATGTCTTATTTCTTGTGAACTTATGTCTTATGAACTTATGTCTTGTGAAGTTATGTCTTATGTCTTGTGTTTGAATAGGTTCCTTCATTAGAATAGGCTACAAAAGATTAGTGCACTACCAAACTAGCTGTACAAGTCTAATTTGGTACGAGGATAGGTTACAAAAATAGTTAATCTTATCCTACTTCGTTAATGTAATTCAAGGTTACAAAAGCCGACAAAAGCATCAAACACAAATTACACATTCAGTCGTACATATCCAAGCCGTCTATACCTTCGGTTTCTGTCCCTTCGTAGCTTTTGGTCTCATCAAATATCTCCGTCGCCATCTTCTCCCTAATACTCTTGACGTTCTTATCACACAAGGCCGAAGGAGATGATTTCATGCCTAGAGCATGATACGCAATGTACTTCAAGGTGAACATACCACAATCACCAGCACAACACTGAGGTACTCCGGCAGTCACTCTCGCATATTTGAATGGCTGTAGTGAGTAACTGACTCGCTCTTCGACGGAGGCAACACATTCAACAAGAAGATAACTTATCATCATGGCAAAAGGCTCCATTAACTCATCACGTTGAGTAGCTTTAATATGGGAACTAATGCTATCCCATATAGTGATGTGCCTCTTTGGAATGGAATCCCAAATAACAATCCAATGATCGTTCTTGAAGTTAACTGGCGCATAAATATCATCCACATCTGATCCCAAAATCTTCTTTGTTTGGCAAAATTTGGGTACTAAACCTGCATTAAGATTCCAACTCCCGCCTGGGAGCCGCCTTCCTAACCCGTTGATATCGGGATCTGAGCTCTTAAACTCCGGGTACGTCAACGTCCACATCCTACTAAGCAGATGATCAAGAGAGCAAAGCCTATCGGTCCTAAAATGCTCTGGATTCTTTCGGAACCACTGCCTTAGTAAATTGATAAAAGCATCCATATGCTGCATTGAAAACATAAGAACGATCAGTAAATTGATAAAAGCATCTAGAAAACTTATAGAAGACTTCCAGAAGACTTACAAAAAAATTTCAGAAGACTTCCAGAAGGCTTACAGAAGACTTTTGAAAAACTTACAGAAGACTTACAGAAGACTTACAGAACACTTCCGAAAGACTTCCAGAAGACATCCAGAAGACTTCCACAAGTAAAGCTTAAAAATCTTACCGAGTCGTAGAGCCATTTTATGAGTATTCGGATGGTGGAATACCACAGACTTGGCCATGACGGTCATTTATCAAAAGGTATTTTGTGATTATTGAAAACAGCAAAACTAGATCAACTAACAACAACAAGCAACTTAGTCTTTTGTGGGAGATTATTACTTACGAATCTTTTTTTTTAAATAATCAACAAGCAACTTATTCTTCTTGTTGTCAACATGAGCAAACATATCATAGCCAAGACCAGACTTCTTCTTCGGTGCGATCACATTGGCTGTGTTGTTGCCCTGATAAGGAGACTGTTGTGACGCAGCAAGCTTCCTTTCTCACCCGCTCTTTCCCCTAAGGAATGCCATGGTAGCATCTTTCTTCATCTGGCGTCTCTCTTCCTCCCTAACTAAATCTGACATGTTTGATTTGTTTTTCTCCACAATGACAACACTTGTGTCTTCCACATCCTTGACCCGAGGTGCATTGATACTACTCGGTTCTTTGATACCACTAGGTACTTTGTTGTCAGCTTTCACACTTCCTGCTTCTTCCCAATCACACTCTCACTCTGCAATTTTCGAGTACAATAGAAATGTCAAGACAAGTACCAACCAAAGGTTCCAACCAACAAAAAAAATCCATAACAAAGGTTCCAACCATATAAAATTAACTTAGCCCCAAGGGTTGCAACCAAAAAATGAAACAAAATCCATACAAAACTAAGCAAAAACAAGCAACAAACGATCACACATGATCATCCATCGGAGCATACAACTTTCAAGTCATATTCTTACTATTTCGCCTACTATTTCTCTTCACTTTGATTTTGGGAGAGGTTTCAGTACTAACCCCTAGTTCGTGCGCAGTCTTATCCGGTTCTGAAAGTTTGAGTTGAAGTTCATTTGAAGCAGTGACTTTGTAGTTGATTCCCACCTTCTTCTCAACAACTTCCATCCTATCGGCAAGAAGCTTGATCTCCTTTAGGCATTGCACAAACACATCTGTCATAACTTTGGTCAAGTCCTTAAAGCTTTTTTTTCAAGCTCTTCTTTCTTAGCCCCACTCCACGAAACAAAAGACTTAGTACGAGCCTCATAGAGAGCCTTAGAGACTGTATAAAATTTTTTCCAGGGTCTTCTTTCTTCCTTCACAGTAGGCACAAGAGCTTCATCATTCACAATGATAAACTTTGGATTGGTCCACGACTTAGTACCTTCGTCTGGCCAGCACTCTTTGCTCCACTTCACCTTACCTTCACCACCACACATGAGATTCACTAGTTTATCAACCACCACATCTGTCTTATCATTGTCCCACTGAGGGAACATTTCAACAATCTCCTTCACCACAAGGTTCACCACGCGAGTATGTAGGAATTAAATAATATCAATTTAGATACTAAGACAATAATAACTAACATACTATTGGGAATAATCAAACATACCTGTGTTCTGATACCCTCTTTGACAAATTTTCTTCCTTTGTGTCCCTTGTAAGCCAGCAAAGGAGGAATTGGTTTGTTTCGTATAGGCTTTCCAAACTCCGCAACAGAGTCAGTAAGAGCGAAGTAGATCCAGACTTGGAGTACTTGAACAAACCCATCAATGATATAAGACTTTGTCAAAAATCTATTCTTCACAGAGTCCATCAGGATCTTAAACGCCAGTCTCCCCCATGGGTAAGTCTCAAAGTCATCTAGATTCATCACTAGCTTTGCAGCTAGCCCGTGTAGCGCTTGAGGACTTTCATCCTTCAATGAATCCTGTGTAGATGGCTAGGTATCCTAGCCTCATGCGGTCATCCCAAGACCACCCACCACATCTCCCACACGCCGCCATTATTTGCTGGGAGCTTGAACCAACTCAATATCAACACCCATCAATTCCCAGAAACGATACAAATCCTCTGTCAGCTCTACATGCGGATTTTCCACATGCTCCATGTATTTGCAATTTAGACTTAAGAGATGTTCGAACTCGATGAATAAAAACCTCACCAGCTCTGGACCATTGAGACTCCACAACTCATACTTCTTCTTGACATCAAGCTGAAAAGATAGCATACAGTGAACCAGCATTGACGCCCATCCAAAGTTCCAACTCCCAAAACTCTATGAAGACTCCCAACCTAGAGTTCTTCAGCTCCTTCCATTCACCAGCATGGAGAGCATCCTTTACAACAAGATGTAATTTGGGGTCATCGGTATGATATCTAATGCTCTTCAATGGAATGGGCTCTTCCCCTACGGTGAACAACCTCTTCGGAAGTTCCAGTAATTCCATTTTACAGCCTGCAAACAATGACAAAACAACATCTCAAACATAAAACAAACACACCAAGAGTTCTATACTAAAATCCAAGATTGACCGGAAAACAAGATTAGATGGAGTGAAAACGACAGAGAAGAGATTTGACGGAAATCGCCACAGTAATCGCCTTAGAAGATGGGCTAGAATTTTCACCAACTTTTTTTTCTTCTGAAACACCGAAAAGTGAAAAAGAACAGTGAAAAAAACTATTTATATGTCCGGTAAATTATCAGCTTAGGTTTAATATATTTTTGTTTATTTCTGGTTAAGTTGAAATTGAAGGTAAATTAAGTTAAGGTTTGGAAGTCTTCCGAAACCCTAAAATCAATTAACTACGCAAAAATACTTCATTAAACATAAAACACATTTAGAAACTGTTTAAGATCAAGTTATGAGAGATTCACTAACACATATTCTTCAAATTAAAAAAAAATCGTGAATATAACATTTCAAAATCTAACCCTTCAAATACCAACAACAATATAACATATGCTACCAAACACTTAACCAAAGACTATAATGGCTCAATCTACATTCGCTCATCTATGATGGAAATAATGAAACTTTTACTATACTAAATTAAAATCATTTATAAATGTTTATATTTACATGATTTCAATTTTTCCCATAAAAATATATTTTATAAATATTCTAATATTTTTAAAGATTTAATAAATGTGCAGACTTCTGGAAAACTACTGGAAGAATGTTGGAAGACTTCACATTAGGCGGGAAATCTGAATTTCACTGAAATTCAAGCGGGACAATTGTAAAGTTTTCTGTGAAGTCTTCCAGGAAGTCTTCTATTGTATTATATGTTAGAATATTTTCCGAAAAGTCTTCTGGAAGTCTTTCAAAACCCTAAAATCAATTAACTAAGCAAAAAAAAAACACTCCCTTAAACATAAAACAAGCTTAGAAAGTATTTAAAATCATCTTATTAGAGAATCACTAACACATATTCGTCAAATTCAAAAAAATAAAATGTTAAAAAGATAAGATTTAAAAATCTACCCCTAAAACTACCTACAATACTATAACAGATGTTACTAAAACCTAAAACAATGACTATCATGACTCATTCTACATTAAATCATCTAGATGATTGAAGACAATTCAATTTTAGTTGATGTAAATTTACACCATTTACAAATGTTTCTGGTTACATGATTTCTATTTCCCCCTATAAATATTTTTTATAAAAAAATAAATTATTTTTAAGATTTATTGTTTGAGAAGACTTATAGGAAAATCTTCTCAAGAGAAAACTTCTCTAGAAGTCTTCTCACGCAAAAATGTTAAATGATAAAATTAAATACATTTTTTTTGTTTGCTCGTAAGGAGTTTGTTGTATTTTCAATAGCCTTTTGGATTATTTTTGCATTTGATTGAATTTGGGATACACTTTTTCATTTGAAATCAAAATTTGATTCAATTTTATCAATTTACCCTAAAAAGATATATAAATTTATCTTATATTAATAACATGCAGTTAAAAAAAAATTTCGTTTAACATCTCAAATTCATAAGAATATTATAGCTTCTGTCTTAGTCACGTTGGTTAAATAAAATTTATTTATAATTCTTTTTAGTTAGAAATATCCTAATTACTATATTATGTTATTTTAATTAATTTTAATCTCTAAACTAACAATATCATTACTAAGATTCCCAATTCTAACCATATATGAGGTCCATATCTCTATATAAATGAACAATTAATTCTTTCAAATCTGAACCAATAACATAGATATTCCAATATCTAAGATTATACCTTATTCATAAATATCATATCTTTTCTCTATGTCCATCATTTTTGCTAAAGATATTTATTTATATTTGAGTAGATGAGAGATCAAATTGATCATCATAAAGTGAGTATGCAATAGAATTAAAGTTTTTTTGTCATTACTACTCATCCATTGAATTTCCAAACCCTCCTTATGTTTTTGAATTATTTTTAAAATTGCCATTAATATTATTTTCTTAATTATTTCGAAAATGTGAAAAATTCTAGGGGGATTTGCCAAATATGACTCAAAACTTGATTGTAAATGCAAAAGTGTATCCCAACTCAAATCAAATGCAAAAGTAACTTAAAAGGCTAGTGAAATTACAAACATCCCCTCATGACTAAACAAAAAAACTGTATTGTAGTTTACTATTATAACCTTGCGAGTGAGATTGTAGTTTACTATTATAACCTTGCGAGTGAGAAAAATTTCAGGGAAATCTTCTCATGGTGTAGATCTTAAAATAATTTATAATTTTGTAAAAAAATATTTTGTTTAAGAAAAAAATCCTAATACTCTAATTATAGACATTTATAAATGATGTAAATTTTGATTTCTTAAAATTGAATAGTTTTCAACATAGATGAGTGAATATATGTTAGTCATGATATTTTTTGGTTTAGGGTTTGGTAACTATGTCATAGTATTGTATGTGTTTTTAGGGTTAGATTGTGGTATCTTAATTTTTTTTTTCAAAAACTAAATTTGACCTATATGTGTTTAGTTTTGTATATATTAAACACTTTATAAGTTTTTTTTTTAAGTTTAATAAAGTTTTTGTATGTGATTTAGTAATATATTTAATTTTTGTGTTTTGGAAGACTTAAATTTTCGAAGATATAGTGCATTAGAAAACTAACTGGAAGAATTACTCGAAGACTTAACTACCATTTCCCGTTTAAAATTTTAGAAGAATTTAGGTTTTCCATCTATTGTCAAGTCTTCCAATAAGTCTTCCATAAGTCTTCTAGTGGAAGTCTTAAGTCTTACATAAAATCTAGTGTAATAGATCTTAATAATAACTTCGTCAAAAATATTTTGGTTGGGGAAAAATCCTAATAATATAGTTATAGCTATTTTATAAATTTAGAATTTAAAGTTTAGTTAGGTTTTATGAATTATTTGTTTCTAATTAGTTAGTTATTTTTAGTTTAGGGTATATGTGACTTAAATCTTCCAACAAATAATGCACTAGAAGACTTCCACGGAAGTCTTCTGGGCGAATAGTAAACTTAGGGTCAAGAAGACTTTTAAGTAAGTCTTCCAGGAGTTATTCTATTAGAATACTTACTTGAATGTCTTCTGAATCGAAAATATTTAATTTTATTGAAATTTTTGTCTTCTTATATAAAAAACAATTTACACATTATCTATCTTCTTCTCAAATGGCTGCAACAAAATGCAATTTTCTTATTCTAAAACTCTCAAACCTCTCTCTAATCTGCTTGAACTTAAAAAACCAAACTTTATATCAATTTCTCAATTTTATCTCATGTTTCTCACTTATTTGTTTTGTTTTTGCAGGTTTATAAATCATATTTTATCATTTGGTAACTTCTTGTTGCTTAAAGTTCTTAACTTTTGAAAATTCTTTTTGTTGTTTTAAGTTCTTACTTTATTTTTGAAGTTTTTCAATGTTTTGAAGTCAACTGAATGTTTTTGGGCATGTAGGTTTTTCAGATCCGGGACGACTTAGAGGACTTTCATGGAAGTATTCTCGGAAGTCTTCCAACAAATAATGCACTAGAAGACTTCTGCAGAAGTATTCTGGGCGAATAGTAAATTTAGGGTCTAGAAGACTTTCAAGTAAGTCTTCCAAGAGGTATTCTATTAGAATACTATCAAGTAAGTCTTTCATGAAAAAAAACTAAACTTTATATTAATTTTTCATTTTTATCTCATGTCTTTCTCATTGATTTATTTTGTTTGGATATGCATGTTTTTCAGATCTAAGACGATTTGGAAGACTTTCATGGAAGTCTTCTCGGAAGTCTTCTCGGAAGTCTTCCAACAAATAATGTACTAGAAGACTTTTGCGGAAGTCTTTTAGGCGAATAGTAAATTTAGGGTCTAGAAGAATTTCAAGTAAGTCTTCCAGGAGGTATTACCGGTAAGTCTTCTGAAGGAAGTCAAATTTCAGACACAGATCGGTCAATTTTAAAACTAACATGTTTATCTGGGAAGATTTTCAGGGAAGTCTTCCTAAATTTTTTTTGTCAACAAAGAAATATTGGAAGACTTCCACGAAAGTCTTCTCTAAAAATCACAGAGAAAGTCAATTATAAAATCAACCTATGCTTTGACCAGAAAGACTTATGTGGAAGTCTTCTCTGTCCAGAAGATTTGCACGTAAGTCTTTTCGCACACAAATATGGGTAAACTATTCAATTCATACCTTAAACCACTAAGAAAACTTGCTTAGTTGTCCAAACACACATAACTTCACCAAGATAACTACTCAATTGTTAATGACCAGGAATCATGAACTTGAATGGCTATACGAACCTTAAAACTTTAGAATAAAAAACCTTAGGTTTTTTGGATGAATATAGTGAGAAATTAAGGGAGATGTAGTTTTTGTGGATAAGATGTGAGATAGAATGAGTGAAAATCGATTTTTTGATGCATTAGAGCTTCATATTGATTGTTCATGGTTGTTGGGTGAATTGATGACAATGGGATTTTCGTGAATATTTGATATAGATGAGGATAATAGAGTAAAACACAATTTTCGAAGACTTACTTAATGTCTTCTAGTAAGTCTTCCAATGACATTTTCGTGAGAATGAGAACTTTTGGGGTGAATAGGACAAGTCAAAATTCCAAAAAGGGTTAGTTTTGTGTTTGACTTAAAGTTTTGAGTCTATTTTGCAAAACCCCACCTTAAGCATTCTTTCTTATTTACAACAATCACATTATCATCAATTTTCCAACCACCATGAACCACCATTTTTGAGCTCTTAAAAGCTCAAGAATTCAATTTCTAACTACTTATTCCTCTTTCTAAACCAACAAATCTTATTTTTCTCTCATTTCTTCTCTATGTCATCTAAAAAACTCCCATAACTTTCATTTTTTCAAGAAAAAATTTCATATTTTGAGTTTATTCAGTTGTGAATCGTCAAAGGTGCTTCTTTTTGCTCATATTTGGAGCTTGGACGGTAGTAAAGGGTGGAAACGAGCTTTACACCGGAAAATGGTAACTATTTACACAGTTTCGTTATTTGTTTTTCAGATTTGTATCGTGATAGTAAACTATTTTGTATGTCTACACATATGTGTAGACTTACGATGCGGTCAACTGGTCAATGCACATGTTACTTTTGCAGTTGACCTAAATAATTTTTTGTGAAAAGAAGACTTCCCTAAAAGTCTACGTCTTAACCTTTGAAAACAATCTACTATGAAGTCTGTGTAAGAAAGTTAGTTTTCAATTTGACAGAACTTTTGACTTTTCAAAGTAGACTTCATCGATTGTCTACAAAATGTAGGTTGTTGGGAAAGTCTATAAAAGGTCAGTTTTTCATATGACACAAACTTTGACTTTGTTGATAGGCTAGTTTTGTATTTGACTGAAATATTAAAAAATTAACCCGAAAAAGTGTAGACTTCTTAATCAGTTTACTAATCTCAGAAAAAAACATAGACTGCATATGAAGTCTACTATTTTATTTTTGTCAAATGAAAAACTAACCCATCAGATTTGAGAGAAGACTTCAGATGGAGTTTACACATGTGTAGACGTTCATCTCAATTTATTTGTATAAAGTAAAATTTGGTCAATTGCAAAACCTAATATGTTCCAAAAAAATAAAAAATGTAAACTGTATTTGAAGTTTACTTTTGAAAGTCAAATTCTGGTCAGTTGCAAAAACTAACATTTTCAAAGTATAGACGAAAAAGAAAGTATACGAGTATAAAATCACAAGCTTTTTTTTAAATACAAATAATAACCCATAGATTTTGAAATTGCAAAAACTAACCCAAGTAGTAGACCTACATGACAGTTTACATACGTAAACTAAAATAAAAATCATTATTTATAGACTGAATATGAAGTCTACGTACACAAATCTATAAAAATTGATTTGTGTATTGTTAATAATGTATTTTCAAGAATATTTAGTTTGACAGTGTCTGTTATTTAATCCTAATGGTCTTGAATTATTTTCAAAAGATAATCTTTTATAATTATGAAATTATCAACTTTTTGTTTTTTGACTATGTAGTTAGCTAATAAATGTAGACTTCTTTGTAAGTCTACTTTTATACTATTATCAAACAAGAAGTTTTGTTTCCTAATTTTGTAAACTGTATTCTTTTTGCAAGGAATAGTTCAGTTACCTGTAGTATACGAGGAATGAGTGGTTAAAGGGTGGGAGTTTGTGGTCGATAATCAGAAAAAGGGAGAATGTTTCTTGTGCATGATGTTTGTACACATGGTGATCTTCTTTAAATGGAACAAGAAGATTATGATCTGGCCAAAAACCGAGATGGTGGAGCTAAATTATTCCTTACCAGATGTAATTTTAGGGCGAATGGGTCCGAATACTCCTTATATGCATGTTACAAATAATAGACAAGTGCAGAACTTGATCGGGTTATGTAAGACACACATTGTACGCCTTTGTGTGTCAAGCCAATGCCAAGTAGACTACAACTTTTTGGTTCAAAGAGAAAATGAGTGTAGCCAACACATAGAAAAAGGGGAGTTAGGGTTCTTAAGGGTTAAGATGTGTGTAACAAGCAAGGGGGCTTGCATACTTGGGTGGTTATAAATTGGCCAATCGTGATACACATGTGAACAAATATTGAGTTTGTTCAAATGATTTCTAATAAAAGTATTCGTTGAAGTGATTCTTCTAAGCATATCCTCGTTTTAGGTATTTCAATTGGAATCAGAGCAAGCAACTTCTGCGATATTGGAAAATCAAATACATGTTGAGATCTTGGGAATTACATGGATAAGTCAGATCTGCCAAGAAATGAACCTAAGTCAAAAAAGGAAATGAAAAGTATCAGAAAGTGCGTGGTCGTCTGTCAAGGCTAAGTCAGGAAAACCTCAGATTGTTAAAGAACAAAGCAGTGCATAAATCTCAGGTCAACATTTTGAAAATGGAGAAACTTTCGGTCATGGACTTGATTTGGTCAAGTGAAGAAGCCTTGGAGAAATTGAAGATCAGCCTCACAAGAACGGACATAATTAAGAATACAACATCTAGGTATGGATGATCAAATCATAAAAGTGAAGAGCACTCACTTGATAGAACAAGCTGAGTAGCTGAAAGATTCCTCGAAGCAGTACAACAAAGTGTCAAGATTCAACAAATGTTTTGTGTGTGGAAGATTAGGGAACAAAAAGAAAAACCTGTGTACATTGGTTCAAGAAGATTCGTCAAGGGTGGAGATCTGGAAAGTGTTTCCTTGAGAGATATCAGTTTTCAAAAAGCTTGGATAGCCTAAAGGATATCTACTCCTTATAAAAGCAATTGACAATCAACAGAACAAACGAAAATCAAGAAGAGCAGGGAAATGTTGCGTATACATCAGACAAAAAAGAAAAACCATATTTTTGGTATTTTGACAGTGACTGTTCACGTCATATGACTGAAAATCGAGATATCTTGGCTGAGATTGCTTATATAAAAAGAGGCAAAGTAACCTTCGGTGATGGAAAGCAAGGCAGAATACAAGAGGTTGGAAACACTGAGAACTCAGAACAACTATGACTGATCAATGTGTATCTGGTAGAAGAACTAAAAGCTAATCTGACTAGCATAAGCCAACTGTGTGATGAAGGTTTGACAGTCATTTTCACAAAAATGGATTCCAAGGCTTTGGACGAACAAGGAAATATAAGACTTCATGGGATTAGATCATGCAATAACTGCTGCATGTGGAACACAACAAATCAGTGTATGCCAATGACCAAGTCTCAATTGGATACCTAGCACAGAAAATTGGGACACATGAACACTCATGGACTGAGTGGGTCTGTGAAGCATGCTGCAAGGGAAAACATATAAAAGTGCAACACAAGCAATTGTCAGATATCAGAACAACAAAACTTCTCAAACTCGTTCACATGGATCTCATAAGACCAATTCAGTCAGAGAACATCACTGGGAAACAATATATATTTGTGCTTGTAGATGAATTCTCTCGACACACATGGGTGATATTCTTCAGAGAAAAAATTGATGCATTAAAGAGCTTCAAAATCCTTGCCCTATAGTTAAAATTAGAAAAAGTGTATTCTCCACATTAGAAGCGATCATGGAGGATAATTCAGAATGAAGTGTAAGAAATTCTGCCAAGAGCAAGGAACCAAAGTATTCAGCTCCACGAACCCCTAAGTAAAATGGAGGTATGCAAAGGAAGAATCAAACTATACATGGAATGCCCAGAGCTATGCTACATGGAAATAATGTTCTTACCAGGTTTTTGGCTGATGCCGTTAACACTGCTTGTTACATTATCAATATAGTATATGTAAAACCAGGAACTAAGATGACTCCATATGAACCGTGGAAAGGAAAACCACTGTATTTGAGCTACTTTCATGTCTTTGGTTGCATATATTATATCTTAAACGATAAAGACCAACTGGGTAAGTACGATTCAAGGAGTGATGAAGGAATATTTCCTGGCTACTCCACAAACAATATGGCTTATCGGGTGTACAACAAGAGGACAAACTACTTAGGATATGCAGCTAATGTTGTGTTTGGTGATCATGAATGTCTATTCCTGGAGGAAGTCGAATCACACCAAGGGGAAAAGAAAACTACAAATGAAGAGTCAAACAATAATCCTACAAGTGATGATGAATTCAATGAAAAGAAAGATATAGAAAAGGAAGAACCAGTTCAGACGCAAGTTCACCATAGCCATTCAGCCGATGATGTCACTGGTGATCTAAATTATGGAAGAAGAACTCTAAACAAGCAGTTTGACTTCAAGGCAATGGTATATCTCCCTTATAGAACCGAAGACCATAACCAAAGCTCTAGATGATGAGTTCTGGACAAACTCCATGCAGGAGGAGCTCGAACAATTTTCCATATGGATGTTTGGGACTTGGTTCCAAAGCCAGAAGGTGTGAATGTGGTCAGTACGAAATGGATTTACAAAAACAAGATAGATGAAGATGGAAATATTTTTTCAAAATAAGTCCCGTATTGTTGCACAAGCGTACTCTCAAATCGAGGGGATTGATTTCAATGAAACGTTTGCTCCAGTTGCACTTATAGAGTCAATCAGGTTGCTTTTTGGAATTGCATGTAAGCTGAGGATCAAATTCTATCAAATGGATGCCAAGAGTGCATTTATAAATGGAGTCCTGCAAGAAGAAGTATATGTAGCTCAACCAAAAGTTTTTGAAGATCCAAAACATCTAAATCATGTCTACAAACTGAAAAGGGCATTGTACGGACTGAAACAGGCTCCAAGAGCATGGTATGAGAGACTCACTCAGTTTCTTCTCACATCAGGGCTCAATAGAGGAAGTGTGGATAAGACTTTGGTTGTCTTAAATCAGAATTCAAATATTCTGATAGTTCAAATCTATGATGATGACATAATCTTTTGAGCCACTGCAAAGAACCTGATTGATATGTTTGTAAGGACCATGAACAAAGAATTTAAGATGAGTATGGTGGGAGGACTCAACTACTTCCTTGGTCTACAAGTAAATTATACTAAAGATGGTATCTTCGTATCTCAAAGTACGTACGCTCGAAATCTTGTTAAGAAGTTTGACACGAAAACAATTAAGTCTGCTCGTACACCAATGAGCACTACAAACAAGCTGAGTAGAGACGAAGAAGATGTGAAAGTAGATGATAAGCTTTACAGGGCAACGATTGGCAGTTTTTTGTACCTTACAGCAAGTCTACCTGATTTGTGTTTGAGTGTGGGCCTGTGTCTTAGGTATCAAGCGAATCTGAAAGTATCTCACCTTCAAGCAGTGAAACGTATTATCAAATATGTGTGAGGTACTCTGAACTACGGCATGAACTATTCAACTGAGGCTAACACAGATCTTGCAGGTTGTTTTGATGCAGATTGGGCAAGGTGTTTGGATGATCGTAAAATCACGTCACGTGGTTGTTTCTTCCTTGGCAACAATGTAATTTCATGGCATAGCAAGAAGAAAAACTGCGTGTCCGTATCCACTGCTGAAGCAATATACATAGCGCTATTGAGCTGTTGCACTCAACTTTTGTGGATGCGTCTCATGCTGAAAGACTATGGTATCAATACTGACTCCTTTCTTGTGCATTGTGATAATAAGAGCGCCATTGACATATCAAAAAATCCGGTTCAGCACTCTAGAACCAAATATGTTGATATTAGGCATCATTTTTTTAGAGAGCTAATTGAGGAGAAACTTGCAATTATCAAATATGTACCATCAGAAAAACAACTAGATGATATATTTACCAAACCCCTAGATATCAATAGTTTTTGTATTTTTGAAAGACATTGGGAATCTGTGAACAAAGATAGATAGAGTGTCTAAATGATTACCTCTTAAGCAGTTGAAATCCCATGGCTCGTAATAATGATATATCTCACTTGTGAGAGGTGTCAACCTAGTACAGTTCATTTAGTTGTGTTAGAATCAGCCTCATGAAGATAAACACTCACATCGGAATTTGCTGTTGCAACAGTTTGTGTCTGACTGTGATCACTCTATCGACTGGGATAGGTCAGAATGTTTAAAAGAGATTCACTAAAAGCTCGTAATGCCTAAAACAAACAATTCTAGATCCTTGGGGTAGAATACATAGATAGTTATGAAGAGTCCTGATGCAATCGTAAAGCATTTTAATCCATGTTGAAGAGAAAAACAACATAAGAACACTCAGCCATATATATATAAAGGGGGGAGTTTAATATGGGTGAGAATGCATCTCAGCTGAGAAATGCAGTACCTTAGCAAGGCTTGTGAGTTAAATGTGTTACTAAAGCTCTGGGACAGCATGACATCTTTTGCTGACTAGAATAACTACAACTAAACTGAATTTGTGGTTCTGAACTTAACACAAACTAAAACTGTAGGAAAGAGGTAATGCCTAAGACATATATGAATGAATCTCGGCTGAGAAACACAGTATTTGAGTTGAGTATATCTAGTTAAGAACTATGGTGGTGATTTGTAGGGAGGTAAAATGATTTACTTGAAATATATACTAGTAAAATTCTCATTATTTGCATACCTTAGGGGTGTAAATAAGGCTTGTATCATCAGTGTTTGTGATTGCATTGGGTTACTCATAGTTCTTCTTCCAAAGGCCATTATTTGGAAAATGTGCTGGGCCATATAGATTGTCTTGGCCCATTTTTGTCATGCACAAGACTTGAGTTGGACTGGTAAAAAAAGCCATGTGTTCCGACCATGCCATGAGAGGATATAACTTTCTTGACGAGATGTTTGAGTGCCCATCGTGCTCTTATTTTCTCGATTATCAAAATCAGATTTCTCCCTCTCTCTCTTTAAACCCTTTTTTTGATTCTCTTTAAAACCAATATGGCAAACTCTTCCTCTTCCGGACTCTCACAGAAGATCGTCAGCGACAACGGACCCCAGTTCACCAGTCATAACTTCAAGGAGTTCTGCAGGAATTATGGTCTAAAACTAACTTTCCCCATGCCGAGGCATCCAGAATGGACAAGCAAAATCCACCAACCAAACGGTGATCAACATGAGAAAAAGCACCTGGAGGATGCCCATGGAACATGGGCAGAAGAACTGCACAGAGTCCTATGGGCCTAACGAACCACACCCAAACCAGCCACCCAAGAGACACCTTATTCCCTGGTCTATGGCATGGAAGAGGTTCTCCCAACTGAAGTTAGAAACACCGTGTCTGAAACCCTCTCACCATAATTTAACGAAGAGTTAGTGACTCTAGACCTCTATCTACTAGACGGAAAGAGAGAGGCAGCCAGAATAAGAAACTGGCCTTACCAGCAAGAAATAGCCAGGAGCTACAATAAAAGGGTAAGAGCTAGGACCTTCCAGAAGGGGGATTGAGTTCTTTGACGAGTATTCGACAGAAAAACATAAATTAGCTGGAAATCTAGCTCCCGAATGGGAAGGACCCTATAAGGTCATAGAGGTACAAGGGATCAGGGGCCTATAAGCTTCAAGACAGTGATGGCAAGATCCATTCAAACTGCTGAAACGCCCTACATCTCAAAACCTACTATTTCTAATAAGATCTCAGGATCATGCTTTGTATTAATTTTTATTATTACTTAAGCAATATGGTTTCCTATTCCTATTCATGCTCAACGTTTCCTGACTATTTTTATCTAATGAAATATGAGTTTTGACAAAGGGAGAATCGGGAACACCAAACTACTCAAAGGGGCAAATGAGCTGGATCAAGTCTCAACTGACTTCCGATCTCGGCAAACCCTTCATCTAAGTGGTACGCCCATAACAACGGTATATTATTCAAGTAGGAATAGGCCCACCCAAGCTTGAGTATGTTGTCAAAATATATAACTCTTGGATAAAGGCCTCAAGCCAAAACGTATGTTGGGACCCTTCGTATGAAATGTGCAAATTCTTGCAAAAATTCTACGTGCTAGAACAAAATGCAGGGAGCATGAAGTACACTTTCAAAATACTGTAAACAAATCCAAAGATTTATACAAGGAGCAAAATGTGCAAAGGCTGGATCACGAGAGCACCCTAAAAATCCCTTCTTATCCAGATGTGGAAAGAAGTAAGACTGGCGCTTGAGTTACGACCACATGTAGATTCACACCAGTACCGATCGGTAAGACTGGCGATTGCCTAACCCTTGTCAAGGTCGAAATCATACCAGCACAAGATAAAAGTCTGACAGTGGCTTACCTTCAGGAATCAAAGTGCAGCATTTCTGACATTGATATGGCCTACTTCTGAGTGGCAAAGAGAAAAGGTTATATTGGCAGGAGCGAATCTCTGAGATGCAGAATACAATATCAAATATAGAACCTTAGGGTCCAAAACTAAATTATATGGCTTTACACTATTGATATCAGAAAGAGTCAACATCCGAGAGGCGTAATACGATATCAAAATATAGAATCTCCGCGTCCAAAATCAAGATCTACGGATTTACACCATTGATATCTGCATGATTCAACCTCTAGGAGGTGGAGTACGTGATATATGTTCAAATAAGATGTTCAGTTGTAGTACTTAGGGATCAAATCCACAGGGAGTGTGGGCATACAATAGACTAGAGATATTGAGATTAAGCTAGGGAGTAAATTATAAAGCAGTAAATAGTAGTTAACGATTAAGCAGTTGGTTTGTAAACGAATGATGAATTAGCTAGACTTAGGATTTCATGCAATATAATTATGATGTATAGATGCTAAGAGTGTGTGATAAACTGTCCAAGAAGTCGAATGCAAAAGTAAGATATCCAGCTTTTGCTGTGAGTCTAATCAGATGACAAAGTCTTTGTTGCTGCTGTCGCATGCAAACAAGTATCAAGTATCAACCGTCAATCGATATGATTAAGCAGTTTTATCTCTCATAAATTCATATAAACCCTAAATCTAACAAGAGAAGCTACTCAAACATGATTAATTAATGCATAATAATAATATGAATAAAACGCATAGATAGATAGAGTAAGAAAACTAGAGTTCCAATACAAATCTCTAAAGGAATCTTGATTTTCTCTCAAAACAAATAACTAACCGTGGAATAGTTTGTAACACCCCGACCACCCACGACTAATAGGCCTCCCACACCCAATCTCTCGGCCCGTGGGCTCCATTCCATGCGACGGGCGGTGCATTAATTTTTACGAGGCTTGAAAGTCTTGTTCACTATCCCTGCAATCACCACATGACCTTTCCACATACTATGGCCTCACTCACACCGTATCGTGAATACTTTCCTGATAGGTCACCCATCCTTCCACTACTCTAGTGCAAGCACACTTAACTCTGGAGTTCTAAATGAATGTGTAATGGAAAAGGTAAGCGTACTTTGGTGACATAGGTAGAAAAATAAATTCTCTTAAGCCTTTCCATATACCACAAACCGGGATGAGTCGGTCTTGACTTAAAGTCAGCTCGTCTACGCTCGTGGGTATCGATCGGCACCAAACGGTCGATGTTGATCGAGACTTCTTCTTGATTATGACTCTGACTTCTGATTTCTTCAACAGTTACGAGTTTTCTCATCATTAAGCTTCACAATACTCCATAATCTACACATTGCTCCAAAACATACATTGACCTGAAAACACTTTAAAATAGACTCCACACACATATAATAGAATCTAAAACCACATATACTATGGGTGAAAACTGGTAAAATCCATAGTATTTCAACTCCCTCAGACTTATCCTTTTGCTTGTCCTCAAACAAAACATAGAACAGTCTGAAAAGAGGTTTGGAATCGCAGGGACTCACCAATTTTTTTTTTTTAAATACTACCTTCACCTCTGCAATGTTGCAAGCCACATTGAATCAATGCTAACTTTAGAGGCACCTTATATACTCTACCCTAGCTTAGCAACCAAAACCATCTAGCCAAACAACTTAGTTAATACTGTTTGACATACCTTTCTACTAACCTAATTTCTTACATATAAAAGGTGCATACTTTACCTTTGGAATATCGATCAAAGGACACATGGACTCTTACTCAAGCAAGTTTCTGAACACAAATGCAGTCTTCTCCGATTCCTTTCTTCTCTTCTCTGATTTTTTTCTTTTTTCTTTATTATTTTTTATTCCAAGTGACGCTGATGCAATTCTTCTTGACATCTTTCTTTTTCTTTTGAAAAAGTGTAGGCGAATAATGGGGTCATAGGAATTTTTTCTACCCCTCGCTTCCAACAATGTATGAACATTCTTTTATGAATTAGAATAATGGGGTCATAGGAAAATTTTCTACCCTTCTGCATCTTACATGAAATCATCTCAATCTTTATTTTCTATATGCCAAAGAGAGAGAGAGAGAGAGACAAGGGAACCACAAACATACAGACTTTTACCTTCCAGACTGGCAGGAGAAATCCGCTCCAGTGTATATTCAGCCCCAAGACAAGGAAATTAAGTAGATTAGGTTGGAAGCCAACTTTAGTTCAATCAAACATTCTTAGCAAGTGTGGATATTACTCAAAGGTGATGATCCAATTTGGCATTTATTTCCAGTACACTTTGCAATCATAAATCTAAGAATGGTGCTAGAGTAGTTAGATAATAAGTAAAAATTGAAAAACACCATTATCCCCTTCTTGACTCTATAAAACTCAATAAAACACACATAAAACTAAAATTCAAAATAAAACACAATATCAGTAATACCTCTCCCAGACTTAAACAAAATGTTATATAATCCAAGATTGGTGGAAAATAAATCGTAAGTACGAAATTAAACAAGGAAATCTGGTATACATGCTCGTTGGTATGAGTGTCGATCGGCACAATGAAGTGTCGATTGATACTTGTGTTACTTCGTCCATCGACAATGATCAGGTGTCGGTCAATGTTCAGTGCAGTCATTCTCCTCATACTTTTTCTGGGACCTGAAATAAAATAAATACGAAAATGAGTTAAAAGGAAAATAAAAACTAATTTAGAACTTACTAAATGGGTTGCCTCATGAGCTGCTTTTTTATTGTGTTTAGCTTGACGTTTTAGAGGTTTTTGGCTAGTATGGAGGTAATGAAGCACTTGTTGGAAAACAAGTATCAACATCTTCTCTGCTCATCTCAAAGGTGCATATGAAGCTTTTGATGGCTTCTTCTCCTTTGGTTATGCTGTCTCTGAATGATCTCATGTGTATAATCCGCTTTCAGCTATAGCTCTTTCATACACATATTTAACCTTCCAATGCTGTTGTTGAGAAAGTAGTTGACAGCGTGCAGGTTAAGATTTATTTTAAAGTATGCAATCTATCAAATTGACCCTACGAACTACTCTTGCCAAGAGAGGTCTAATTGTATTACTTAGGGATCAAATCCACAGAGAGTGAGGGCACACAATAAATTTATGAATTCTAATGGTTAAGCTAGGCAAGCTATAAATATGAAGTTTATTGTAGGTTTTATTCTGAAAAGAAATTGTCTAAAAAAGTTAAGTTGATTCAAATATGGAAAAGATAGGGTTTCAAACAAATGAATTATAGTAGATATGATGCATGAAATAATTAATATGCAAGGACCTTAATCAGCAAATCTGACCCCTTCTCGTTCCAACTCTCAAATGCGAACAGAGAAGTCGACCGTCGACCGACGGTTAAGGCCGAGTGTCAATCAACGGTTAAGGCCGAGTGTCAATCAACGGTTAAGGCTGAGTGTCGATCAACGGTTATCAGACAAGAAGTTCGTCAGCTAGGTTCATTAAACCAGCTCTCGCATGTATCTAACAACCTAGCTCAATGGAATTAATTCTGGCACAAAACCTACCCTTGTAGTTGTCCAAGTCCTAAGTTCAGGTTTCTAGTTAGCTACTCTAGAACACAAGCATTAAACAGAATTCAAAAGATTGATATCTCTTCATCCTAGCAATCCTTTTGGGGCTAATTCATAAATACCATTAGAAACCCTAAATCTAACAAGAGAATTACTCAAACATAATCATAGAAATCATGATGAACTGAATAATATAATGCATAAAATAAATAATGGGGTTCCAATAAAAATATTTGAAGGAGTTCACATCTTCTCCCATAAAATACACAGCCATCGTCTTCTGATGCTAGGCCGCGATATTCAATATGCTCTTCCTCTCAGTAATCTTCGTCGTACTCTTGGCATGCCGGACGTGTATCGATCGATGGTGTATGGTTACCGTTGATCGATGGTGTATGGTGACCATCGATCGATGACCGATAACCAGATTGTTGCATGAAAATGTTTCCAGCTCCATTAGCCATGGCAAGTATATCTGCTATATCTTCCCTCATGACATTTAATAGTCTGCCATCCAAAGATCTTGCGTGACCGTCTGGATCTCTCATGATACCAAACTTATCTGGTTGTAGATAACCATATTCCTTCTTGTGTAATGCAGCTAAATCTAGTTCGGATGCTGCTCTTGGTTAATATCGATCAATGGCGTATGGGGACCGTCGATCGACGTCGATTTCCCAGGTCGATGGAAAATGTGATAAACACCAGCCTATTCCATAGCAATACCACGGTACTCGATTATCTCTTCTTCTCTGTAGTCGTCGTCATACTCGAGGTAGGCTGGGTTGTAACCACCATATGTGTGGCAGCTGTTGATCAGTTCTAGAGTAGTGTCGCCAATCGATAGGGAAGGGTGGGTGTCGACCGATTGCTAAACTGCAAACACGTCGTTCAATTGTTTGGGCTGGGTATCGATCGATGCTCCATCTTCCGGCTCCTCATTGAAGTCATAATCTCATAAGCATGTGGGCACAAGTTCTGCATCATCACACAATTCAATCATAGTAGCCTTGTTCTTATTCTTGACAGGTTCATAGAAAATATTTTAATGAATTAGAGATATATAAAACCTGTTTAATTTCATATTGTAGATAGCTCCAACAATAGCCATGAATGCTCTCCCAAATAGTAGTAAAGAGTTCCAATCTATCCTGATGTCCATCACGTGGAAGTCTACTGGAACTAGGCTGTTGTTAATCTGTACTGAAACATCTTTTACCATCCCTCCTGAGTTCACTTTTGAGCAATCTACAAATGTGAAGGAATCATTGGATGGTTCCACTTTCAAGTTCAGCTCCTCTGCCATAGTTTTTGGCATAATGCTCACTGATGATCCAGTATCACAGAGGGCACTGGGGTATTCGTTGCCTTTGATAAAGAATGGAATCACGAACTTCCAAGGATCACTTTTCTTCTTCAGGCCAGTCCTCTATTTCATCTTCTCTCTGAGATGATTGAACATGATCTCTATATCATCATCTGTTGCCCTTGTTTCCCTGGAAAACATCCACAACCTGTGAATATAATAAGTTTCATCAAAAGGAGTATCTAAAGGAATTTTGAAAACTCTTTTAGTAAAGCTATCCATCTCTTTTTCATTGGCTTCTCTGGGTAGATGTATTGGGATCTTTTGCTCCTCTTGGAATGTCCCTCATCTTCTCTATCAAGATCCATAGCTTCAGATGTGTCAGTATTCTGTTCTGAAACGTTATGGTTGGACGCACTATCAAACTCACAGTGATGCTTGTCAATCGAACAAGCTTTCTTGTCTGTCAACCGATGGTCATGTCGCATTGTTGATCGATACATCTATCTCTTTGTCGGTCGATTGTCTCTTGTCAATGTCGATCGAAGTTAGTTGATTCACACAAAGCTACTGATGCTTCAGGGATCTTTTTCGATCAATGCTCATTGCTTGGTGTCGATCGACACCAATGCGAACTGTCAAATGACATAGAACTTTCCACAGAAAATCTCCTTCTCGGAGCCTTTCCCTCTTAATTTCCTGCCAAAAATCATCATCAATCAATGTATTGACGTGGTACTTCTGTCCAGGTTATGTTTTCTCCTTGATCAGACTCTCATGCCTCCTAATGGTTTCACTTGTTTGCACCACTTGATTCTCCAACTTCTTCACATGGGTGTTGAGATTTTCAAACTTGATGTTGAGGTTGAGGTACATCCCATCTATCTTTCCATTGAAATCCATAGTCATCTTCTGCTGTCCCTCTAAATCTTTGTTCACCATTGCTTCAATCTTGCTTTCTTGAGTTTCTGGAGGAGGATTCTGGTAGTAAGAAGATCCATAAGTTTTGTTGTTGTAGAAGGGTTTTCGCTGTGAACCCTGATTAAAGCTACTCATTTGACCATTCCTATAGGAGTTCCTGTTGAAACCTGGATTCCATTGTCTCTGGAAACCATTCCCATCAATGTAGTTTATATCCTCTTCTTCAATCTCATCATCTCTTGGTTCTATTGCTTCTACTTCTGCAAAAGTGACCTGCTTCCTGAAGAATTTCTGAATATTATCCAGTTTTGCCTTGACCTCTTCAATCTTATCCTTGCTCAAAGTTGGAGTGGATTTCTTCCTTTCAAAGTCTGTGTTCTTGGTGCTGCTGCTAGATGTCAGATTCTCAATCAACCTTGTAGCTTCTTCAGGATTCATGGTGCTGAAATTTCCCTCACTAGCTGTGTCCAAAGCCATCTAATATTGTAATCCAATACCTCTAAAGAAAGTGCCGAGAAGTTGCACTTCGTTGAAACCGTGATGTGGACAATCTCTTCAGTATGATTTGAATCTGATCCAGGAGTTTCTGAAAGATTCTGAGGGTTCTTGTGAAAAAGTAGCAATCTTGCTCCTCAGATCTTCTGCTCTTACTTCATCAAAGAAGTTTCGCAAGAAAGCGTTCTTGATGTCATTCCAAGATGTCAGGGATCCTGGTGGTAACTGCTTAAGCCAATATGAAGCTTCTCCAGAAAGTGAGAACTTCAAGAGCTTACAAAATAGATAGTCTTCGGGGACTCCATTGGCTTTGAATGCAGTCACTAGATCCTCAAATCGCTCCAGATGATCCATAGGGTGCTTATGTCGTACCCCTTGGTAAACTTTCTGTGCTACAAGTCCGAAGAAGGCAAGCTTTATTTCAAAACTGTTCCTCTGAAAAGCTGGAGGAGGGATGACAAATATGTTGGCGTAGAACTGGTCGGGACGGTTGTAGTCAGCCAGTGTTCTCTGAGCAGCTTGGGAATTAGCTTAAGTTTGAGCTGCTTCAGCGTCTGCTTTTGTATCAGGTATTATGGTCCCTTGATCGTCTATCATTTGACCTGCTGCATTACACAAATGACTGTCGATGTCATGCAGGTTTCCATCCTCATCTCGAGTCAATATTAAAGTCGCAACCATCTAAGCTCGTCTGCTTCTGTCGATTGATGCGGGTAAGTTGTTGTCGATCGTTGCTATGTGATCACTGTCGGTCGATGCTCAAGTTCTGATGTCGGTCGTTGCTGTTTGTAAAGAAGTGTCGGTCGATGCGGTGTAGGTGATGTCGATCGATGCTTGTCGTCTTTCTTTGCGGATCATACGTTCGAGTTTGTAGGGGTCAAAGAAGAGGAGTTCTTGTCCATCATTACTCCTGGTGTGTCTTTGCATGCACCTGAAAAACAAAACAAAAGAAAAATTTAGTAACTTGAAAGTAGTAACAAGCCTAGACTAAATTCTAGAAATTAAATCTAATGGCGATCAATGCTCCCCAGTGTTGGAGGAGAATCTTCGACTCCCCCCAAGGCCCATCCAATAACGGGATTTGGCTCATTGATCGCCTTGGAAGCTCCGCCGCAGTCGATTGAGCCGATAGGTAAGAGCCTATGACGGTTCGACCGAATAACTGATGAAGCCCCGCACTGAGCTGTCCAAGTCAATATGCGCTTGGGCAAAGATCGGCCCAAAAGCCCACTAAAATCAAAGATTGAAATGGGCTTCTAGGGCGAACGATTCCTAGGGCGAACAAAGGAACGAAGGATGGCGACTATAAATAAAGGAGGGAGACCAAGCGAGAGGGGATCCGCAAATAGACACAAGACCTCTGACGGCAAGGTTTAGAACGAACAATCAATCGATTTTCCTTGTAATCTCGTCGGTGCTTTCAACAAAGCTCCGACCTCTTTTCTTTCTTCATAAACCTCCTTGTAATCACGTTTGTTCTCATTACTGATTAATAAAACGCCTTCGAAGCTCCCACAAATCGAGTTCAGTTCTTGTCAATCGACCTAACCAAACTCAGATTCAACATTTGGCGCCCACCGTGGGACCTACGAAGTAGCGTTAACAAATCAGTATGCGTCCCGACGACTAACCTCCCGACGACGCACCTGCACCAGTCGCCGCGACTCCGGCAAACAACGAGATGATGCAACGCATCTTGGATCAACTTGCGCGGCAAGAAGAAGCAAACAGGGTTACGAACGAAAGACTCAGCACACTCGCCGCTGTCTTCGCTGCAACAGACGGTCAATTAGGCGAAACAGAGACGGCGAGGCGACGGCTTTTTCCCACGACAGGTCCTACGCCTGTCGCCGCCGGCCAACCGACCGACGGCGTAGCCCAACAAACCGACGCTGTCGACCGTACAAACGACGGGTTGGACGCCGCCACCAAACGCCAAATCGCGGAACTACGTCTCTCGATGCAAGACATCCACTCTAAGATACATCACGTGACAACCTCTGCCCCGGAGATTGAGCGTGTCCTCGCCGCTACGCTAAGAAACCCCTTTACCAGGCGGATCACGGACGTTAAAATCCAACCGATCGACAAGCTCCGCATCCCGTCTTACTCCGGCGATACAGATCCAACCGACCACATGACAGCGTTCAACATCGTCATGGGAAGAACCCACTTTTCCGACGAGGAAAGGGACGCGGGTCTTTGCCAGCTGTTCGTCGAGAGCCTGTCCGGACCAGCGCTGACGTGGTTCTCCCGGCTGTCCGAAGATTCAATCGACAACTTCCACGATCTCTCTGCGCAGTTCCTAAAGCACTATATCATGTTCACACGCCAGGGGGCATCCTCGGCGGACCTTTGGAAGATGTCCCAAACGGCTAACGAAAGTCTCCAGGATTTCATGGAACGATTCAAGCAGGTGGTCTCGAAGGTCCACGTCCCGGACCATACGGCAGTGGAGGCCCTTCGCAACTCCCTGTGGATACATTCGAAGTTTCGAGAGGACCTCTACTCCAACCCTACTTCCTCACTCCAAGACGCCCTACATCGCTCAAAAAACTTCATCCTCATGGAAGAAGACAAACGAGCGTTTATCAGAAGGCAACACGAGCTGAAACAGGCCGCCATAAAGACAGCGGAAAACCACCACGAACCTAGGCAGCATTCGTCCTACAATAAACCGGACAAAAGAAAGGGCCTTGTCAACGCCATCTCCGACGACGATCAGCCGGATTCTACCATGACCGTCCGAGGGCCGGGCTGGAACAAATGGACGTTGGATGCCGAAGGAAAGAAGCCGGCGGCTCGACCTATCACCTCCAACAGCCCGTTCGATGCGAGCAAATGGTGCGATTACCACAAGACAAAGGGGCACGACACTAAGGAATGCAAGCAACTGCAGGAGGCCCTCCTCGCGGCGTTCGTAAACGGCAACGCTAACCCCGAACCCCCGAGACAAAAGCCCCCGAAGAGCAACAAGAATTGGACCAAGAGTAAGGATAAAAAGAAGAAAGGGCAGGATGATCCGACTGACGGCTCACCATCTAAAGACGAGACTGTCCTGACTCAGCAAGACGATGACTCTGCTTCTGAAGAAGAAAAACCAAAATCTCGTCGCAAGATTTTCACAATCCGGTCGACCCCCAATCTCTCCCCGGAGGACGACGGTCAGGGGGCGACAAGTCAACACGATTCGCTCGGCAATGATCAAACAGAGATTTCATCATCACCTATCGATCGACAACAGGGGTTCGACCTACGCGATATGCTGAAGCGAAAAATCACGCAACCGACCGATCCCCCCATCTCCTCTGACCTCCGATCGACGATAGACGGATCCAAACTAAGGAAATTGAACGCAACGGACGCCCGTCACAAGCTCAGAACCTTGAAACCTGACCTTCGATCGCCCGACCTTCGATCGGTAATCAACTCTAAAGTCGCAGATCTCCGAGGTAAACTCAGCCGATCGACAACCCTCGATCCTGCAATAGCCCCTGACCTACGGGTTCTGCTGAATGATGCGAAAACCAAAAGATCGGCAAAATCGGGCCGATTGAACGTCATCATCGGAGGATCACCACCCTGCACTGATTCCGTTCGATCTGTTAAGGAGTTCCGTCGCAAGGCAATAACCGCAAAAAAATGGCCCACCTTCTCAGGAAATGATCTGCAGATCACTTTTTCTGCGGAAGACGCCATTGGAGTGCATATGCCTCACAACGACTCCCTCCTTGTAGAGCTGGGAATCGGAGATTGCGAAGTCACTAAAGTCTTAATCGACACCGGTAGCTCCGTCGACCTAATCTTCAAAGATACTCTCGATAAGATGGGAGTCGATCTTAACGCGATCAGACCTTCGGCTAGATCCCTAACGGGATTCAACGGATCGTCTGAAACAATGCTTGGGACAATTCGATTGCGCGTACACGCGCACGGCGTGAATAAGAACGTCAAGTTCTCTATCATCGATGTGAAAGCCCCATACAACGCTATCCTCGGGACACCATGGATCCACGCAATGAAAGCAATCCCATCAACCTATCACCAGTGTGTTAAATTCCCAAGCACGGATGGGCGAATCGTCACCATTCGAGGCGATCAAGCCGCGGCTCGCGACCTCCTCGTCGCTGAAGTTAAGCTGCGACAGGCTTCCTCCCACATCAACACCATAGCAAAGCCGATTGAAAAGATCTTCCCACTAAAAGAGGAAATCCTCGAAGTATCTATCGATGAGAACGACCCGAATAAGATAGTGAGGATCGGCGCATACCTAAAGGACGAAATACGGGACAAGATCATATCTTTCTTGAAAACCAACGCCTCTACTTTCGCTTGGTCGACATCGGATATGAAGGGAATCGACCCCTCCATCACGACTCACGAACTCAATGTCGATCCGACATTCAAGCCGGTTCGACAAAAAAGACGCAAGTTAGGCCCAGAACGATCGAAAGCTGTAAACGACGAGGTCGAGCGATTGCTCGGCGCGGGATTTATTACTGAAGTCAAATACCCAGACTGGTTGGCGAACCCGGTGGTCGTTAGAAAGAAGAATGGAAAATGGCGCGTCTGCGTCGATTTCACTGATCTCAACAAAGCGTGTCCGAAAGACAGCTTCCCCCTACCTCATATCGATCGCCTAGTCGAATCGACAGCAGGGAACGAGCTATTGACATTCATGGACGCATTTTCCGGATACAACCAGATAGCTATGCACCCCCATGACAGCGAGAAAACAGCCTTCATCACAGACAGGGGAACATACTGCTATAAGGTTATGCCATTCGGCCTCAAAAACGCTGGTGCCACTTACCAACGGCTCGTTAACCAAATGTTCGCCGAGCGATTGGGAAATACCATGGAGGTGTATATCGACGACATGTTGGTCAAATCCCTTGCAGCCGCCGATCACCTGGATCACCTAACGGATTGCTTCCGAACCTTAAACAAGTACGGCATGAAGCTTAACCCTGCCAAGTGCACGTTCGGAGTCATGTCCGGAGAATTCCTTGGTTACATAGTGACCCAACGAGGAATCGAAGCAAATCCGAAACAAATCTCAGCGATCTTAGATCTCCCAAGTCCCAAAAATAGCCGTGAGGTACAGCGATTGACCGGTCGGGTAGCGGCACTCAATCGGTTCATCTCCCGATCGACCGATAAATGCCTCCCTTTCTACAATTTGCTGCGCGGCAATAAAAAATTTGTCTGGGACGAAAAGTGCGAAGAGGCATTCGATCAACTCAAGCATTATCTAACGACACCGCCGGTACTGGCCAAACCAGACAAAGGCGATACGCTCTATCTCTATATTGCAGTCTCTTCCATGGCCGTCAGCAGCGTCTTGATCAAGGAGGATCGCGGCGAACAAAGACCGATATTTTACACTAGCAAACGAATGACTGACGCAGAAACGCGGTATTCTACGCTCGAGAAAATGGCTCTCGCCGTCGTCACCTCGGCACGAAAGCTCAGACCCTACTTCCAGTCCCATTCGATCGTCATACTCACCAATCAACCCTTACGAACGATAATGCAAAACACTAACCAGTCGGGCCGATTATCGAAGTGGGCGATCGAACTAAGTGAGCACGACATCACCTATCAAGGTAAGCCGGCCGAAAAGTCACAGGTACTGGCTGATTTTATAATCGAGCTATCCCCCGAACTCGAGCGAGACCTCGTCCCGCCAATGGAATACTGGATTCTGCATGTCGACGGGTCGTCCTCAACCACAGGGTCCGGGGTCGGCATCCAACTACAATCGCCTACCGGTGAATTACTCCGACAATCGTTCCGGCTTGGATTCAAGGCGTCTAATAACGAGGCCGAATACGAGTCTCTTATCGCTGGATTACGGCTCGCCAAAGCCGTTGGAGCAAAGCGCATACACGCATATTGTGATTCCCAGTTGGTCGCTAATCAGTTCAGCGGAGACTACGATGCCAAGAACGAACGAATGGACGCGTACCTCCGAGTGGTGCAAAGCCTGGTCAAAGAGTTCGATTCTTTCGATCTGACTAAAATCCCGCGAGGGGAGAACATTTGCGCGGACGCCCTGGCAGCACTAGGGAGCGGGCCAAAAGATCAGATCCGCCGAACGATTCCTGTCCAACATATCGATGAACCAAGTATTACGCACCCCATCGTCATGATCATCGCAGAGACCGATGAAATGGAAGCCGACCCGTCGGATTCACACCCCGATTGGAGGACCCCATTTATCGAATATCTAGCAAAGGGAACGTTGCCGACCGACAAATGGGAAAGACGCCGACTAAAAGCGAAAAGCACCAAATATGTCGTTTTTGACGACAAACTCTACCGTCGGACGGCGAATAACGTGCTTTTGACATGTATCCATGGCGAAGAAGCGCGACTTGTCATGGCTGAAACCCACGAAGGAGCCGCAGGAAATCACTCGGGTGGCCGATCTTTAGTCCTCAAAATCAAGGGTCTAGGTCACTTCTGGCCGACCATGGTCTCTGACTGCGAGGAATATGCTCGAAAATGTGACAAGTGCCAACGCCACGCACCGAACATACATTCTCCAACCGAGCTGTTGAGAACTACCACGGCTCCCTACCCATTCATGCGCTGGGCGATGGACATAGTTGGACCAATGCCGAGCTCGAGACAACGACGATACGTTCTCGTTATGACGGATTACTTCACTAAATGGGTGGAAGCAGAAGCCCTCGTCCAAGTGACCGACAGGGAAGTACAAAACTTCGTTTGGAAATACATCATATGTCGGCATGGCCTTCCCTACGAAATCGTCACCGATAACGGCTCCCAATTCATTTCGAACAACTTTCGCGGTTTCTGCGATCGATGGGCGATCCGTCTCAACACGTCAACACCCCGATACCCACAAGGAAACGGGCAAGCTGAAGCTACAAACAAAACGATCGTCGATGGGATAAAGAAACGCCTCGACCTCAAGAAAGGACACTGGGCGGACGAGTTAGACGGAGTCCTCTGGTCCCACCGAACGACTCCACGGAGTGCAACGGGATATACACCATTTTCCTTGGCTTATGGGATCGAGGCAATGGCCCCAGCAGAGGTGAATGTCGTCAGCTTACGCCGAAAGATGATGCCCCAGAACGTCGAGTTGAACAAGGAAATGATGCTCGACGCCCTCGACGCGCTTGAAGAGCAACGCGATCAAGCCCTCCTTCGAATCCAGAACTATCAGCATCTCGCCGAGTCTTACTACAACAAGAGGGTCCGCGCACGACCGCTGAAGCTCAACGACCTTGTTCTTCGTAAGGTTTTCGAAAATACAAAGGAATGGGGAGCAGGAAAGCTAGGAGCAAATTGGGAGGGCCCTTATAAGATAGTCGAAGTCATCAAACCAGGTGTTTATCGGTTAGAGACATCGTCCGGCGATTCAGTACCACGATCGTGGAATGCCTCAAACCTCCGAAAGTATTATAACTAAGGCCATCGGTCTCAAAAAAAAAAAAAAAAAAAAAAAAAAAAAAAATGCCTAGCGGATGACTCCACGTCACTTTTGCTCGGCCTTCCCAAAAAAAAAAAAAAAAAAAAAAAAAAACATACCGAGTCGGTCGTCTTACGTCACTTTCATTCTGCCGCGACGGAAGAATGACTAAACACCACTCGGTCAATTAGAACTACGATTGGCTTGATCCCCCCTGGGGTACGTAGGTAAAACCCATCATCGGGTCCCAGCCACATCACTATCGAGCTAGTCGTTTCATGTCGCTTTCGACCTACCACAATGGGAGAATGACTGAACACTACTCGATCAATTGGAACTACGTGTGGCTTGATCCCCTCCCCGGGGTACGTAGGCAGCCCCTAATCGGGTCCAGCTACACCCAACTAAAAACTCAAGACACGTCTGTAGTTGAATGAATTCGAGCTCTTCCTCAGGCTTCCCACGATCGGTCGACCCTCTGGAGGATTGTTCAATCATGACAACCCGATCGATCGACCCTCCTGAAGCTTCGCCGACCCCTATCGATCGACACTCCCGAGGTTGCGTCGCTGCCAAGGGGATTTCTAGGAACGCGGCCTAAGAACGAACGGCCGCATAACTGCAATCGATCGATCAACCTTCCCAGGGATTGTTCAATTGATCAGTCGTGGTACCTTCAAACGATCGAATGAACACCGCTAACAGCCATCGTTCGATCGACCCCCCTGAGATCTCGCTTCCAAACCACGAAAGATGACCGATCGATCGGCCTCCTACGATCTCGCGTCACTGCCAAAGGGAATTTCGAGGACTACGGCCTAAGAACGAATGCCCACGTTACTGCGATTGTTCAATCGACCCTCTCGGAGGATTGTTTAATCATGACCGGCCGTGTTATCTTCGATCGATCGTCCGAGCACCACGTACAACTATTGCGCAATTGGCTTGGCAGTCGATCGTTCTAGTGGGCTAAGCACTTACACGTCATCTTCCCTCGATCTAATCCGATCAAAACGGACTATCATTCTCCTAAGATGGCCGACTGATTGACAAGAGCGCTTATTCAACAGAGTAATTTGGCAACTTCTTTAACCACGACCGATCAAATTCATGAACTCGACCGCCAAAATATCAAATACAAAATATCAAATACAAAATGGACAAAATATCATTCGACAGCAATAGAAAAAGGGAAAGAAGAGTTCAACAGCCACAACAGAATCCGCTACAACATAGTAAAAACAACAACATGACATCTAAGATCGTTCCGAAGAACTGCCATCGCTACTTTCTTCATCAAGCTTGGGTCCCGCAGGAGCTTTGCCTCCCTTTTCGGCGGGGACCTCGCGGATCTGAACATCTGGAACTTGAGCTGCATCCTCGCCTGCTGGACTTTTTGGCCGAGCAATAGCACTCGCATCAGCAACACCTTCAGCTACGGGAGGAGATCGCAGAGACGCCGCAACCGCAGGGTCAACAAACTCCAGGTTCGATCCAAACTGGTTCAATCCGATAGGTAGTTCGACACGAAGCGGAGAAAGAGTCAGATCCTGCTCCAAGATTTCCTCGACCTCAACATCGTCGACTTCCTTTTTAAATTTCGCCTCGTTGGCAGTCAAGATGTCCTTCAGCTTCCTCGGAATTGCTAACCCCCAGTCTTCTAATAGACCCATAGAATCCAAAGTTCCCGACGCTTGACTATGGAGGAACAGCTTTTCTTCCTGTCGGTCCCGATCGGCCATATACTTCCGGAACTTCTCGAACCGCTTGTTGCATTTCAACTGGAATTCGGCTTCCACCCGCTTCCTCTCCATGACGACCTCGTAATCGCGTGACCTTCGAAGACGGTTCATTTCGGATCTCACCATTTCCGCGTCCTCAGCCTTCTCCTTTTTCAGTCGATCGATCGTCTCCCGGTCGGCCACCTTCTCTCTCTCGAGATCGACGATCTTCTTCTTGGCAAGCTCACACTCCTCGTGCAAGCGATCCCTGTCGGAAACAACTTTGCTGGCCTTTTTAAGAACATCAGCCTTTGCCGCCTCAAACTCGGCGTCCTTCGCCTCGATGGTCGCTTCTGCCCTACTGAGATCAACCTTCGCCTTTCGAAGAGCCATCTCGTACTCCAAAATCAGGAGGTTCGAACGAGCGATAGCCTGACAAACATAAGGTTGAGTCGACAAGGATACATAAAGAAGTAGAATGGAGAAGCAGAACTTACGATCAGATCTGCGCGGGCTTTCTCGGCGAACTTATCCGGGAACGCGAGCTCAGTAACCTCAGGCATCACTCTAACTCCGCCTCTAATCTGCCTGACCAGATTACTGCAAGCCTCGAAGTCGTTAACAAGCGCCACCTCTTTCTCGTGAAGAAATTCGACTCGCTCTGACGTTGCCAACGGAGGTCTTTTGGTTGGAGGGTCCAAACCGCCCCAAAGTACACGCTTGAGAGGCCCCCGAGCGCTATCTCGGGGAGATTCTATCTGAGCGCCCGACCCATCTTGCTCTTCCAAATCATACGACGCTGCACGAGCCGGCCGAATGATACTTCCTTTGTGCCTCTCATCGATCGCCCCCTCGGTCACTTTCGCCGACGATCTCTTCCGTTTGGCCCCTGATTTCGCCTCGCAACCTTTTCCGGAAGTCCGCTTAGAGCTAGAATCCCGAAGTTCATCCGAACGATCATGATCCATCTGTATACCTCCCTCGACAGAACCATCCGCCGTCTTCTTAGAAGACTTGCTCTTTCTTTTCTTTTTCACCGAGGACATCTCGGGAGGGCGATTGACTGTCGCTCCTTTAGCAAGGGCAGCCGTCTCCGCTGAAGTGATATTCGTTTTATCTGTCGACTCGATCGATCGGACCCCTTCGTCCTCGACTTTATCTTGATTTCGCATCGAATCGAGGCTATCGGCATCGAGCTGAGCCCCCAGGATGTTCCGATAGCTAGGATATACCTTCGGAATTTTCCCCATCAGCGGAAGTTTCAGTCTCTTCCCCTTGGATTCTTCGCAGGAGATGTCTGACGCCCAATCGACTGACACGATGCCGAATAAAATCAGTTACGGTTACACAATCGTATGTAACTAACCCAGTTGACTAACGAAAGACCGAGCAAAAGGCATATATCTATTACCTTTGGCAACCCTCTTTCGCTGGCGACGAATTCGTTTTCGATCGAAGTCTTTCCACTTTTGTTGGCTGAGTGCCGCAATCTTTGGGACGTCTTCCCAGAACTTCTCGGGGTATCCAATCGTGTTTGGATGAGTAACTGCAAAAAAAAATAGGCAAAGGTCAGATTTCATAAGAAGGTGTCAATCGCTCGACACCGGCTTAAATACCAATGTGATAATTCCATATGACGCGAAATTGGTCGTCTGGCGGCTCGACAAAGGCTGCCTCATCTGATTTGATGAAGAAGTAGGACCGTTGCCAATTTTTGGTCTTCGACGGATGACCCGTTAGAATGTGCAGACCCGACCGCATCTGTACTGCATATAGTCCGTTCGGTTTCGGTTGAGTCTGCGTCAGTTCCTCGAAAACTCGAACGGACATTGAGACATCTATTTCCGCTGCCATTACCATCAATGCTACAGCGATTCTCACAGCTCCGTTCATCAGCTGGGTCATCGCGACGTCTCGTCGTGAGCAATAAGAAGTGATTAGACGAGGGATCGGGAACCACAACTTTGAATCCTCCCCAAAGAAGGATTCGTAGACGCAGTGGAAACCAACCGGAGGAGACCAAGGACGTTGATCGACCTCCGGAATCAAGAACGTTACACCATATGCTTTACATTCCCTCAACAACAGCGATACGCTCTCAAGCGACGAGCAGGTCGGCAAGACATCGCCCCAATCCTGTCCCGCAACCGCAGCAAAACGATAATCTTCCGACGACAAATCTGGCAGCCGTTCGATCGATCCGTCATTAGAGAGGCGATAGGGACTCAGTCGCTTGCGGACTCTCTGAGCAGCTTCGGGTCTCGTCGATCGAGCGTTACCGCCGACTTCATCAATATCAGACCTCCTCGATCGCTCGGCACCATTGGTCCCGATTCTTACCGCGTCGAGAGGAGACTCTTCCTCCGCATCCGCCGCAAAGCCACCTTCTCCATCATCCCGGAATTGTTCTCCGATCCCGCCATCTGACCTCGCTCGGTCCGGGTTCAACCCAGCCGCTCCATCAGAGGCCCCCCGATAGGCCCTTATTGCCGAACCCAACAGTTTAGCACCGAGCGACAACTCCTTCGGCGGAGTCGAATCGGTCGCCACATTTTTCCCTTTTTCCGATGTCGAGTATTTCCGGGATGATGGCGTCATTCGATCGGCCGGTAAGGAAGCAAAAGTATCCGGGTAGAAAGACAGGTGAACGGTGGAAAAAGTAGAGAGAAGGGAGAGGTAGAGAGAGAAAGTACCTTTTTGGATCCAAGAAGAAGTGAAGAAACAAGAGGGGAAGCGCCTATTTATAGCAAAAAGCGCGAATCTCGAGAGGCCATCAATTATTAGGTCTATTTGGGCCTAGTTTACCCTACACTTTTCGGGCCTTAATCTAGCAAATCAACTCAAATACCTCAAAACAAACCGAACCAGTTTTTGTTGAAAACAGTTTTCTGATTTCGCCAGATCCGGGACCCAGCCGACCAATCGATCGCCCAGTATCAAGAGCAGCGCTGACCAGACGACCGACCGACCAGGCAGAGCTACATCCCCTCGCGACCTCGAGCGATCCGCCGGTACAAACCGCTTACCAGTCTACCAATCGACTAGTCGATATCTCGTCCGCTAGATCGTCCAAAGCGCGAACACCCTACTAAGAGATGCCGAGAGATCGTCCGAACGATCGATTAAGGACTTCCGACGGACCGAACGCGGCGACGACAAACCAAATCCGTCATTCTCCAAACCAGATCTTCACACTCCGCACCCGAAGAACTACGTTCATCATGAACGGACTGAGGGAGGGCTTACTGTTGGAGGAGAATCTTCGACTCCCCCCAAGGCCCATCCAATAACGGGATTTGGCTCATTGATCGCCTTGGAAGCTCCGCCGCAGTCGATTGAGCCGATAGGTAAGAGCCTATGACGGTTCGACCGAATAACTGATGAAGCCCCGCACTGAGCTGTCCAAGTCAATATGCGCTTGGGCAAAGATCGGCCCAAAAGCCCACTAAAATCAAAGATTGAAATGGGCTTCTAGGGCGAACGATTCCTAGGGCGAACAAAGGAACGAAGGATGGCGACTATAAATAAAGGAGGGAGACCAAGCGAGAGGGGATCCGCAAATAGACACAAGACCTCTGACGGCAAGGTTTAGAACGAACAATCAATCGATTTTCCTTGTAATCTCGTCGGTGCTTTCAACAAAGCTCCGACCTCTTTTCTTTCTTCATAAACCTCCTTGTAATCACGTTTGTTCTCATTACTGATTAATAAAACGCCTTCGAAGCTCCCACAAATCGAGTTCAGTTCTTGTCAATCGACCTAACCAAACTCAGATTCAACACCCGGGAACGGCGCCAAATTTGACATGTGTGTATTTATATATATATTAAGCAATTAACTATCAATTAACCATAGTCTTAACACATAGATAATACTCTTGCCAAAAGAGATCAGATGTAGTACTTAGAGATCAAATCCACAGAGAGCAGTGGCACACAATATATTTCTTATTTCTAAAAATTAAGTTAGGTGAATATATGTATTATTGGAAAACAATCAGTTAATGAAATATTCCTTATCAAGATGTAGAGATGCAATATAGAAATATGCTGATAATGCAAATACAGAAATATTCTAATAAATGCAAATATGGAAATATTCTAATAAACTAACTAGATGCAAATGTAAATATGCTCTATCTAGGGTTTGAAGCCTCATAGATATTCTAGAATACAAATATTAACTGTTCTGACCCTTTTAACTCCAACTCTCGTATGCGAGCAAAAGGAAAGACTATCGATCGAGGACTAAGACCAGATGTTGATCAAAGGTGAAATCAGAAGGGAGTGTGAACGACATTTGATAATTCCACCAGACTTATTAGACCAGCTCTCACATGCGACTAATAACATAGTTCAATGGAGTCTATTCTGGCACATAACCTACTCTCGTAGTCGTCCATGTCCTACTTTCGAAATCCTAGTTAGCTACTCTAGAATGTAAGCATGAAGCACAACTCAATTGTTGGATATTAACTTAACCTAGCAATTCTACTTTTAGGCTAATCCATGATTGCTATGATTCAACCCAGAATCTAGTTGATAACTACTCAGACATAATTAAAGTAAGAACAATAGTCTTAATATAATGCATAGCTAAAATACTGGGGTTCCAATACAAATATCCCTAAGGAGTTATGAATCTTCTCCCCTAAAACCCTTAAAACTATAAAACCCAAAACTACTTGTGCCCTCTGCATGCTCTCAATACATAAGCATAAATACAATACCCTATAACTTAGGTCAAAAATCGTCTAAGGCATTCTCGGCATTTGTCTCTAACTTAGGGCTTTAAATCGAATGTCTGTGATTTGCACGTCGATTGATGGCAAGTGTGCAGCATCAATCGACCTTGGTCTTTTAACATCGTTCGACTCCAAGGTTGTGTCGTCGATCGATAATAGTTTTGTACTTCGACTCCTCAAATGGTCAGAAACGGATTCGTCCCCTCTAAATGCTCTAAAAGCTCCAAGTATCTCCATATATCTCCAAAACGTGCATGGACCTGTAAATACTCCAAAACATATAATAGACACATATAATAGACCTTAAATAGAGCCTATAAAATGACCTAAAACTTGTAATAAATATGCTATATGAGGTGCCTTTTTGTTGTCATGGGATAAGGTGTATCGACGTTCTGTTCTTGAGTCTCCATCCTCGAAGGTCTGACAAATAGGCCGGCACTTAGACTTGGTAAGTGAATCGGTTCTGTTGTTGGGGACTGTTGATTGACGCTAGCTTCTCGACATTGATCGACGTTAGAAGATTCACACAAGGCTACCGATTCTGCAGGTTCCGTTGATTGACGTTCTGGTTTGGGTGTCGATCGACACCAATACAAACTATCGATGGATATGGAACTTTCTACGTGGAAATCTCCTTCTTGGAGTTGTTCTCTTTTCACTTCTTGCCATAAATCTTCTCCTATTAACTCACTGACGTGGTGCTTCTGACTAGCTTCCTCTTTTTCCTTAATCAGGGTCTCATGTCTCTGAATGGCCTCACTTGTTTGGATCACTTTATTCTCCAACTTCTTGACATGAGTGTTGAGAGTCTCAAACTTTGTGTTGAGGTTGATGTATAACGAATCTATCTTTCCATTGAAGTTCACAGTCATCTGCTGCTGCTGCTGCTCCAGTATTCTATCAACCATAGCTTCTAACTTGCTCTCATGAGGCTTCTGCTGCTGTGAATCCTGATTGTCGTTACTTCTGTTGCGGCCATAGGAGTTTCTGTCGTAGCCTTGATTTCCAGGTCTCTGGTAACCGTTTCCACCAACAAAATTCACATCCTCTTCCTCATCTTCTTCTTCCAAGGCTTTCACTTCTTGTCTCTTGAGAAATTTCTAAATACTGTCTAGCTTCGTCTTGAATTCATCTACCTTCTCGCTCAAAGATGGAGCTGATTTCTTTCTCTCATAGTCAATGTTCTTGGTGCTATTGCTGGATGTCAAGTTTTCAATAAGACTTGTTGCTTCTTCTGGACTCCTAGTGCTGAAGTTCCCTTCACTAGCTGTGTCTAAAGACATGGTATTGCATATCAATACCTCTGGAGAAAGTGCTAAGTAGCTGCACTTCATTGAAACCGTGATGTGGACAGTCTCTTTGGCAGGACTTGAATCTGAACCATGAGCTTCTGAATAATTCTTCAGGCTCCTGTGTGAATGTAGCGATTCAGCTCCTCAAGTCTTCTGCCCGTGCATTATCAAAGAAATTACGCAAAAATGTATTCTTGATGTCTGTCTAGGAGTCAGAGATCTTGGTGGTAGTTGCTTAATCCAATGAGAAGCATCTTCAGCAAGTGAGTACTTGAAGAGCTTGCAAAATAAATAGTCCTCAGGGACTTCATTGGCCTTAATAGAAGATACTAAATCCTCAAATTGCTCCAGATGATTCATCGGGTGCTGATATCGCAATCTATGGTAGGGTATCTACGCAACAAGTGCGAAGAAAGACAATTTGATCTCAAAATCATTCCTCAAGAAAGCTGGAGGACGAATAGTGGATATGTTAGCATAAAACTGGTCTGGACGATTGTAGTCTGCCAATGTCTGTTGATCAGCTTGGGCGGCAACTTCTGGTCGAGCTACTGCCGCGTCTGCTTCTGGTTCAGGGATTACAACCCCCTGATCATCAATTCTCTAACCTGTTTCACTACGTAGATGATCCTCAAGGTAATACATGTCTCTTCTCTCATCTTGAACCACAACTAAATTCGTAACAATCTCTTGCGAGCTATCAATGATCGATGCCGTGTGGGTACTATTGATCGATGTTGGTGAATTAGTGTCGAGCGGCGGTTGAGTGCTATTGTTGATCGATGCTTTTCGTATTTGTTTGCGGATGGAACGTTTGATTGCAACGGGTCTGAGAAGAGTAATTCCTTTTTCTTTTTGCTTCTGGTACTGCTGGGCATGCACCTGAAAGAAAAGAAAAATAAATTTTCAGTAACTTGCAATCTAATAGCGATCCTTGCTCCCCGGCAACGACGCCAAATTTGACAGTGTGCGGGTTAAGGTTTGTTTTAAAGTAAGCAAACTATCAAACTAACCCTATGAACTACTCTTACCAAAAGATGTCTAATTGTAGTACTTAGGGATTGAATCCACAGAGAGCGAGTGCACACAATAGATTCCTGAATTCTAATGGTTAAGCTAGACAAGCTATCATCTCATCAACTTGATCTCTCTGTAATACATTGCATCAATCTTTCTGTAAAACTCATCAAACATCCTCTCTTGAGTTGTATAAATGTCAGGTATCATCTCATCAACTTGATCTCTCCTATAAACATTAGGTTTTGGACGATGTGTAGGTGAGCTTTAGGTAACTGGAAACATCCCTCCTAATTTGGTATGCTCAAACTTTATCGGATGAACATGAGAAATTCTGCAACTTTTTAAATGAAACACAAGACTGAGTACTTAAAATCTTGTAGTTTCCAATCAAAATATCCTATACGAAACGTCCAAACAATACCCAATTTAAAAAAAACCTTCCCAATGATCTTTATAGCCCTCGTGCTCCGGTCCACACAATCAAACTTACATGCATCGACATAAGTATACAAAATTACCTCGTGAGGAAGCTCAAAACCGCCCACATGCAACTCAATAATCAAGCAATCAAATTCCATGTTCCATTTTAAAACTTGGCAATCCCTTTCTATCAACCTAGCAATCTGTTTCAATAATTTCTTACTTAGCCATTTTCCTATTACTTATCCATTTTCTTGCATCCATAACTAACAACCTAAAATCCGGTTCTATCATTCCTTTACTTTAGCATCTCCTAACATTCCGATCCGAAGGTCCATCAACCTGTGGCCGTAGCCAAACCTGTGGCCATAGCTAAACATGTGGCCGTAGCCAAACATGCGACCGTAGCCAAACCTGTGGCAATAGCCCAACCTGCGGCCATAGCCAAACCTACGACCCGTTGGTCCATTAACCTGCAGCCATTGCCAACATACGAATGAAGCCAACCTAAAATTTGAAGGTCCAACAGCCGAAGGCAATCTACGGCAGGAGCCAACCTACGACCAAAAGGTCCAAAATGGCCGAAGCCGACATATACGACACGAAGCTAAAACATGATCATAACATATTTATGGCTCAACGCCAAAATATACTTTCCTTATTTAAACTCATTCGCCTGTTCTCGTTCTTTCCTTAATTAATCTCATCCTTAATCCATTTCTATAATGTTTTCCAGTTAACCTACAATTTCTTTTCAAGATCAATTCTATGTTCGTGTAGATAAACATATCAATTTAAACATATCATCATCACACAATCTAACATGCAATTACCCTAAGAACGTGAGAACGTTCTTTGATCCTTGAAAACCATCTTGAAAAACGAAAATGAACTTTCCATAAACATTTCCTCTAACACATATTCTTCATCCTAACAAACCAACTACAACACAAATACAATTTACCAAGCTGCCATGAATCACACCCTCACCTTAGCTGAATCTCTAGGATTCGAAGACACTGAACTTCCTAGTGTTTCTAAGAAGAACACTTTAGCTCCTCCTTGTTTGATCTCTCTTCTCAAACTTCTATCTCTACCAACTCGTTCCTCCTTTGACTTCTCTCTAAACATGTGTTTCTTGGTTGTGTGTAGAAATGAGATCTAAGGTTCTCTATTTATACTACTTTCTGGACTTGCTCACCAAGACGGATATTTAGTGTTGTTTCCTTATTTGGATTGGTCAAATATCACCATGAATGGCTTGACTTGATATATATCATTCTTTCCTTATCTGACTCCTGCTGATCCGAACTTCCGTTTGTATAATCCCGAAACAATTGCTGTTCAAACTTTCCTTGCTTGGAACCCACTCGTCTAGTAAAACATTCCTTATTGGCCTTACGGTCTTGATATTTCCTTACGTATCCTCCGATCGTTCTACGATCGGCTTACCGTCACTCAGCCCATTTCAAATTCGTTCCATGAGCTCACTAATGATCCGACTATTAATCAAAATACAACTCATTCTTCCAACCTTCATGAATACAAGTGTTTCCATACTTAGAAAAAATACATTGCATGTAGAATTAAACCTCTAGCGATTTATTTTTTTCGAACTTAAAAATACTCTGGGAGGGTCATTACAATTCTCCCCCACTTAAAATAAATTCATCCTCAAATTATTCTCTACCAACTGCTGAATAACTAGAGACTGAAACAACGTGAACTCACTGCATATATCTTGCTTGCACGCACTCCAACCGCTTACTGGAACTAGTCTTATGATTCCTCCATTCTAATTTAACCCAACCACTCCTTGCACTCCAATTATCCGTTCAGACCTTCCTTCACAACATATTCAATGCTGCATGCATCTAAGATTGGAATTAGTCGTTTTATGAATGTGCTATCGGGTATTCGTCTTGACGCTATTTTTAGCTGAATTGCAATAACACTAACATATCCATATGCACTCTTCCTAAACCACGAAATTTTCCTTGCAGTATGTTCTCCACCATACTTCACATACTTTACTGTCAAACCCTTGAATGGTTGAATGAACTTGCAGATCTCTTTATTAACGGTGATTCTTACCCCCTAATCAGACAAAGTTTCTGATCTTGTTGAATTCTTTGTCTCGACCAACTGCAGTGGTCGTAACCTTTCCTTAGTTCGACCAACACTTTCCTTGGATATTGCATTTATGAACCTAAATCACGTTTTTTCTGATAAATTCACTTACTTAACTTCCTTGAAAACCTCGCTTCCATAGCCACTCTACCAATAACTCCTTTTGCTCAACTTCTACATCCGTGATGGTCCTAAGAATAATTCACAGTTGTTCTCGATCATATGTTTCGTTCTTATTGCTGATACTATTGAAATCTCAAATTACTTCCTCATTTTTTCTGAACTACCAACTTTCCTTATTCTCGTTGTGCTACCTTAACATTTTTCCAATCCATGTTAACCCGATATTTATCCAACCAGTCCATTCCAAGATTTGCTTTGATCATTTATCTGGTAAAACGATCAAGATTAAATCTGTCCGCACTCTTCACCACCATCAAAACATCTTAATAAATGACATGCAACTTGAAAATCACCATGTATGTGTAACGACCCAAAACCGGGTTAGTCAAACCAGTTTGGTTTATTATGGTAGTTTATTATTGTTTTAATTTTAAATCAAACCAAGGCCTTCTCGTTTCTTTATTAATCGTGTGTTTGTGCACATAACCTAAATATATAAATATAATCATCTTCTCCTTTCTTAGCATGAGCCGCCACCACCTGCAACCGCCTTCATGTTTGATCTCTTTTAAAATCTCTCATGCTTCATCTTCTTTTTCATCTCCCTTCCATCTCTCTTGCTCACCACATGTGTCAGCTTCTCTTCTTCACGTATGGTTATGTATTGGAGAAGACGAGTGAGAACGCAACGACGAGACGCAACCACCATCTCTATCACCACCGGAAGCTTGTCCTTCACCAACCACCACCGGATTCACACGACCATCATCTATGACACACCGGAGACGCATCCCATGTCACTGGAGACCGAGACCTACCGTCGCGAGTTAGTGTCGTGAAGGTTAAGTGCCTCCTCCCTTTGTTTCTTGCGCTACAAGTTTCTAAACCCTAACCGTAAAAGTCATATCTTTTTTCTTTTACCATTTTTTCATGTGATGTTCTGGACTTGATTATTGGTGTGCCATGGCGAGAGGTTGAGATCAAGTGAAACCCTAACTTTCTTGGTTATCAAGTCATCTCATCATATTTTTTTATCTGCATCGGTTTTCCAATATTGCTAAGGTGAGGGTCTATTCCGTAAATCCCGTTACTAGTGTAAAATTTCCTCTATTGTAGTTTAGATTTCGTGACATGATCTGTCTGATTGAATTGAGTATGTTTGAGTCATGATTGGTAGTTAGTACATTCATTGTAAACCGGAACTAGGGGTCTAGAGGATTCAACCTTGTTTGGATTGTATGATGTTAATTGATGATAAATATATATATATATATATATAGATATAAAGTAGAGACTATGTGGAGTGCGGGGGTTCGGGGATGCCCGAGCTATCGACGCAGATGTGGAGTGCGGGGGTTCAGAGACGTCTGGAATATCGACGCAGACTGTTTGGTGCGTGGTGCAGAGACGTTTGCATTCGACGCAGATATGGAGTGCAGGGGTACAGAGACATACTGTACTATCGACGCAGAGTATGTATATCCTTATGAGGAGATGCGGGGTGTACGGACTAGCTATATGCTATCATCGCATGGTGTGTTTTGTGTGACGCTCTAGGCGTTGTGATTGTTCGTGTTAGAGCTAGACTTCCATAGTGGGAGTTCTACTTACTTAGTCAGTGGTTTGCGTGTCTAGCATCCCATACTTCACTGAGTGACTCCCCTGTTACTCACCCCTCTTTCGTTACCCCTTTCAGGTGAGACTTACGATCAGGTGTGATCATTTCGAGCCGGTGCTTTTTGGGTGTTCTTTTCTTTCTTTTCAGACTTATGGATTTATGCTATTATCAATATTTATTCGGACTATTTATTTTATTATTGGATTTATGGTGTTGAGATGACGTTTGAGAATTTAATAAATGGAGTTTTCACAGATTAATATTTATTTTATTATTTTCGAAAATGTGGGTTTCACAATTTGGTATCAGAGCGGGTTCCGTCCCGGCTCCGACCCGGGATGGCGATCCGTGGAGATTTGGTTTAACGGTTTTCAATGAGTTTCAAATGTTTTATGGGATTGAGAATTTTCAAAAAAATAAATGACATTTTTTAATCTTATCGAGTTAGTAGTTAGCATCCCAATTTGTTTTTATTGCATGAGAAGACCTTATTTCTTTATCATCTCGTGTTTTTCTTTCCTTTGTAACCGTTGAAGTTTATTTTCGGGTTCCTTTTGGAATTCGGGACGAATTCCGGTTAAGTGGGGAAGAATTGTAACGACCCAAAACCGGGTTAGTCAAACCAGTTTGGTTTATTATTGTTTTAATTTTAAATCAAACCGAGGCCTTCTCGTTTCTTTATTAATCGTGTGTTTGTGCACATAACCTAAATAAATATATAAATATAATCATCTTCTCCTTTCTTAGCATGAGCCGCCACCACCTGCAACCGCCTTCATGTTTGATCTCTTTTAAAATCTCTCATGCTTCATCTTCTTTTTCATCTCCCTTCCATCTCTCTTGCTCACCACATGTGTCGCTTCTCTTCTTCACGTATGGTTATGTATTGGAGAAGACGAGTGAGACGCAACGACGAGACGCAACCAACATCTCTATCACCACCGGAAGCTTGTCCTTCACCAACCACCACCGGATTCACACGACCATCATCTACGACACACCGGAGACGCATCCCATGTCACTGGAGACCGAGACCTACCGTCGCGAGTTAGTGTCGTGAAGGTTAAGTGCCTCCTCCCTTTGTTTCTTGCGCTCCAAGTTTTTAAACCCTAACCGTAAAAGTCATATCTTTTTTCTTTTACCATTTTTTTCATGTGATGTTCTGGACTTGATAATTGCTGTGCCATGGCGAGAGGTTAAGATCAAGTGAAACCTTAACTTTCTTGGTTATCAAGTCATCTCATCATATTTTTTTATCTGCATCGGTTTTCCAATATTGCTAAGGTGAGGGTCTATTCCGTAAATCCTGTTGCTAGTGTAGAATTTCTTCTATCGTAGTTTAGATTTCGTGACATGATCTGTCTGATTGAATTGAGTATGTTTGAGTCATGATTGGTAGTTAGTACATTCATTGTAAACCGGAACTAGCGGTCTAGAGGATTCAACCTTGTTTTGATTGTATGATGTTAATTGATGATAAATAAATAAATATATATATATATATATATATATATATATAGATATAAAGTAGGGACTATGTGGAGTGCGGGGGTTCGGGGATGCCCGAGCTATCGACGCAGATGTGGAGTGCGGGGGTTCACAGACGTCTGGACTATCGACGCAGACTGTTTGGTGCGTCGTGCAGAGACGTTTGCATTCAACGCAGATATGGAGTGCGGGGGTACAGAGACATACTGTACTATCGACGCAGAGCATGTATATCCTTATGAGGAGATGCGGGGTGTACGGACTAGCTATATGCTATCATCGCATGGTGTGTTTTGTGTGACGCTCTAGGCGTTGTGATTGTTCGTGTTAGAGCTAGACTTCCATAGTGGGAGTTCTACTTACTTAGTCAGTGGTTTGCGTGTCTAGCATCCCATACCTCACTGAGTGACTCCCCTGTTACTCACCCCTCTTTCGTTACCCCTTTCAGGTGAGACTTACGATCAGGTGTGATCATTTCGAGCCGGTGCTTTTTGGGTGTTCTTTTCTTTCTTTTCAGACTTATGGATTTATGCTATTATCGATATTTATTCGGACTATTTATTTTATTATTGGATTTATGGTGTTGAGATAATGTTTGAGAATTTAATAAATGGAGTTTTCACAGATTAATATTTATTTTATTATTTTCGAAAATGTGGGTTTCACAGTATGTTGCACGGCCAAATCTGATCTCTTCCTTAAACCCATTCTTATATAACCAATGTTGGTCGATTTCATGCAACACAAAGAATGCGACACCCATAGTCAAAAAAGTTTGGCCTTCACCACCACGTCACTATTAGCGGATTGACTCCATCCTTACATCCATCTTGTGTACAATTGGTACCACGTTCTACTTAGATCTCTAATCACCTACGCGTCCTTGTTGCACTTTCATCGATCATTTCGGCTTCCATCAAGTGTGCTAAACCACCACACTTGATAATTCCATGAGACATTAACTTCATTCATTCTCGACAAGAATTAACTTAGCATCTCTCACAGTCCAAGCTAGACAGTTAGTCAACCATAATTCCATGTCAGCTATTGCTTCTTACCTTGTACCATCGTATCCACTCCTTTACTAAACCTGCCATATCTTGATTCATCACACATGACTTTAAGCATATTTACTCCTAATGACTGAACCAACCTGATACATTCATTGCCTACCTTATGAAAAAATGATAGTCAACACTTTTTATAATTAACAAGACATTAGTTAATTTTCACTAACTTCCTTCAAACTATTGAACACACTTTCGCTTAGCCATTTGCTAATTAATCCAATCATAAACACATACTAAGATATATCTTAGAAACATCATACAACACATCCTTCGCGCGAGACATAGACCAATGGTTCCTTTCCACCCTTACTCACAAATCCCATTTTAAAAAAGCGGCCAGCCAAGACAGAACTGGGTGGCCAACCCCGCTCTGATACCAAATTGAAACACCCCAACCCGGAAATCTTTGAAAAACGTTAAAAATTCTAAGTAAAAGATTAAGTAAAATTTTATCGAATGAACATGAGAAACACTGCAACTTTATAAATGAAACACACACGAGACTAAGTACTTAAAATCTTGTAGTTTACAATCAAAATCGTTATCCAAACAAAATATCCAAACATCATGCATCCATAACTAACAACCTAAAATCCGGTTCCATCATTCCTTTAATTTAGCATCACCTAAAATTCCGACCCGAAGGTCCACCAACCTGCGTCTGTAGCTAAATCTGTAGACGTAGCCAAACCTACGGCCGATGCCAAAGCTGCCGCCATAGCCAAACCTGAGCCCATAGGCGAACCTGCGGCCGTAGCCAAATCTGCGACCCGTCGGTTAATTAACCTGCGGCCGAAGCCAACCTACAACCCGAAAGTCCATAACGGCCAAAGCCAACCTACTACCCAAAAGTCCATAACGGCCGAAGCCAATCTGCGCCCAAAGCCAATCTGCGCCCCAAAGGTCCATAAGGGCTGAAGCCAACATAAAAAACTTGACGCCAAAACATGATCATAACATATTTACGGCCCAAGGAAAAAACATACTTTCCTTATTTAAATTCATTCACCTATTCTTGTTTTTTTCCTTAATTTATCTTATCCTTAATCCATTTATACAATGTTTTCCAGTTAACCTACAATTTATTTTCATGATTAATTCTTTGTTCGTGCACATAACCATATCATCATCACACACAATCTAACATGCAAATATCGTAAGATCGCGATAACACTCTTTGATCCTCAAAAACCATCTCGAAAAACAAAAAAATAACTTCCCATAAACAATTCCCCTAACACATAATCTTCATCCTAACAAACCAACTATGAAAAAAATACAAATTACTAAGCTTCCATGAATCACACCCTCACCTTAGCTGAAACTCTAGGATTCGAAGACTCTGAACTACCTAGCGTTTCCGAAGAATAACTCTTTAGCTCCTCCTTGATCCCTCTTCTCAAACTTTTCTTTCTACTAACTCGTTCCTGCTCTGACTTCCCTCTAAACATGTTTTTCTTGGCTGTTTGTAGATATGAGAGCTGAAGGTCTCTTCTTATACTACTTTCTGGACTTGCTCACCAAGCCGAATATTTAGTTTTGTTTCCTTATTTGGCTTGGTCAAATATCACCATCAATGGCTTGACTATATATATGTCATTCTTTTCTTATCTGACTCCCGCATATCTGACCTTCTTTTTGTATAATCCTGCAACGATACCTAGTCAAACTTTTCTTACTTGGAACCCGCATTGTCTAGTAGTTGAACATTTTTTAATTGGCCTTACAGTCTTGATCTTTCCTTACGGATCCTCTGATCATTATGTGATCAGCTTACCGTCACTTAACCTATTTCAAATTAGTTCCATGAGCTCACTAATGATCCGGCACTTAGTCAAAATACAACCCATTCTTCCAACCTTCACGAATACAAGGGTTTCTACACTCAGAAACAATATGTTCATTGTAAAATTAAAACCCTCGCGATTTATTTCCTTCGAATCTAAAAACACTTTGGGAACGGGTTGTTGCTGTTTCCCCCTTGACAACTTGTACAAGATCATAGAAGTCAGTCTCACTGATGAGTGAAAAATAAACCCTATTTGTCTTCATGTCACAAATAGCTCCTACAATAGCCATGAAGGAGATGATAGGGAATAATAGAGAAGAATTCTGGTCTATATTAATATCCATGACATGAAAATCCACTTAAACTAGGGAATTTCCGATTTGTACTTGAAGGTTTCTGACAATCCCTCCTAAATTCACCTTGGAGCTATCCAAAAAGGTGAATCAATCACTATAAGGTTCTATCTTCAGACTAAGATTCTCATCCATCACCTTTGGCATAATACCGACTAAAGAATTCGTATCGCAAGGGGATTAAGGTAGATGCAACCTCCAATCATACAGGGAACCACAAACTTCCCAGGGTCCTTTTCTTCTTCAATGTAATCACTGCTTCATCTTCTCTCTAATCTGATGAAACATACACTCAATGTCCTCTTATGTCTCTTTAGTCTCTCTAAAGAACATCCAGAGTCTCTGGGCCCAATAAGCATCATTAAATGGCATGTCCATTGGGATCCTCAAAATCCTCTTGGTGAAACTATCCATCTCTTTCTTATTATCCTCTCTCCTTTATGCTTAGGAACCTAATTCATCTTTCTCTTACAAATATGTCTCTCTATATCCTGCTTAACAATAATAGGCACTGATGCATCTTCAGGTTTCTGATTGGTATCCACTGCTAGCTTTGTTGGTGTATGAGCTGAGTATCTTAAAGCATTGAATCATTTTACATCAATACTTTGTAATCAGACTCGGTAAGTCCCTGGTGGGTGTTGATCGACGACAACAGTAGGGGGTACATCAATGCTTGCCATTTCACAAGATTGATGTATCTTTTATTATGCACTCTCAAATTAACCATATGAGATACTTTTTACTCTCTCAAATAAGAGGTTTAGAGTTGTAGTTAGGGATCGAATCCACATAGACTCTAGGATCACACAATAGATTTATTAATTCGAAACAAAGCTAGATGAATGTATTGATCTATGAATAGTGAAATAAAGATTGGTTTAGTTTGTGAAGATTATTGGGAAGGATTAGACTTAAGGGAACTCTCTGGTAGACTATGTAATGCGGACTAACATAATGTTCAGGGTTTTAGTGAAGCGTTGTTCTGAACTCAAACTCTAGGGTTTAGATAAGTCACTCTCGTGATTCTTAACGGAGTGTCGATCGACGGCCACTTTGTGGTATCGATCGACACTACTTCTAAACAGATGTGATATGTATGTTTGATATATTCTCTAAACTTTTAGTTCAACTATCATTTGTTACTAGAGTTTTAGACTGTTTAAGATATGTTTCAGGGTATAACTAAACTCTCGTTTGCGCTATAACATCCTATAATCTAAGGTTGAAGTGATCAAATTCAACTTAGCATTACGATCTACTTAAACAAATAACTTAGAATAACTCTAACAATTTCATAACATCAACAAGCCATGAACTACCTTAGAAGAACCCTAAATCTAACAATAGACTACTCATACATGATTGTGATAAACTTGATGAATAGATGAATGAATTGCATAGAAATAGTACTAATAAAACAATGGAGTTTTGTGTTTCAAAAAAAAAAAAGGGAGTTCAAGATCTTAATCTGAGAAAGGAATATATCTCTCTCTCCAAAGGTAGCCGTCAAAGTTGCAAGTATTAAAGGGTTGTAGTGTCTTTCAAAGCAGCTAATAAACCTATAAATAGCCTAAAATACGGCCAGAGAATTCTCTTTCAAATAGTGGAACTTTTGGGTAGAAGTGATTTCTTCAAATCTTCTATTAACTTGGCGGAAGTGTTGATCGTCGATCGACACCCAGGGTTAGATGTTGATCAATGGTCTTAACGTTTTCTGGTTATGACTTCAAGTTTCCGGCTGAGGATTCTTCAATTCTCCATAATGATCTAAAAGCTCCAATTGATTCCATTGAGTACCTGAAGATGTAAAGACACTGAAGACAATACCAATTGCATACAAAAAGACTCTAAAACCATATATATATCATTGGTAAAATCAGGTAAAAATCATGACATATAAACTCCCCTTGACTTATCAACTCCCCTTGACTTATCCTTTGCTTGTCCTCAAGAAAAACATAGAATGAATCAGAGAAGCTTTGAAAACACAAAGACTTATCAGGTCCTTAGAACATTGTCTCACCTAAGTTTCTGTTGTAACCTCCTCTAGAGTATGTCCATATACTTTGCTTAAATAATCAATCTTACCTACCACAACTTACCATAAGCTATCTAACATACCCTCCACTATCCTCATTTAAATACATAATATAGGGTGCATGATATCCTGGGAATATCCATAAGAGGACACATGGACTATTACCCAAGAAATTGTGTGAACCACATGTAACCTTTCTAATCCTTTTGCTCTCTCTTCTTTCTCCTCTGAATCTTCTTATATATCAAATACAACGGACAATGATGCTGATACAATCCATCTTGCCATCACATTTCTGATTTTTTAGATGACAAAGTTGTAGGCGAATAGTGGGGTCGTGAGTAATATACCTACCTCTCGCTTCCAACAATGTGTGATCATTCCCTTGAATTAGAATAATGAGGTCATCGGTAATTTTCATAACCCTCTGCATCTCAGAAAATCATCTCAATCTTTTCTTTATATATTCTGAAGAAAGGTGAGAGGAGGATCATGAAGTAGAGTACTTTTACCTTTCAGATTTGCAAGAGGATTTCGATCCTATGTATACCAAGCACTAGAACAAGCAAATATAATTACTTTCCTTCAGAAGTTCTTAGCAAATGTGGGTATTACATGATAATCAATCGACTTAGCTTGTCCATTCAATCTCATAATGGTGCTAGAAAATGGTGCAACAAACTGTTCCACAAAAGGTTATAGTCTATAACTAATTTGTGAATTTGACTCAATAAAAAAAATATTTTTATAATCGTTAGTAAGAAATAAAACATCAAAAAATAAAATATGGTGTTAGTAACTACCTCCCCCAGACTTGAATAACATTGTCTCAGTGTGAGAATAGTCTGAGATTGGCGGGAATAAATAAATTGAAATATAAACAAGTTAGTTGTTATATTTTAAGAACTCGTACCTTTCTGTCATAGCCGCCATCGATCGACTGTGCCTAAGGGCTATCGATCGATGGTCGACCAACAGCATGAACCCGTCAGCAAGTAACCGTAAAAAAATGTCTAAGACCTCCACATTCTGATCATCTCTCTTTGTGTTAGCACTGTTAGACACTCAAAAAATCAAGTTAAAGCAGAAAGTAATGATAATAAACATGATTTCTAAAATCCAACAAAATAAATGAAACAAAATAAGTCATGCACAAGTCTGAAATAAAGATAAAAGAGAGGAGAGCAAAAGTGTAGGTTACTCCTCATATGTTGTATCCATATCCGGCTGGCGTGGTGGTGCGGGTGGCGACCTTACTCTGGTATGCGGACGGATGAAGCACTGCCACCTGGTCATCGCCTCTAACCTACCCCATATGGCCTGAAGTGCACCCACCACAAATCGCTGGAAGTCTTTTTGATCGTGGGTGGGGATCTATGAGATCTGTGGGAATGCTGGCGGAGGGGGTGGTGGTGCTGCTGCCTGGTCCTCTGCAGGCGGGTGTGCTTCTCTTAGTTCTCCTCTGCGCCGTATATGAACCGGTGCATTGCACACGAGACGCTCGTCCGTCCTGAACCCAAGGCGTGCAAAGTCTGTCACATTGGCTCTAGAAGCTCTATTATGTGAGACCCCGAATTATCTACAAAGGACCAGAAGCGTCCTTCCTTCAGCCATCCTTCCCATATCACGTGAGACTCATCCATATACTTAATCTCAGACTTCACAGAGGCTCCCTGAAGGCTGATCCCAAGGTGTAAAAAGATGGGTGTCATAAGGCTCCCCACCATCTCCTTCTTCTTGCCGGATCTCTTGAAGGGTTTCTCCTTCAGGTACAATAAGTTCTCAGCGAAGATGGCCCCCAGTTTCATCTGCTGGTCGCTCACGGGTGGCGAAACGACCTCGTCAACGCTCAACCAAGCCATTGACTGACTCGTACAGCAATGTAAGCTTCTAAACCCTCAGCTTGTTGGGATCCATCTTGCACAACAAGGTGTGGGCAACGATCTTCAGAAAGTAGCGCATGGACGGGTGGCAGACGTACGTCTGTGTGGCTGAGCTGGAGTCAAAATGGCCTGTGGCGATGAGTCCCTAGAAAGCAGTCTGTTCAGGGAAGGAAGGGACAGTGCAGCCGAGGTACTCGGGTTATTAAACATGTAGATGCAGCAAAGGTCAGAGATGGTGATGTTGTATCTGATGCCTCTGATCATGAAGGACAAATAGGCTTTGATTGCCCTCTTTGTCTTGGAGTTCTAATAAATCACCCGAGCTGGGGACATAAAGTGTCGTACTAGGTCGGGATAGAGTGAATATGGCAGTAGCCATGGTTCCCACCCCCAGCTTCTTCATCATATCGCGGACATCAGACCGGAGTCCCAACTTTCTCAGTACGTCTTTTTGACGAACCTGGTGGGCTCAATGGAAAAGCCTTGCCAGGCAGTTGTAGTTGCCCCAGTCATGAGACAGAACTCTGTGGGTGAATACCCTTGAGGCTACAGCTGCCTTAGGGTCAGGGTAATGCTCGAACATGTCAATCGACTCCCTCTCCTCCTGAGTCCAAGGGTCACAGCATGGAGGTCCTGATAGTGTTGAATTGGAGCAACCAACATCGAAACACACCTTGGTTCTTCTCTCGTTCATCTTCAATCGAAGTATAAACAAGAATCAGTAATTACGCTCAAATCGTTACGACCGTCGATCGACGGTCCCTCGCAGGCATCGATCGATGGTCTGTCGCGATTATCATGAGATATTTTTATCTCTCAAATCAAACCATAAATCATGCAAACAACAATTACAATCAGTTGATAATTGCTATTCTAGTAATCCATCACCCTAAAGCGTTCTAAATTCCAACGTATACCCTAAATTTTTTGATTTATCTCAAGCCCTAAAAACTCCCTAAACTAAGATATTTAGAGGACATACCTTGAAGATAGGTTGATTAGGTGAACTAAAAAGATAATGGGGGTAAAATCAAGTGGGTTAGGCTCAAGAACGAGCAAAATTGGCCAAAGATTGAGGGAGAAATCGGCTCTTAAAACTCTCAAGGTTTTGGCGGTTATGGAGAGTGTTTATGCAAAAGGGTTGTGTCGAGCTTATACAAACTCGACATTCCACCGTTGATCGATGGTCCGATAGGGACGCCGATCGATGGTCGCTCCCCTTATTTCATTTTTAATTGTTCTTTTGCATAACTATATATATTTATTACATGGTTTATATTTATTTTATATTTTTATTATTATAATTCATTACATTATAATTAAATTTCCTAAAAAGCTTTCAAAAATTAAAATTTAAAATTTAAATATTCAGAAGCGGGTTGGCTCCCACTCAGCGTTTGTTTAAGGTCATAAGCTTGACAGGAAATTGGGCTTGTCAATCGGGATTTGGTATCTCTAGACGCGTGGTCTGAGAATGCATGATTTCAGCTCTAGCCCAGTAATGTTTTACTCTTTGCCCATTCACTGTGAAGTCCTCCCCTTTCAGTTTAATCAGAACAATTGCTCCATAAGTTGTAACTTCTCTCACGGTGAAGGGTCCTAACAAACGAGAACGCAATTTCCCGGGAAATAGAGTTAACTGAGAGTTGTACAAGAGTACTTTGTCGTTAGCTACGAAATGCCTAGAAATGATTTTCTTGTCGTGATAGGATTTAGTTCTCTCCTTGTACAATTTCGAGTTCTCGTAGACATGATACCTGATCTCGTTCAGTTCATTCAATTGGATTAATCTCCTTTTTGCAGCGGGTTTGACATCAAAATTTGTTGCTTTGATGGCCCATTATGCTTTGTGCGCTAGCTCAACTGGGAGTTGACATGCTTTTCCAAAGAATAAGTGGAATGGGTTGGTTCCTAATGGTGTTTTAAACGCTATTCGGTAAGCCCAAAGTGCGTCATCAAATTTTAAAGACCAGTCTCTGCGGGTTGATCCTACCGTCTTTCCTAAGATTTCTTTGATTTGACGGCTGGACACTTCTACTTGTCCGCTCGTTTGAGGATAATAAGGTGTTGCTACTCGATGGTGAAATCCATGTTTCTTGAGTTGTTTTTTGAACACTTTGTTAATAAAGTGGGTACCTCCGTCGCTTATTACGATTCGTGGTTATCGCTATTTCGGAGTGGCTATCGCTATTTCGGAGTGGCTATCGCTTCAACCCATTTAGATATGTAGTCTACAGCGACTAATATGTATTTGTTTCCTTGCAAAGAGGGAAAATGGCCCATAAAGGCGATGGCCCAACAATCAAACACTTCAACTTCAAGTATGAAATTCTGTTCAATTTCGTGTCTCTTGTTGATTTTCCTCTCCTTTGACAGGGATCCATTTTGTTATGTACGCTTGAGAATCTCAAAACATGGTTGGCCACTAAAAGCCTACTTGTAGAATTTTTGACACTTTCCTAAAACTGGCGAAATGCCCAGCATAAACAGATCCATGACAATGATACATAATATATGCGGCTTCGCTTTCAGCAATGCATCGTCTGTATACACTGTTAGAACAATGTTTGTAAAGGTAGGGTTCGTCCTAGTGATATCTTCGGATTTCTCTCAAAATTTTCTTTGTGTTGTATCCTTTAAAAAACTCTGGTTCTATTTCAACTGCAAGAAAGTTCACTATATCTGCGTACCAGGGTCTCTCGGAGGTGTTCAAAACACACACACTCCGAGTTAAACTTCTACCTCCGGGAGAATCACTTTTTGGAATCGAAGGATTGCATCCGACATTTGTATATAGTGGAATAGTCATCTCATCTTGCTTTTTGGGGGTGGCATCGTTCGACGGTTCTTCACAGGCATCGATCGATTTTTCCTCAGCCGATTAACGCACATGACCAATGAAAGTCAATTCTGCTTAGTAGACATTTTCTATGGGTAGGAAATCATTGATAGGGATGTCGTCTTCGACTCTTATTCGAGATAGGTGATCTGCGACTCTCTTTTCCACTCCTTTC
>CAJHQP010000418.1:0-195513 GCA_905132765.1 Moricandia arvensis | reverse complement strand
CCATCGTCATCGCGTTCTATCTTAATTTTACCAATTTTCCACTTCCAAGAAACTTCTTGTCCTCTTTTATAAACGTGTTTTTTTCTCCGAAAACAGTTTAAATCAGTCTTAAAATATGAGTAAACTGTTATTAAGAATAATTCCAAAAATTATCAATTAAAGAGTACAAAACACACCAACCATGCTTCCTTGCCGCGTAAATCTTTAAATAATGCAAAATAAAGCTTTGTATCCATCTTAATCCTTTTGACTCGGAATACTCAGTTTTCCTATGTATATGTTTCACCTTTTAAGCAAATATATACAATCAGACAAGTCCTAAATAACCAACCACTATATAATTTTTTTTTTTTTTCGTCGAAAGATCATTCTATTACTCAAACTTGAGATGGTCTGGGGAGCCAGACCGGAATAGAACAACCAACAAAACAGATATTTCCATGAAAAGAACGAGCATTCTTAGCTAATGCGTCCGCAGTTCCGTTTGAATTTCTTGGGATGTAACAAATCTCAAATCCTGGGAAGCAGATCAGTAGCGTCCGTATGGCTTCCAGTTCTGTTGCGAAACTCAGCCACTCCTGTGGTGCCGAGACCATCGCGATAACGTCCTTGCAGTCAGTGCCAAAACATTGGCAAGACGAGTGCTGCAGCATGCACTCCATAGCCCATCGAAGAGCCTCTAACTCCGAATGAAGTGATGTTTCTCGCGTCCTTATATTGCGCATCCCCATGAGCTCATTATTCCCAGTGCAGCCCTTCCACACCCAACCGCATCCGCTAAACTGATCTGTTGCAGTTCAAGAACCGTCCACCATGCAAATATTCTCCAGACATAAGGCCTGTGGTGTCTCAGCCACATTCTCATGTGGATTCTGGATAATCGCCTCCGTGGCAGAAAACCATGCAAGGCATTCACTTTCTGCATAGCGTACAAGCTCCAACGGGTCACGGTCAATTCCCCTGAAGAGTTTATCATTTCTGGCCTTCACCAACCACTATATAATTATGTAAGAAAGTTAATATAGAAACTTAATTAACATCAAAACCAAATAAAATGTTCAGACTCACTAACTAAACTTGACTTTCGTTTCGTAGATAACATTCCCTAAGCTTTTGAATTCAAAACTTGATAATTTCCAGTCTTTAATTTGTGTTAAACAACTGAAACTAACATTACTTCCGACTCTCATCATAGTCAATACGCATAAGCTAAGATATTATAACCTTACATGTTTACAAATACACCTTTTATTTTTACAAATACATCTTGTTTCTAAACTAAACCATAGCATAAAAATGATATATTATTCTGAAGAAGACTTAATAGTCTATGCATTATATTTCCTCTGTTTTTTTTTTAAAATGGCATTCTGAAATTTTTTTGTTACACAAAAGGATATATTTTAAAATTTTCATGAAAATTATACTTACTTTTATATTAGTACTAATTTTAAATTTTATTAATAATTTTATTTATCTTAAATAATATAAATAAATGTAATTAATAAAAAGATAAATGTATTTTAATTATTTTTAATCTGTATAAAAAATGTTAAAATAACACATTTTAAAGAAAGGAAAAAAATAACTAACATGATTTTTTGCCAGATATTTTGCCAGATTTTATAGTTAATATATCGAGTAATATAGTGTTAGTGCACTACTATACATATAGAATCTAGTATAGTTATAACGCCTTAATCAAACATGTTTTTCTTTTTGTCTTTACATGAAATTATCAAACAAGTTTTACGCGGTGCAATCTCTCAATGAAACAGTGACCAGTAAACGCTTTATCTAAATAAAAAAAGCGACAAATAACAATAAAATAATACGAAAAAGAAAGTCAAGTCACCGTCAAACCCATCTCCTCACCGCGTTCACACGTTCACGCGCTTCCTTCGTCTCTGTATCTTCTCTTCTCAAACACAAAGAAACCATTTTATTATATAAACGTCTGAAACCAGAATCATCGAAATTCAAACACTTGTAGAGCTTTCAATCTTTGGTTTCACATCTAAACTAAAGTCAAACACTTTTCAAACCAACAAAAACATTCGTCAAACTCTGGATCCTCCTTTAATGGAAATATCTGCTTTCCCATTTCCATACCTACAAGAAGACGAGTGTTCCCATTTCCTCGGTCTATTTCAGGACATGGACTCTTCTCCTTCTGATTACGGACTCGAAGGTTTTGGTAACGACAACAGTAAGAAACGACCAAGAAAGGAAGAAGAAGAAGAAGCTGTGAATGGTGGTAGTAACAAGCCTGCCTTTGGAGATATACTCGCGACGCTTTTGCTATTAGACGAGGAAGCTAAGCATCAGCAAGAGCAGTGGGACTTTGATTCTAACCGAGAAAGGTCTCTTCTCGAAGCTAACCACAAGGAGAAAGTGAGAACAATGGATGGTTACTACAATCAAATGCAAGGTCATTACAATACAGCTGGAGAAACAGATGTTACTCGTCCAAAACGTGCACGAAGATCCGCCGTTGCTGCTGTTGTCTCCGCGGTTGCTTCAGCCGAGGAAACAGCTGTTCCCCCGGTTCAAGCCACGGATATCGCTAGCGGGTCCGGGTCGGGACCGAGTCATAGGAGGTTGTGGGTGAAGGAACGGACCACTGATTGGTGGGACAGAGTAAGCAAGCCTGATTTTCCGGAGGAAGAGTTCCGGCGAGAGTTTCGGATGAGCAAATCGACTTTTAATCTAATATGCGAGGAGCTGGACGCGACGGTGACTAAGAAAAACACGATGCTCCGCGACGCGATTCCAGCTCCTAAACGCGTCGGTGTTTGCGTCTGGCGTTTAGCAACAGGAGCCCCGCTCCGCCACGTGTCGGAGCGGTTCGGGCTCGGGATCTCCACCTGCCACAAACTAGTCATCGAAGTCTGCCGCGCGATCTACGACGTCCTGATGCCGAAGTACCTCCGTTGGCCGTCGGATCAGGAGATCCAATCGACTATGGAGAAATTCGAATCTGCCCATAAAATCCCAGACGTCGTGGGATCGATCTACACCACGCATATCCCGATCATCGCGCCGAAGGTCCACGTGGCGGCGTATTTCAACAAGAGGCACACGGACAGGAACCAGAAGACGTCGTACTCTATAACCGTCCAGGGAGTGGTCAACGCCGAGGGGATCTTCACCGACGTGTGCATCGGAAACCCTGGATCACTCACCGACGATCAGATCCTCGAGAAATCTTCGCTTACGCGGCAACGCGCTGCGCGCGGGATGCTTCGTGACAGCTGGATCGTGGGGAACGCGGGATTCCCGTTGACTGATTGGCTTTTGGTTCCGTACGCGAGACAGAATCTGACGTGGACGCAGCATGGGTTTAATGAGAACATCGGTGGGATTCAGAAGATCGCGGTGGAGGCGTTTGAGAGGCTTAAAGGACGGTGGGCTTGTCTGCAGAAGAGGACGGAGGTTAAGTTGCAGGATCTTCCGTACGTGTTGGGTGCTTGTTGTGTGTTGCATAACATTTGTGAGATGAGGAAGGAGGAGATGGCGGAGGAGTTGAAGTTCGAGGTGGTCGATGATGTGACGGTGCCGGAGAATAATATCCGATCTGTGGTTGCGTCTAACAAGAGGGATCAAATCTCTCATAATCTCTTGCATCGTGGCTTGGCCGGGACAAGGACTGTGTAGCTGAATGGACTCTGTTTTTTTCTTTGAGTTGATTTTTTATTGCAAAATTCTTTTTTTTCCCAGATTAGGAATAAACGAAAGTATTTTAGTTAATACTTAGATGAGATTGGATACAGAAAGCATAGTGGACTTGAGTTGATTTTGTTTGTAATATTATTACCATTGTGTAATCTTTTAGTTTATGTATTCTCTATATAAATTGAATTTGAAATTTCCAAGGATTTGGTGGTAAAACATGACTTAGCCTGTTTAATGTTTATTCCTATACAACTTTGAATGTATCACACAAGGAACAATCCCATCTTCTGAATGAGTTCAAACGAAAAAATGCAGAACCTATACGACCAAATAGTTCTGTGTGTTCCTCAATCATGGTGGTAAGTTCTGTAAGAATGTTAGTTTGGCGTTGTTATATGTTTAACATGCTAATTCATCAGAGATAAGCATGTTGTATTTTTGGAGGTGATGATATTGATAAACATAGGAAAAAGGGCAATACAACCAGCATTTAACACATGGCATATGGGTATAAATTTTTAGATTTTATGTTAAATGTTCGTGAACTATATTTGTGAAATGAATTTTATTTTGCTAAGTCAACCTCTTCTTTTAGGAGTCCATCTTTTAGTTTCATGTTTAGTTGATTGAAGATATCATTCCAGTGAATACTTTCTTCTGTCTTGAGCATATTTTTAAAACTAACTGAATATTTATTTGATAGCTAAGACAATGATTATTAGTCAACAATACACGTTTTTGAGTGAAAAAAACTAGTCAATTTTCAATAGAAATCATTCAACAATATTTAATCTTAAAGATCCTAATTATGACTTCAAATGATGTGATTGCTTTGTACAAATCTGAATGCAATTAAGATGACATCAAAGGATGAAATGTTTTTCAGATCTAATTGAATGTGGATTACTACTACTAGAAAGAGTGTAAATCTTTTGAACGAGAAATGATATTTATCTATTTATTACTAATATTTATCCAATTGTTTGTTCGGACAATATATAAAGAGTTAAAAATCGTCATTCGTCAATCGTCACAGCTTAAGAAAAAGCCATTTAGCTTTACATTACCAGATTACCCCTACAGTCAACATAAGGGACCGGTCTCCTCTGTGTGTTATCCAATGGGTAATATCGTAATTTCAAAATAGCCCCCACCCCCATTGCCGATCAAAAACAGGAAACCAAAGGAACGCGCGGTTCGTCTCGATCCCGTCCTCTCCTGGCTGTCACAGGGACGTCGTTTGATCTCGATTTCGATTTTCACGAACTCATTTGAACGATCCAATCACTCATAAGTCCTTGATTTCGAGAAGAGAGTTCTTCGTAACTCAATATTTTGTTTTCTTCGCCGCGATTTTGATTGGAAGGTAACGAGGTTTTGTATTCTCTCTTCTTCTATCCCTTAAGCTTGATCCGGGTTCTAGGGTTCCGTTTCTGTGGGGTTCTCTGCTTATTGAACATGATTGACTTCGTCTCGATAAGTTCTTATGATTTCTGATTTACTTATCTGTTAGGGTTTTTTCTTTGATGTGATAGAGTTTCCTTTGATTACTTTAAGCTGTGAAATTTTGGTTATTTCGAGTTTAATGGACGTTTTGTTGCAATGAATTTGAAGAACTCGAATTTTGAGGAGAAAATCGTATCTCTGAAGTTGAGACATTTTAGCTTCATGATTAATGGGCAATGCAGATACGAATGCACTTAAACGAATCATCTTTTCTCTCTTCTAAGATTGATTATAGTGATGATGATAGCCGTTGGTGATTTTTCTTACTGTCTAATATTTTCCATGCTCTTAAGATTAGCAAGAAGTGAAACTGCAAAATCATTGAACACATTTCAACTTTTGGCACTTTTTCTAAATTTGTAGATCCATTCGTTATTGGTTTATAAGCTCTTCAGTTGGTTGGTAGCTTAGGTGCCTAATTCTTAGATGAAAAAGAACATGACTTGTTATGGTTCTCAACACGATTCCGGCTGTGTGAAGCAATTATATGCAATGATTATGTGAGGAACGCAAGTACTCCGAAACCACATTTATGAATTCTTATGTTTCTATTTATGTATAGGTTAGAGAGTTCTGTATATAATGAAATTTAAGCCTACCTCTTACAAATATTTTTGTTTCTCTTACAATTTCATTCTCATGGTAATTGTTACTGGAGGCTTGTCAGTTGTCACTGAGGTTTGATTCCGCTTTGTGCCACTTTGTAGGTGCACTTTCTAATTGACTCGACAGCTGAGAATTTAGCATATATGTACTGCAACTCTGCAAGCTTGTCATGTGCCACTGCGTGTATATTTTTTATATATAAAACAGTGGACTTACCAAAGCTAAGGGAATGTCAGCACCTGGGAAGTTTGATTATTCTTCTGGTGGGCCAGATAGGCCTTTATACAGGTCTAACTTAGCTTCACAGATGGAAAGATCTAGTAGCTTTCGTGAGACAATGGAACATCCTGTCTCATCTTCTCACGCGAGCATGTTGAGGACCACTTCACCATTAGCACAAACCGATGTAACAAATTTCTTTCAATGTTTGCGTTTTGATCCTAAGGTGGTTGCCGCAGATCATAAGTCTATTCGTCAAGGTGACTTTAAGCGTCATGTGAATATTGCTCTTGGAATTCAAGGGGATGAATCTCCAAGCACAACGCCGAAAGGGAAGTTAATTCCATCCCCTATACCAGAAGAGATCAAAAGACTAAAGGCTGGTCTACGCGAAAACAATGTGAAGGCCAGGTAGTTTCATGATAAGTTGATAAATTTTCTTTGGAGTTCTATTTACCTAATTGAATTTTTGTTGTTGCAGGGAGCGTGTGAAAATCTTCAACGAAGCTTCCTCTGTATTTAACAAGTTTTTTCCTACTGTACCTACAAAGAAAAGATCTCGGCCAGAAGGGTTTTCCAATGACCGCTTGTCTTCAGGGCCAAGTTTAGGTAAAATGGGAATTCAAGGTCAGACTCTGCCTGGTTGTTTTGAGCCTGACCAGCAAAAGTTGGACGAACGACCTAAAAGTGGTGCATTAAATAAGCGGACACGTACTTCCATGGTAATTCCTGATTCTTGTTTGACAAGATATGCTTTGGTGTATTATCCTTGTGGAGCTGTTTGCACCAAGGACATTGGGTTATACTTCTAGCTGAACAGACCTTTTGTGTCATGATGTAGTTTTCTAAAGGAGCCTATCTTGAACCAACTTTTGGTGAAAATTTGGATGATTATCAAAGAAAAGGCTAGAAATACTAGTAGTAGATAATTATATAGAAGCTTCCTCGTATAAGTTAGTTGTGCTTCAATATTCTATGCATCTGCATGTCATATTCATGTAAGGATATAATTACAGAACATTAATCCTGCTAAATCTACAGAGTTTCTCAATTGTTATTTTCTTTCATATTCTGACATTAAAAAAATATTTCATACCGCAGTGCTTCTTAATTTTGGATTCTAAATTTCTAAAGCGTTGGGCAGTTTTTATTTAGTCTACTTGTAACTAACTGGTTGGTACGAAATCAAAATATTTAATTTTGCTATTATGTGATTCAGATGGATGTTCGGAGTAATGCTATTGTTCGTCAATCAGCTCTAGATAGGGATAAAGACTCAATGAAACTCGCAAATCATACTGCAGTTCAGGGTGAAGATCGATCTCCAATTGGTATCGATGGTTGGGAAAAGTCGAAAATGAAGAAAAAACGATCTGGCATAAAAACAGATGGTCCTTCTAGTTTGGCCTCAAACAAAGCTGTTGATGGTTATAGGGAGTTGAAGCAGGGCATACCAAAATCAGCTGGTGATTCCAGGGTGAGATTGAATGGTGACTCGAACATGTTAAGGTATGGCTTATGGTGACATGCATACTGCATCTGAATAATTACCTAAATCCAAGTCGCTATGTTCCTAAAAGCGTACTTCCAGTTTACCTGATTTTATGTAGTTGTTAGCCATGTCTTATTGAAAGTTATTTGTGCTATATAGTGATATACATCCTTTCCTTTCTAGTTTAGTAGAATATATAGTAAATGGGATGTCAAAAAATTAAATGGATAGCTATTCGTTGACTACTTAAAATGAATATTATGGACATTACATTAATGAGCCTTTGTGCTCTCAAGAACTTATGCATGTTGGAGATGCAACAACAGTGCCTTTATAAATCTACGCAATGACCTTAATTCGGCCATTGCTTTAATCCATTTGAATGATTATGGAATTTAGGTTGGTGGCTGAAAATATGCTGAAGATCTTTTGTTTAATTGAGCTCAATCTCTTCTTTCGCCCATCATTCATTTATCTGCCTTCTGTCAATGAAGGTTATTGTGACTCTGTTTTGTTGGTCATTCAATTGGTTAATGTTTCTGTTTAAATGATTTGTGTAGGCATGGGGCGGTGAATGGTGCTGTTCCATATGGAAGATCTGATAGCTTCTCTCAGCAGACAGGTTTGGCAGGGCGTTCCTTGCTCTCCAGGGATTCTGATCACAATTCGTTGTACAATGAGAAGAGAGAACGAGCTATTGGCTCAGATAAGGAAAGGGTGAATCACAGGGCTATCAACAAGTATGTGTTAACAAACTCGCAGTCACACACCTGTCAATTTTCGGTAGACCATATTCTCCAATTTTTATAATTCCTTTTACACTCCGGTGGATTCATTTCAGGTCAAATATTCAGGATGAATTGAAATCTTCAAGCCCAACTTCAAACCCAAAGATAAGTGTTTCATTTCGTGGTCCGAGATCAGGATCAGGGCTACCGCCGAAACTTTCTCCGGTTATCCATAACACTCCTTCTCCAAGTGATTGGGATATTTCTGGTTGTACAAACAAACCTCCATTGTTGTCTGGGGTTCCCAGTCGCAAGCGTATGACATCAAATCGGTCTTCATCACCACCTGTCACTCAATGGGCCGGTCAAAGACCACAAAAGATATCTCGTTCTGCAAGGAGAACGAACTTGGTCCCCATTCTTTCAAGCAATGAAGACGTTCCTTCACCAGATAACATGTCAGATCTTGGATTTCATAGACGCTCACCAGCAGCTTCTCCGCAAATGAAATTTAAAGCCGAAAATAGCTTGTCTACAACAGCTTTATCAGGAAGTGAGGAATTTAGCCCTCCTGAGATCAAATCTAAAGACAAGGGAAAGCAATCTGATGAGGTCGACGGGAAAGCTGCTCTGAATGTTCCTAAACTCTCCATCACTGGTTTACAATCCAGAAAAAATAAGCTTGGGGATGGTGTAAGGAGACAAGGAAGGACAGGCCGTGGCTTTGGTTCAACAAGGTCTGTAAACCCAATGGGAGTTATGAGACATGGAACAGCAAAACAACTTCGCAGTGCAAGAAATAGTTCTGACACAAATGAAAGGTAGGGAACCCTGCTTCAAGTATTTTCTCTTTTCCATTTTTCAGGTATGTGTAAAAGTTTTTGGTTTCATGAGGTTTATCTCCTAGTTTATAACATAAGCTCTCTGTAGCAGGGTAGGTCGTCCACCCTCTAGGAAACTCTCTGACCGCAAAGCTTACAAACGTCAGAGAAGTACATCGTCAAATGCTGCTCCAATAGATTTTCTTGGTCAGTTCAGTTGGTCAGAGTTGTTCTTTGGCATGATTGATTTTTCTTCCTTTCTTTTATTTATGATTTTTTTCTTAGTTGGCTCAGATGATGGGCATGAAGAGCTACTAGCTGCTGTCAAGTCGGCTATAAACTTTGGTATGTACATTTCCGTGGTCCTCGTTTATGTTAATCTTTTTCAGATTTCTTCTCTGGAATAATTTGTTTGGTTCTTTTATGCAGCTCAGAATTTTCCTAGCTCTTTCTGGAAGCAAATGGAGCGATACTTTTGCTTTATATCTGATGCACATATCAATTTCGTGCAACAGCTGGTAATTCGTTGTCCTGTATAACACTAAGATAAAGATTATACAATTCAGGTCTCATAGTTTTATTAGTGGGGTGGGATGTAAATGTGCTGCAAAGGATTACTGTGGGGCAGATTTCTTATTTCAGATAATACTAGCAGATTCATTATGCGTGTGTATATGTTGGTTTCATTGGGGGGAAACCGTAAGATGTAAAAATGGTAGGAAAAGTATGTAGATTTGCTATGTTACGTGATGACGATAGAAAATTTCTTTGTTTTTTCCCTTTCCAAAGTTTAATTAAATATAGTTACAGCTCTAATACCGACTCTCATTTTTGATAAATGTGATAACCATTTTCTTTGTCAGGGTGACCTCTCCTCCATGGGTACTACACCAGTCGGGTCAGCTTCAGACGTCGATGGTCGTGACATATTTCCTGAGAAACTTACAACCTGCAGAGAGGATTCTAAAGCTGCGCCTCTTTATCAGAGATTGCTATCAGCTCTAATTTCGGAGGACTCAACCAGTGTAGATGAAGATTTACAATTTGAAGCGGAGGATGAGTCAGAACTCAGTGTTTTGAACCAAATGGTGGAGTTCAATGGTTATAGAAGTGATAGACTGGAATTTGATGAGCTAGAAGATGATGTGTCTGTTAAGACGCCCAAGGGTGTCAATAGCTCAGCTCACAATTTCAATGGAAGATTTTCAGATCATTTATCCAGCGAAATCTCAGACATTGAATATGGAAATTTGGGGATAGATGAGAAGATTTATATGGAAGCTCAGTCTATTGGAATTTGCTTGGAACCCTTGGTATATTCCCCAATCCCCAGGAGTTCAATCACTTGAGAAATGCTGCTTATTGATGTTATTGGTTTGGATTCTGATTGATGTGATGTCATTGTGTTTTCTTGCAGGCTAATATTTCAAACGTGGAGGATGAAGGACTTGCTGACGAGATCAAAACGCTAGAGGAGGCTATCTATGAGGTGGTATGTTTTCTCACATGTTCTTATCTTCCTTTTTTTTAACAGCTTAACGATGCAAATTATGATTTTTATCTCTTTTGATGTACCTTGTTCAATTTTCATGTCGTACTTGTAAAACGACAAAACTTCTACTGTGTTCTCAAGATAGCTAACTTTGTGTTGTTGTCTATCTTAAAACTTAAGGGTTCTAAGAAGAAAGAGATGTTGAATCGGCTGCTAAAGCCTGCCCTAGAAATGAAAGAACTTCAGGAGAAGTATGAATTTGTCTTTCTTCTGCTTTTCTTGCACTCCCTTAGTGATCTGGACTGTGTGATCTGACGGTTTTGTTCTCATGGTTTTTCTTATATAGGGAGTTTGATCGGCTGGGTTATGAAAAACTCATCGAAATGGCATATGAAAAGAGCAAGGTGAATTCATGTTTTGTGTGCCTTTTCAGATACAAGTTTCAGTTTATTACAAGTTCATGTTTTGATAATTCTGTATGGATTCTGTTTTACAGGCAAGTAGGCGTCATCACTCCGCAAGTGGAAAGAGTTCGGCTAACAAGATATCAAAGCAAGCCGCATTTGCGTTCGTGAAAAGGACGCTTGGAAGATGTCGTGAATTCGAAGAGACAGGCAAAAGCTGCTTTAGTGAGTCTACATTTAAGAATATCCTCGTTGCCGGGTTGATACAAATTGAAGATAACCCCATGGACAAGGAGCCGATGGGATCACAACAACCGAGCTCATCATTGGCATTGCGAGGGACGCAGAACTCGGATAATTACGCCAATTCCTCTGAAAATGCTAGACGGGAAGGGAGAGATGATACAGTGTGGTCAAATAGAATGAAGGAGAGAGAGCTGCTACTAATTGATGTGGGTGGGGCACCACTTTCAAGCAGTACAAAAGGGAAGAGAAGTGACAGGGACAGAGATGGAAAAGGACATGCTTCTTCATCAAGAGGTGGAGGAACTAACAAGATTGGTCGGCCTGCACTGTCCAATAATGCCAAGGGTGAACGGAAAACAAAAACAAAACCGAGGCAGAAAACAACTCCCATGTTCTCTTCTCCTTCTTCTGCCAATATCCCGGAGCAAAACAGAACATCACAGTCCAAACCAACTAATAGCAACAACAGCGAGTACAGTAACTTGGAGACACTAGACGAGTCAGAGCCTCTTGACCTATCTGGCCTGCAGATACCAGACGGTTTAGGTGGTCCAGATGATTTCGATGCGCAAGCAGGAGATCTAAGCTCATGGTTAAACATCGATGACGATGCATTACAAGATAACGATATAGATCTCCTTGGACTTCAAATACCCATGGATGACCTTTCAGACTTAAACATGATGGTATAAGCTCCCTCTCTATCTTTATTTATGTACAGTCCCTTCTGTTATACCATTATTAGCGACGAAGAAAGATAAAGGAAAAGTGAAAAACAAGTTTTGGTCCCCAGAAAGAATAACCAGTCACCAGAATCGGTTGTTCAGGGTGGCTCCAACAAACTAGCAACTAGCCGACATAGATTCTTCTTCATCATCATCATCATCATCATGTTTAGGGGGGTTCTTTGTTTCTCTTTTCTTAATAGTTCTTGATTACTAGGGTGGTGAAACTGTTTTTGTTTAATGGTGATTTGGTGGTGTATTTGGCTCCGGCGTTTAAGATAGGTCGGTGGTTAAAAACGCCAGGAAAGAAAGAGTGGTAGTAATGTTGTGTAGTGAGTGATATATAGATATAAGTCTCAGGTTTTCTTTCTTCTTCTTCTTCTTCTTTCTCTGGGATTTTGTAGCTTTCATAAACTCAGAACCATTATTGTTGCCTCTGTACATACATTTTATGTTCCTTCAATAAAATTCAACTTCTAATAATAATAAAATGTCATATAATATTTCTTTTGTTATTTGTATATATGTAAATGTGCTTTCTTATGTAAATAGCACAAAAATCTCAACCTTGAAGCAAAAGAATTAAGAAAAAATGAAAGCACAAAAATAAGCCTTTTTTACAATTTTTTATTTATCTTTCTTTAGATATGAGTGTGAGAGTTGCGTTTATAGCGTTGCGGTTGGTTTTAGACACAGCTTGCTTCAGCGTCACGGTTGGAGACGCACTGACACTTCGTCTTTGCTGCTCAATCACAAGCTCGTTCGCGAACCACTCTAGTTTATCTGAATTACTCATTTCACCAATCCTTTTGCTACCAAACAACACCGACTCAACATTGTTCTGCTTCAACATCTCATCAGCTATCTCACTCAGTTTCTTCACGTTCTCTGCTCTTGGATCCGTGTCCACGTTCGGCCCACAAGCTCCTAATCTCGACCCATTTGCCTGCTGCATCACAACATTTGTTTCCAATGAAATTTTCATCCAAACGCAGAACAATATTAAATGGAATGAAATAAACCTGAATGCGAACATAGTTACTGCTTCGGTACGGCCCAAAGCCCATAGAAACAGCCTGATCAACAAACTCAGCAGAACCATCACCAGAGATCCTCGCCATGGGCCTGGCCCATTCTTTTACCCGCCAATTCTTAACTTGCTCATAATCATAATTCACTTCAAAAAGCTGACCAGTCCCAAGCGACAACACCAAAATATCCTCCACCCCCATAACCGCCGGGAACTCCTGTTTGTTATGGAACACGTGCGTTATCGCCGCCGCCGTTGGATTACTCATAGCGAGCCCACCTCCAACCGCAACGCACCGCGTTTTCCCGTCGATGGAGCACGTGCGAACCGGATCGAACGTCCCCGGCTCCGCCCACGTGGCGCGGCAGATGTCTCGGAGACGGAAATCGAAACTGTCGCTCTCTAGCGCGTCGGCGCGTGAGAAAAGAAGCGGCGCGGTGCTGGAGAGATCGTAGCAGGAGATGAGAATCGGTTTCAACGTGTCTTTAAGAGTCAAATCGGCGAATGACGCTTTCATCGCTTTCTCTAGCTTCGCCGTCGCTGAAGCTACGGAGGAGGACGAGGAGGAGGATCCGGATCTTATTACTCGTTTGATCGCCGATCCTGCTCCGCCTCCTCCACCTGTTCTGTAGAAACTCTCTGCGTTGTCTATTAGAAATTTCCACGTGTCCTCCGCTTTGAAAATCGGGCGGTTACCGTCTCTAGTCGCGAACATCATCGCCGAGAAAACTCCTCCGATTCCCGATCCGGCGGCGACGTCGAAGTAATCCGCGATCCGAGCGTTCGGATCGCCGGATTTCTCCTTCAGCATCTTCTCAAGATAGATTAACGATTTTCCCGCCAAAAGACCTCTCATCCCTCCGCCGTCGATGCTCAACACGCAGATTCTCCCTCTCGGACTCCGGAACGAAGATGGAGTCCCTTGTAAAACGACGCCGTTTGGAGTCAACGGCGATCTCGGAGAAGGTCCCACCTCGGAAGAATCAGCGCCAGGTCGTAACGGACTACGAGGAATCCACGAGAGCCTAGGGTCTTCGTAACCGAAGAGAAACTTGGTCTCGAGAATGGAGAAAATCTCGTAGCTGAGCTTATCATCGGAGTCTATGATCGGTTCGTGAGATCGAGCCGTTGAGAGAGTTGGACTGGTTTGAGTCCTCTCGTGGTTTCCGGGAGTGTTGGGAGCTGTGTGGTTGACGAAATGGTTCTTCTTCTTCTTATTCTCCTTGGAGGAAACAGCCAGTGGCGGTGGCTTATCGTATCGCCGATTCATCAGAATCGTTTAAGAGATAGAAGTTAGCTATGGCGGAGTTTGAAATATGAATTTTTTTTTTATGGTTTAAAGAAAAAGAAAATAGAGAAGAAGAAGATGAAGGGGTTTAGCATGACATGGCTAAGCACTACTCGAAAGGTCTCGCACACACGTCCGATGCCACCTTCAGCAAATCAGGTCTTATTAAGATTTTTCTTCTATTGTTTAGTTTGGTTTTGGTTGAATATTTTAATAAGCATTATCAATTTTATCATGGTTGGCAGATATACTAATTAGTTAATATTAGTGCATGTTTAACGAATCACATAGGGAAAGAAACGAAACAGTCCTCAAAAATATTTACACCACTCTGTTTTAATTAAATTGTGACTAACGTATTTCACATTTAATCTCACTTCTCACTTCTCACTTCCAAACGTTTTGTCATTATATTTAATAACATCCGTATATCATCAACAGGTAGGTGAATTGATTATACAAAATTGAAACATAAATAGAAAGACGAAAATAAAACAGAAAAGCAGTCAATTTTGAAACATTAGAAGAAAAAACAAAACACACTAGGATGAATAATCTTCTCTATACTCATAAATTTCAGATGAAGTCAGAAATAAAACTCAATAAGCATTCTCATGTTGCTCATATATATCTTCAAATACAGCAACATAACAAATTTATATAGCTATATTATTTTTTTAACTGGAAGTTAAAAACAAATAAACCTCAGATGATAACAGTAACCACCTGATGATGATGATGATACAATAAGTCTCACTGGAGCTTAAACGGTGAACGTACCAGAGAGATTCTTAAGCGTTGCAAGTGGCGACCCTGCATCTGTGAAGTATGACGCAAGATTGATCTCAGAGTTGTCTTCGTATTTCTTCAAGAAAGGATGTTCCTGAAATGTTTTGAGGATGATGATTATTTCAACATTATGAATTAGATAGACAAAAAGATATTAAAAGGTAATTATATAAACAAACCATTAGTTCCCTTGCAGAGCTTCTACTGTCCGGATCCTTTTTCAAACTGAAGAGAGTGTAGAGTAGAGTAGAATATCATTAAATTAGTAACTACTCCGGGGAGATGAATGAATGAATGAAAAGATAAAAGAGTATTACCAAGCGGAGATGAATGAAGATAGCTCAGGTGAGAAACTTTCTGAAGGAAGAGTTGGTGGTGGTTGGTCTACTATGGCTTCCATCAACTCGAAAACACTGCTCCATGTTTCCTCTTCATCTGGTGGTAAGTAAGGGAACTTTCCTGTTGCGCATTCTAGCACTACTAATCCCAAGCTCCATATATCGCTTTTGTTACCGTACTTGTTCCCAACGATTCTCTCTGGCTGTTATAATAGTTAAAAGATATTGTTCATAAATGTTTACTTGTCAAAGTGCTGTCAGCAGAAGAAAGAGATACTTACAGACATATAGTTGTAAGTCCCGACAAAGGTGTTTGCTAAACCTGCGGTGTTTGTCATAACGGTACTCACACCAAAGTCAGTGATCTTGACCTCTCCTCTGTGGTTGATCAACAGATTCGATGGTTTCAAGTCACGGTGGATGATGTGCTTATCGTGATGAAGATATATCAGTCCCTGAAGCACCTGTATCAAAGAAAATCACATCACTAAACTTATAGAGGAAAGGATAGGTTCATTAATGTGGCATCTATGGTTTCCTTGGTGCTTACTTGCTTAAAGATGGCAGAAAGATAGGACTCAGGGATGGTTTTGACTGATTTGAGAAAGTCTTCTAGAGATCCACCGTCCATGTACTCCAAGATCAGCGAGATTGCACCATTATCGTAAAAAGATTGGTACGAGGTAACAAGGTATGGACATTGTGACGACTGGTTAATCTTCAGCTCTTGTGCAATTGATTTGCGAATCGCTTCATCGACGTTTAGTTGAATGACCTAATTACAAAGTAATCAGAGTCATATAAGAAAGGTTCAGGTGAAGAAAAAAGAGGAAGTAGATGTACCTTCAAGGCGAAGAATTGACCAGTCCATTTGTGTTGAACAAGCTGTACAACACCACTGCTTCCTTTACCAATGAATTTAACCATGTCTAAATCCGACAAGCTTAACTCATCATCCGCTGGCTTAATCGGAGACAGCTGAAAACAAACAGAAGTCACAAACGAAAACAGAGATTACAAAACAGCAATCATAACAAGACATGAGCTTTAGAGATGTGTTCTCTATCTAAGAACTTAAAAGCAACGATCTTGAAAACACAGCAATTACAAGACATGAGCTTTGTGATGCGTTCTCTATCTAACAACTAAAATAAACGATCTTCGAAAGATTAGCAATCATAACAAAACATGACCTTTCAATGTGTTCTCTATCTAAACACTACTAGTAACCGATCTTGAAAACACAGCAATCAATACAAGACGTGAGCTTTTGTGATGTGTTCTCTATCTAAGCTGTGTTCCTGTCTAGTTCCAATTATGTCTAGCTCCACATTAACCTAACACTACGCAAAAAACTTCATTTGAAGTTCGAAACCAACACTATAACCTAATAACACTCAGAAAGATAAAAAGAGGAAAGAGTTACAGCTTCAGGTTCAGATTGAGAGACGATTCGAACTCCATCCTTGTTAACTAGCAGATCTCCATCTTTGAACGTACCACTCTGCGTCCTACAGAACGAACAAAAAAACCCTAAGTTCACTCCAAATCCACACACACAACGATTCATAATACATCTATCCACAGATCTATCTATAGATAAGAAGAGAGTGCAAATCGAGAATAGGTACAAGAACTTAGTGATGGATTGCTCTGGCGGAATCGAGAGCTTGAGATTGTTGCTGAATCCACCCTTCTTCATCGTCTTCTCGTCGCTTTCCTTTTTTTTTTAATTTTCTCGACTCAAAGTCATTATTATAAAAGTAATAATACAGAGTTTATGAGTAATCATGGACACTAGTCAGCACAATGGAAATGAGAAAGAAAGTACGTCGACCAATGACTTCGATGACTTGCTTTTTTACCCGGTTTTTTTGTCTGACCGTTGCTTAAAATTCAGACACTTTTAACCGGATACAAACCGATTATCTCCTGATAATACCATCACAATCGCTCCACAGTTTAAAATGCAAAACTAATATTAACATTGATCGAATACATCATATTCTTGATCATATACCGTTTTCAACATTACCAAATTTACATATATCTATGTTCTTGTAACTTTATTTACAAGGAAATACATATAAGCAAAGCATACATGTCTCTCTATTTGTTTGCACATGTATAAATTCATCGACGAAGTTTATATACTAAACACCACTATCATTATACTTCATGTCCACTATTCTCTAATCAACAAATATCAAGCTTTTTAGGTTACATTAGTATAATCACACACAAGATTTCACCAGACATATATAATCTTATCGCAAGGGCCACTAAGAGGCAATGATCACGAGGGTTGTTTGTTCATCATATTTCCATCATGTTGAATGAGAACTTCGAAAGTAGTTTGGGAATCTGCGATATGATTGGTCCATAAGTCTGCAACATATATGAACCAAAGAACATCATATCGACAATGCATATATTGACATATAGTGAAGGCAAAAGGCGGCTTTGATTTTATTTGATTTGCTTGATTGATATATAGTGAAGGCAAAAGGTAGTTTTTTACCTTTTCATTCTCATGGATTTGGCACAAGGGAACAGCTAGGAGTTTAAAGTTTTTAGGCACGACAAATTGTTGATGTAACGCTAGTCTCCCAAGAAAAATCTTTGTGCATTCCTGAACAAGAAAAAAGATGAGGAGAGAGCAGCGCTTTATGTATACGCAGAATCTTCAAAAAAGTGTCAACATTTACTACAATGGAAGTGCGGAACTAATTTAACCTTGGGGTGTTTCACATTGGGTGGCAAGAAGGGATACATCAATGTCTCAAAATTTGGTCTCCACCACATCCCAATGCATTCTCCTACCTTAAAAAGATTTGTGTATAGAGAGAGAGACCATTCTTAAACCAGAAACAATCAGAAACATATTAACACTAAAGACAAGAGTCCATTCTCCTTACCTCCAGACCCGGAACAAGGACATTCTCATTAATCGAAAGCTTTGATGCGAGTTTGCGTTTCAGACCTTCAATATCTAAGATTTTTTTGGAACAAACATGATCTCAGCAATGAGATTTAAGACAGATAAAGAATTTACAAAACAGTAAAAAGTAAAACCTGATTCACCGGGTCTCAAACGACCACCAGGAAGCTTGAAGATGGAGTTTCTGTACTGAAGAAGCAAAACATGAGGATGCTTGAACAACTCAACCTGATATCTCCCAAACATCACATGTTATAAAAACATTTTTCCTCTTCATAATCCCTAATTTTGCAAATCAATCACAACAAAAATTACCAGAAGAACAGCTTCAACGCAAGTCCTCAACCCATGAGCAGCGTAACTGCAAAGAGTTAAAAAGATTAAAACTTTAGCTCACAGGTTAACACAAAAACAATAACCCATATGATCAAAATCATTTGAAACACTGAAATTACTTCGATTTCAATCTGGCGACACGATCAGAGATCATCTCGTCCTTCACGTGAACAGCGTCTCGAGAGCCGAAGTAGTAGCTGCTAAGTGGGTATAAATCTACTACCGAGTCATGGTTTCTTCTCCTCGCGTTCTCTTCGCTAGTCTCCGTGTCTAAAACTGGAGCTTCTTCACCCATATTTCCCCGGAAAATCCAGAGAGAGAGAGAGAGCTAAAGCGATCACCAAGACAAAAAAAAAAGGACGAAGAGTAAAGAAGCTAAAGAGGAGGAGGTGTCGTAGTACGATCGGTGTCACGTGGCGGCTCCAGAGGGCTCTTCCTTCTCCACTAAACGGTGCTAATAGCTGACGCCGGCGGGAGTGTCAGAGGGCAAAAATAGTAAGTGGTGACAGATATTGGGCTTCTTATTATGTTAATGGGCCTTCACCGATCGGCTTTTTATTTAACAGTATAAAACCGACATGATGTTATATTGTCAAAGTTAAAAACGGGAGGGTGTTAGTCTGTGAAGAGAATCAGAAGGTTTTGCTTCTACTTGTTCACTTGGAAAAGAAAAGACAGTAAAAAACTTTTTAAAAAACCTAAAAGATGAAACTCGCAGGTCTGAAATCGATCGAGAACGCGCATGAAGATTCCGTTTGGGCGGCGACTTGGGTTCCGGCGACGGAAGAACGACCGGCTTTGCTTCTGACGGGATCTCTAGACGAGACGGTGAAGCTATGGAGAGCGGACGAGCTGGATCTCGTGAGAACCAATACAGGACACTCCTTGGGAGTAGCAGCTGTGGCGGCGCATCCTTCCGGAATCATCGCAGCTTCTTCTTCACTCGATAGCTTCGTCCGTGTCTTCGATGTTGACACTAATGCCACCATCGCTGTTCTCGAAGCTCCTCCTTCTGAGGTTTGGGGTATGCAATTTGAACCCAAGGTAATAAGGTTTTGAATAATGCTTAGAGGAATTGAGATTGGACAGTAACTTGATTGGACTCTACTTGTGGTCTGAAAACCTCTGTAGATCAAGTTCTTATTGGTTCTTATTGACTTATGACTATTGTAGCTTCGAAGCTAGTTTTAAATTACAACATACAGAACAATGCTTTGATGCTATGTGCTAACTTATTCATTTTAACATGTTATTCAAGGGTACAATCCTTGCTGTTGCAGGTGGAAGTAGTGCCTCGGTGAAGCTTTGGGACACGGCGAGCTGGAGACTAATCTCAACTCTATCAATCCCTCGTCCTGAATCCCCCAAGCCTTCTGATAAAACCAGCAGCAAGAAGTTCGTTCTCTCGGTGGCTTGGTCTCCTAACGGGAAACGTCTCGCTTGTGGTTCAATGGATGGCACGATCTGTGTCTTTGATGTTGATCGCTCTAAGCTTCTTCACCAGTTGGAAGGTCACAACATGCCTGTAAGGTCTCTTGTGTTCTCCCCTGTAGACCCGAGAGTTCTCTTCTCCGGATCAGATGATGGGCATGTGAACATGCATGATGCAGAAGGGAAGACGTTAGTGGGGTCCATGTCGGGACATACGAGCTGGGTGCTGAGCGTTGATGCTAGTCCAGACGGTGGAGCTGTAGCAACAGGATCGAGTGATAGGACTGTGAGGCTATGGGATCTTAAGATGAGAGCTGCTATTCAGACAATGAGCAACCATAATGACCAGGTTTGGTCTGTATCGTTTAGACCACCTGGTGGAACTGGTGTCAGGGCTGGTCGGCTTGCTAGTGTCTCTGACGACAAGAGTGTATCGCTCTATGATTACTCATAAGTTTGTTCTTCTTTAATGCATTCTTCAAGACGCATCTTGTTTCCAAGGATTCTCTGTAAACACTAGTTGTAACAATGTAATTCTGCAAGAGTTTTTTTATTGGTTCAAACTTTGAGTGAGAACTTATTACATACCTGAGAAACAGATGAGCAGTTTAAATTAAACACAAACAAACGTTTAAAAGTTTTTTAAAAAACGAAAGAACATGGTATGTCTCTTATGACCTAAGTGTCTGACTTCCTAAGTAACTCTTGAGAACATCCATAACAGCTCCAAAATCTGCCTTCACTTCAACAGGAGGATTAGAGAATCTGCACGCCATGTCAGGGATAGCTTTGGAGTGATAATCAATCTTGGACTGAGTAAACTTCAACCCATGAGCAGTACTCACAACCACAGTCCTATCAGTGGGCGCAATCACTCCTCTATTCCTCAGCTTAAACAAAGCAGTCAAAGCCACACCTGTATGCGGACAAATAAACATTCCAGTAGAATCCGCTTGAGCCATCGCATCCATCAACTCCTCCTCCGTAGCTTCCTCCACAATCCCATCACACTTCTTGAGCGCATACACAGCTCTATCGATTGACACAGGGTCACCAATCTGAATGGCCGAAGCAAAAGTGGTACTTGCAGTCATGGGCTTAAAGTCCTTCCAACCAGACTTGTAATGCAAGTAAAGAGGGTTCGCATTAGCTGCTTGAGCACACACCATCCTAGGGATCCTATCCACAAGTCCAAGCTCTTGACACATCTTGAAACCTTTGTAGAACGCGTAGATGTTACCAAGATTACCACCGGGAACAATCACCCAATCAGGAACTTGCCAATCAAACTGCTGAAGAATCTCAATCGCTGCAGTCTTTTGCCCTTCTAGCCTCAAACTATTCAACGAGTTCGCCAAGTAAATCGGTAACTCAGCAGTTATCTCCCTAATCAGCTTCATACAGCCATCGAAATCAGTGTCGATGCTCAGAACAAACGCACCGTTAGCTATCGGCTGAACAAGCTGAGCCATTGAGATCTTATTCGCCGGCAAGAAGACGATGGAAGGGATCCCCGCGGATGCGCAGTAAGCTGATAGAGCTGCTGACGTGTCACCAGTGGAAGCACAACCAACGCCTACAACGGGACGTTTCATTTTCCTTAACCGGTTAACTTGGCTAACCAAAACGGTCATACCGAGATCCTTGAAACTTCCGGTATGGCTAATCCCACAGTGTTTCACCCAAAGATCGTTCATCCCTAGAAACTTCTTCCCGAACCTCTCGGCCCAGAAGAGGTTCGAGTTTCCTTCGAAGGCCGAAACGATGTCGTCGTCGTCGATCTCCGGGAGGACCCACTCTTTCTTCGACCATACGCCTGATCCGTACGGCCACGTGCTTTTGCCGACGCGCGAATCGAAGAGATCGCGCCAGTACGCGCCGTCGAATCGCTTTAGAGCTTCCATGTCGTGCTCGACGTCGAGGAGACCGCCGGAGCGGCCGCGGTAGACGATCTCGTCGAGGGAGTAGTGCTCGCTGGATCCGGGAGGGGAGTTGAAGGGGACGTATCTGGCGGAGAATGGATTCACGGCGGTGGAGCGTTGGAGACGAGCGTCGTCGCGGATGGTGTTCTCGGTTCGGCGAGGCTTGATGACTGTCTCGATCGGAGTGGTGGTGTTGTTTCCCTCTGCGGAGGAGGTGCATGAGACGACGACGGGGCGGTAGCAGAGGAGAGGGGAGGAGGAAGGGTGGCGGCGGATGAGGTCATGATTAGGGTTGAGGGAAGATAGAGAGGTATTGAAGGAGAGACAAGAGGAAGCCATTTTAGAGATAGAGAGAGACAAGTTGAGATGCGGCGGAGGATTTTATGTGGACACACACACGGGACAAAGGAGACGACTAAATTTCAGATAAATATTCTGATCTGATTATTTTAAACCGGAGATATTTTAGAACCGGACGTAATAAGGTTTAGCATTTAACAGATGGGCGTAACGATCCGTGGGCCCATGAAACCACTCAAATATCCAGATTTTTACATGTTTGTCACGTCTTTATCATGTTAATATAAACATCACACATTATTTATAAGGTAGATCCTTTTCACCAAGAAAAAGTTACATAGTATTCAAGTATCCAGATTTCTCTTTTTTACGTATTTGCAAGAAATGGAGATGGATATAAAATAGACAAAGGTACATGTGAGAAGAGTACTCGAGCATCATATATAACTTGGTTAGAAATGCAAATATCTTAAACATATCTCTTAACCATGTATATATATGTAACATGTATCGGACTAATTGTCACAGACTTGCAATTATTTAACAGAGAGTAAAGGAGAAAGCAAGAAGGAATGTATATGTATCAAACATGGACTCACTTAACTCCTCTAAAACTACTACACTAGAAAGAAACACAGGTCAGGCCATTGCTTAACACATCATCTCTATACACTTTGAGTAGGGGACTAGACAGGGGGAATGTTGGAGAAAGAGAAACCTTTGTATCCTTTGTAAGCGTAATAGGCGATCCGAGTATAGTAAAACCCTGGGATGAACAGAAGACACCCCAGTACCATGAAGAAAATCCCTGGCAACAACAAAAAGAAAGAAGGAATCAACCACTACCTGGGCTCATGCCCCAAATCACATATAGGAAAGGAAGGCTCTTGATGCTATATGACAAAGAAGTAGGTCTTCCAAATTGTAATCCAGAACAACAACGTTTACTATATAATGCAGCAGCTACTTTGCTTTCATATGAGTTGGAGATGCATCAATGCATGATCTAGCAGAGTTTTATAATGCAAAGTAAATCTCATCTCTTATATGCACTTGTCAATTGGAAAAATCATTTCAGACTGAAAACTTATGGGCTTATAAGCCTATAGTCATATACAAGTTCTCTCCAGGACTTTATATACTAAACAATTACATAGTCTAAAAATGAAATCAAATCGAATGCCTATGGAATAATCTTTCATAGCTAACCAGATCATCACTTGCATTCTTTCTATCAGCTTAATCACCTGAACAGTGATATAAATTCAGAGCAATCCAAAGTTTTTGTTCAGAACTAACAAATCTATACATGAACACACAAGAACGTTCTCTAAGATTCTCATCAATCTCCATTTTCTACACCTAGAATCTTAGCTCCGGGAGAAGAATTAGCAACAAAGATATAGAAATCGCACCGTGGCCTCGATCGCCACCAACTAGATTGTACGCCATGAAGAAGCCAGAGACGATTCCTAGGGTTCCGAACACGAGGAGAGCCACCGCGAGTGCGATCTCCTTAACCGGCGGTCGGTTATTCACGGTGTATGCGGTCCCAATCATCATGTCCTCGTCTGATATCGAGAACGCATGATCCACGTACGCCATTCCGGATCCAGATCAATGGCAGCCGATCAAAAAGCTCGAGAGATGAAATCGAGCTGTTTGCTTCAGAAAGTTACGAGTCCTCTTCTTCTCCTTGTGACGGAGACGGGTCGTCGTTTGGTGCAACTTCATTTATCGTGACATCTACTCAAACGTACAACTTCGTGCCGGTTCTTTAATCTAGATGCAAACTACCCGTCGTTTGATTTGTTTCTCCCTTACGTAAAATGGCACAGCGTGCGAGTTTATTTTGATAAAAAAGCCTGTAGGTGAGCCTACCAAAGAAAGAATTTCCTTTTTCTGAAGTTTTGCTACAGTACAGGACAAGATGCTTAATACAACTCTCACACCAAAGCTAACCAGACTGATGAATGCTCTCTAGTTCTCTATTTGTTCTTTTGATGATGACATTAAAATAACGTATTTACAAAAAATTCAAGGGAAGAAACAAAACCAAACCGATCAGAGAGATTAGTGAGGAGGATAGAGTTTCCAGAGAGCAACAGTTGCATCCTCGGAAGCAGACGCCATTAGTTCACAGTCTGGAGAGTAGGACACGGCATTGCACTACAAACAAACACAAACACTCATAAAGTTAGTTGTCTCCAGCTGGTAAAAAAAAATAGAATGGTGTAGACTAGAAAGTTTGAGAAACATTCACAAACCGTTGCTCCGTGGTACTTTAGTATCGCTAGTGGACTTCCTTTACGGTAATTGTACACCCTTACTCTGTTTTCCAAATACATGTGACAAACATGTATTAGAAAAACTAGTTGAAAGATCGATGAAAATGCAAGTAAACCAATCTTTTTAAAATGGGAAAAACGTGAGTTTAGAACTGAAGAACTGGATGCTAACCTATGATCCCAACCAGCTGTGGCTGCAATCTTCCCATCAGGTCGGATTGAGGTGCCCGAGATGCCTGGCCTTTCCAAAATAATCTCTTTCCTCTGTGTTAAAGAACCCTAAGAACATATAACACAAAAAAATTTAGTACTAGGTTATGACTTATACAGCGATGACATAAGTGTTTCATTTCCTTACTGTTGAATGGTTGATATTATACATCACAATTTTGTCATCTGCCCCTCCTGAGATACCTCCATCGCATGATGATGCAACACAAAGACTTAGAACTGCATAAATAAGAACAAATTAATAATGCGGAAAGTTCAAATTATATAAGAAAAAACTGGATACAGAGGATGAGAACAAGACCTGGCTCTGAATGAAACTTCACACTTGTTAGAGGAATCTTGGCATTGCGTATATCCCAAAGCAATGTTGACCCGTCCTCATAACTGAACAGGTTAAGAATTACAAATGTATATGTGTCTTTTCTTGGTTAATAAAAAAAAGCTTGGGAAAGAAAACATACCCAGCTAAGACATGTAAGAAACCCTGTGATTCCGGAGGGCAAAATAATTGAACAGCCATACACATTCCTGCAGATGACCCAATTTATCACTTTGATGGAAGTATTGTAAGCTAATTGCAAATGTGAAATGATGAAGGCTTTCTAGTTTGCACAACTTTAATGATGGTAAGAACATCAATGTTAACAAGAAATGTAAATATGAAGAATCTCATACAGAAAACAGTACAAGCATACCTCTTTCTTTGGTAGAACTAGCGGATTCATCAGAGCTAGCTTGAGGAAGCTGTATGATCTGGTCTCTGGTATTCAGATCCCATATCTCTACCTTCACATATAAACCAAATAAGCGAGTGGGTTTTGGTCCAAAACAAAGAATCATATGGGTTTCTAGTCACCTCAGTGGGTTCCTCCCCTGCTACTGCTACGTAAGTGGCACTTTCAGCATGATCTCCATCTGTTATTGTCAAATTCTTAGTAAATATTGATACAACACAGCCAGAAGATTAAAAACAATATATTTGTTTGCTGTATCAGACAAATTGGAAAAACAAAACTCGATCACAAATTTATGGTCTTACATTTCAGCATTGAAAAATTGCACAAAACCAATTCAGTCGAAAACATGATCAGACATACCTTGAGGCAAACCAGAATCCCCCACAGATCCCTCACTATCATCTGTACATTGAACATTACGCGTATCTCCAGCAACCTGCTCATCGCGGTTCTTGGAATGACCTTCAGCTTCTTTTAGAGAAGTGTTAGGCTTCTTGACAAGAGAGAACTTGCAAAAATGATAGGCGCTTGTGTTGAGTACTAGTAATGGATCCCTGCCAAGCATGTCAACCAAAGATTAAGAACAAAGCTATCACAAGAATCAGATAGCAACAGATGTAAAGACAGTTAAAAATGGTACCTTGATAGACCACCATCTTCAATATCCCAACACTTAACAGTTCCATCTCTTCCTTGACTATAACCAAAACAGTAAGTATCTCAGTTTTTCCGGGAATAGATTGATTATGAACTAACAATTGGGAAAATTGCTTTACATTTACCTGATAACCTTCTTCTCTCCTAACCAAGGACTAGCTGCTACAGCTAAAACCCCATTTGCTCTACTATGAGCCCTAAAAAATCCCAGACAAAACAATGAATGCTTACTTCATTATCGAAAAAAGAAAAGTATTTTAAAATCAAAATCACAAACCAGGCAGAAGAAACAGTACGGTGCTGAATGGTATCCCAAATCCTCAACTCTCCATCAGCTGAACTGGAGAAATAAAAAAATTTCACTTTACACCAAATCATCAAAAAAAAAACAATACAGTAGATGACTAAGGATTACTCATACGTGAGAGAAGACTAACATACCCAGTGAAAAGCAGAGACTTTGATGGATGAAACGAAACGTCCATAACAGAGTGACGGTGTCCTCTAAGCACAGCCACCGGATCGGGCGGAGGTCTCTTGCTCATCTCCGTTTAGCTTCTACACGAAAAAACCCCAATTACGCCCTTCCAAAAAGTTGTAAAATTTGCCGCGAGAATAGCTTTGCAGAAAATCCAAAGGAGTCCTATGATGAAGATTGAAGAAGATGATTAATAGTTTACTGCTTATTGCCCTGCCGGTTTCACTTTCTAGAGCAAAACTACGAGTTGTTTATTTAAAACCAAACAGCAGAACGTTCGACTTTATTTCCACGAGTTTACTATTCGTTCGAAGGATAACACTATCCGAGTTACCAAACAAAGCTAACTCTTCACTCTTCTTCTTCAGAAGATAGAGAGAGCTTTAGAGCCATTGTGAGAGGACATACCCAAAATGGCTCCGAGAACAGATTCACAAACCCTAACCACCGGATCCGCCACGTCAGACACCTCCGGCGAATCATCAATCGATCCGATCTTCCACATTCTCCGTCTCATCCCATTCTCATTCCTCCGCCCCCCGCGTCTCCGTCTCAAGATCCCTTCGTTCACTCTCCCCTCTCCGATGACAGTCTTCGCGCTGATTCTCCTCACCTACTTCCTCGTCATCTCCGGATTCGTCTACGATGTGATCGTAGAGCCTCCAGGTATCGGATCCACCCAGGACCCACACACCGGGACGATACGGCCCGTCGTGTTCATGTCGGGTCGGGTTAACGGGCAGTACATCATCGAAGGTCTTTCGTCGGGATTCATGTTCGTGATGGGTGGGATCGGGATCATAATGTTGGATCTGGCGTTGGATAAGAATCGAGCTAAGAGTGTCAAAACATCGTATGCTACGGCGGGAGTCTCATCCATTGTGATTGGTTATGTGATGAGTATGCTTTTCATCCGTATTAAGATCCCTGGTTATCTCCGTTAGAGTTGTTTTAGATCATTTGGTTCTGTAATGGGTTCTCTAGTTTAAGATCGATCGTGAGAAAAGATGTGACTTTTGTGTTTTTCTTTTTAAGGATTATGTGTTCACTGAAGCCAGATGCTCTACTTGGTTCCAAGTTACTTGTTTTGATAATGGTAATGTCAGCTTTGAATGTTAGCTTCTGCGTTTGATATATCAATCTCATCGTTTAAACTTGAAAAGGATCATGTGAAGTTTTATGCAACTGTTATGTAGACAACACAAAAGTAAAGATTTTGAAGTTGGGTTTGTGCATAGCTTCAGGTTTTGAGTAAGGAAGCATTCTCGATCCTGCGAAATGGCAGTTTCCTTGAACTCTTTTTCTCGTGTCGATTCTCATTTGCTATGGTTCAATCTTCAGAACGCATGATTCTTTTAATCGATTGGTAGAGACTATGTGATTGCTCAGTCATTTTTCGAGTTTTGGTAACCTCACAAATCTTTCATTTGGGATTCATTGTAAAAACACATCATTGTTGTGTGAGTGTTCAATGGAGTCTCGAATTGCAATGCACCATTTCAATTGTCTGCTACATCAGAATCTCAAACTGTGGATACCAGCCAAAGCAAATCTGAATATGTAACAAAGATGGAACAACCACCTGTTTCTATTAAGCTACTTACAAAAATAGCCTATATTTTGCATGCGTTTGATACTAAAACGAAGAAGCATTTTGCGAAAGAAAGAAGGCAAACTAGTAGTATAAAAGTATTCACTGGTTGGATACTACTAAATCACAGTCTGTCCTTGTAGAAGCTAAGTTAGATAAGACTAAAAGCTTTTCGTTTTGTTAACTTCTGTTCCCTCCAGAAGCAGGAGTTAAATTTTCTCAGAGACCTAACTCCTGGTCACCGCACAAGCTGTTCCACGAAATACACCCAATGAACAACTTGCATCTGCTAGAAACGAGGGGACTGCTCCTACTCAGCAGCGAGAATCTCAGACTGTCCCTCCTTCTAGTTATCTTCTTCTCCACATGTTAGTAACCTAAATGCTAAATGTTTACTCAATCTTTAAGAGCCCTTAAATCTGTTTTTATCTCTTTGCTTGTAGCATCTTACAAAAAAAAGCTAGTGCTGCTTTAGAAGTTTTGAAGGAAGTGATTGACGCAGTTGATTCTCAAAATCCTGAGGTATATAATTCTCTTGTTGATCTCTTAGCCTGAGTGATAACTCCAGTTTGATCCACTTTTGACCATTTAAGGAGCAAAAGATGAGTTTATTCTTGATCTTGTTGAGCAATGGTCATTTCAGACAGAGCGTGTAATGCCCCTTGTCATGACATCGAGGCAAGTATTTGTCTCTTTTGCTTTAGATAACATGTTAAATGCATGTTCTTTCTCAAGTAAATTGGCTTGTTTGTGCAGGGATGAAAGAGCAGTTTCTCAAGCAATCGAATTGAATGAACAACTTGAGAGAATTCTCAATAGACATGAAAAATTTACTGTCTTGTAGGATCACAGTGCCAGGCAGGTCTGCTGCATCCAGTGGTTATCATTCCAATCTTGAACCGAGTCTTCCTACCTAAAACGGTCACCAGAAACTCGAGCTAAACGATTCTAATGCAAATACCAAATCGAGCAGCTCTATCTCTAATCCAACCCATCTTAATCTTGGAGAAGAGGATGAGAAGATGAGCCTGAGCAGTTATTCAGAAGGCTGCCAATGATCCACCGGTTATTCGAACTCGGGGTGTTTGGATTGTAACTTCACTAATAATACCACTAGACTAAAGAAATATTTTTAAAAAGTGGGCCAAAAATTATATATATTTTTTGAGGGCTGGAACCTCATGCTTCTACAGCTTTCTATTAGTGTCGGGCCTGCTTGGAATCTAAAAAGGTTAGTCTTGAATGCTAAGTCCAAAGATCCATGTGAATGTCATAACGAAAAGGGAAAGCTAGAGCAATCCCTGAGGATGAAAAAGAGCCATCACCTTCACAAATCTTACTTGGATCAGCAATCCATAACGAAAGACTCAATTGTCCACTCATTCATCCTTAACCATCAGAATTGTCATCACGCGGTGGTGATAGCCATTCCCAATCCACACCTGTTGTGATTCCACCAGCCTGCAAAACATGTTGAGAGTGAGAAGAATGTTGATGGTGCCTCGAGTTTACCAGGTCATATGAGTGTGCCCGCGATGGCAGATGCTCACGCAGTGGAAGTGTAAACTTCAGTGACTGAAGCACCCAAAACTTATGTCTCATGATACATATATGTATTATTTTACTCTTGCTCTTTTTAGGTTTTGTTATTTACATAAGGAAGTTTGTGTGTTTGTGTGTTGATGTTGCTTTATCACTAGTGTTGTAACATATCACCATCAGATATGATTATGTATGAGAGTAAATGTACTTCCTTCACCGTGTACAAAACAAGAGTTATGCTATTTTTTAGAGGTGTTCTGTTCCTCTTTGTGTAATGAATCTGTCTTTATGTCATACGATAACAAGCTGATATTGATTGAAATGCATTTAGAGAATAAGAGATTGAAAAACGTATTTAAAACTGTTGGGATTCAACGAGCTTCACGAACGCATTTCTAGCCGTCATGTCTTTCACATCGAGCGTCCATTTGTTGGTATTAAGAACTCTTTCGAACTTCATCAACTTCAACTTCTTACCAAGACGCTGAAAACCAAAAAAATCAATATCATGTTAAATAAGACATGAACCAATAACATATTCACAAGCCTTTGAATAGATTGACTTAGTCTTCCTAACTCTTCTATAATCTTCTTGTTATCTCCCTTATCATCATCACCAACAACATCTACACAATCATCATTTATTCTTGTGATCGCTACCTTATGTAGATGGTGTTCTAATCCAATATTAATACAGACAGATCTGTCACTCATTTGTCTAATGCTCTTAGGTATCGGGTCATTCTACAAACATCAAAATACAATTCAACATTTATAATCTATTACAATGCAAACATTTACCATTCAAAGAAAAATTAACTTTGTTTTCTCTACAACCGCCATCTTAGCTCGACGACTAGTCTCTTTAATTGACTCCATGTTAGCTTTAGATCGTAATTTCTTCTCGGCTGCTCTCCTAGCTTGATTATCAATCGAGAAAAATATAACAGTAATATATTTTTTCTTTTAGAAACTCTTATAGGTTCAAACCGATAATAGTCCTCTTAGAACACAAATGAAAGAAATTACTTGGGTGGAAGTGACATTTCCACGCCTTACATCATGCATATATACGGTTATTTTAAACTATAACAATATATCAAATAAAAATAATTCATTGTTTTTGTGCAAATGTTGTACAACTAGACCACAAATATGAGACAAGTTTTCGATGTTTATTTTCTTATGGAAATACTAAAAGCTGAATCCACATGAAAACCAATAAAAACAAAAGAAAATGAGATGAATAGAAGAAAAAAAGTTCTAATTTATCGATTATTGAATTGAAAAAAACTTCAAATTGAGCTGGCTACACATAATACTTAACTAAGTTATTTTTTTGCAATAAAGTTTTACTTGTTATTTATTGTGTTTCATTATTTAATATAATATTATGTGTTTACTCATTTTATTTTATTTTGGAAATGATGTAGAGTCGTTTCAATTTTCAACTTTAAAATTGTATCAAGTGTACAAAATCACATTCTTAAATCGAATTAAAGAGCGAATAATGATCATTTTACCCTTTTCATACGATCCCACATTAAATGTTCTACGAATTTCACTTCCTCAAACAAGAAAAGTTCCCAAATCGAATTAAAATGTGCCCAATTTTTTTTGCTTCCAGACTTGGACCCTCACTCTGCTTCTCATCTGTTTGTGCCTTAGAAAATGGGGAACAAAGATAGCGAGACTGCAATAGAACACCTCACTCTACTTCTCATTTGTTTGAGGATTGCCGACCTTTGATTACTCAACATGTGGTTGTAGAAACTTTAGGAGAAAAAGGTCAGAAAGAGCCGTGTGATAAGCTCAATGCGGATAATGCAATCTTCTACATATCTTTCGAGTGCTTGGAGGAACCAACAATAGGTCGCTATAGGGCGGTTGTACGGAAGACTATGGATGGGAAACCTGAGCACTTGCGCCTCGATGTTATGTGTTGGAGCGACTAATCCCAAGGAAGGGAGGAATCGGAGATCAAAATTCAGTATGTTGTTTACATTTACAAGACTTTTAACTAGGTGAAATCTCGATAATATTAATAGTTGAGTTACAAGAAAAATGTGAATCTCATGGTTCTTAAATTTAAGAAAAATCATTACAAAAACTAGTTAGAAAAAATATGAAGTACAATGTATGAAAACATCATACGATATGGGGAGTCATGCGGGTGTTACGTTGGTGGTAGTAAGAGACAGAACTTTGTAAGCAAATTAGTGGGATTTTCTAATAGTTCGTGGGGATTATAAGTGTCATCCTCTCTTGGTATTTTGATTGGTATCACATCTAATAGGTCAATCTTTCCAATTTTTTTGTAAGGCAAGTTTACCACTTCAACCAGGTCCCCATCACATAGACTGATAAGCATTTATTTCTATAGTCATACAATGTGTGAAGAAAAAATAGCTGAGTTGATTTACCATAGTCTAAATCATATTACAAAACAACATCTTTACCAATTTATGATCACCTTTTCACTTTTATAATTCAAACAAAAATTTAAAATATTAAGCAAACACAAAGAAGTTTATAATAAATAATTTGGAAAAGAAAAGCAAAATATAGCAAAAACCAGAACTAGACCTTATATTTGAATTTAACCAAAAATATGATTTATATATTAGGTCATGATTTAACATGTTTAATTCACCACTCAATCTCGCTAAAATCACATGTTGAAACTTGTATGTCTTGCTTCAAGTTCATGTAACCATCAACATATCAAATTGAAACCATGAGATATGATTATGTATACGAGTAAATGTACTTCCTTCACCGTGTACAAAACAAGAGTTATGCTATTTTTCAGAGGTGTTTTGTTCCTCTTTGTGTAATGAATCTGTCTTTATGTCATAGGATAACATGCTGATATTGATTGAAATGCATTTAGAGAATAAGAGATTGAATATTGAACAACATAGTGAGATAGTGTAAGGGTTCAAGGTAAATCATCCGAAAAACGTATCTAAAACTGTTGGGATTCAACGAGCTTCACGAACGCATTTTTAGCCATCAAGTCCTCAACATCGAGCGTCCATTTGTTGGTATTAAGAACTCTTTCGAACTTCATCAACTTCAACTTCTTACCAAGGCGCTGAAAAGCGAAAAAACCAATATCATGTTAAATAAGACATGAACCAATAACATATTCACAAGCCTTTGAATAGATTGGCTTACTCTTCCTAACTCTTCCATAATCTTCTTGTTATTTCCCCTATCATCATCACCAACAACATGTACACAATCATCATTTATTCCTGTGATCTCTACCTTTTGTAGTTGGTGTTCTAATCCAATATTAATACGGACAGATCTGTCACTCATTTGTCTAATGCTTTTATGTATCGGGTCATTCTGCAAACATCAAATACAATTCAGCATTTATAATCTATTACAATGCAAACATTTACCATTCAAAGAAAAACAAACTTTGTTTTCTCTACAACCGCCATCTTAGCTCGACGACTAGCCTCTTTAATTGATTCCATGTTATCTTTAGAACATAATTTCTTCTCGGCTGCTCTCCTAGCTTGATTATCAGTCGAGAAAACTATAACAGTAATATATTTTTTGTTTTGGGAACTCTTATAGGTTCAAACCGATAATAGTGCTCTTAGAACACAAATGAAAGAAATTACTTAGGTGGAAGTGTCTTTTCCACGCCTTACATCATGCATATATATGGTTATGTTAAACTATAACAAAATATCAATAAAAATAATTCATTGTTTTTGTGCAAATGTTGTACAACTAGACCACAAATATGAGACAAGTTTTCGATGTTTATTTAGGAGATTCTGAAACATAGAGTAGAGATTCGTCCAGGACCGGTAACAATTTCACCACACGGTTTGAGATTTAGAAGCTCTACGGGTTTGAGATCTTTCGAGCTCTAAGTCGACGTAAATGATCAACAAGACGAAAACCCGTCAGGTATTCTTTCCTCATACGTTTCATATTTGGACAATTTCTTACCTACAAAACATGTATATCAAAGAAACATGAGCATTTCAATACGTCAAAACAAAAGTAATACTTTAAAAATTAATTATTTTAAAAACAAATGATCTATTAGATTTAAAAGGATTCTTTTTACTTGATTATATACCACCCTGGTTTAGATTCTCCTTCAGTTATTATAGTCAAAACAAAAAAAAGAATTTAACTAGAAAATGAAATTATAAATTTAGTTGAATAAGAAAATAGTTTATTTATTGTAGATATAATATTATAAAACTAATTTAATATTTTATTATTAATTCTATAATTATGTTTTGACAACATTATTTCTATAATTAAGTTTGATTATCTTTAGTTTTCTCTGTTAATTATCATTAAGAAAAACTTGCCTGTCGCCATTGCTTTCGGTGCTCTCGATCGTACTGGACTAAGGGAGTTAATTTACGATTCTTCCATTTTGATTCAACAAAGGCAGCAATTCTATACTCCTGCGAGTGGGAAAAAAGTTAAAAAGGTTGTTGACTTGAGAGATATAGAGACAGAGGGAATACTTACTTCTTGTGCATGTTTTTCATTTGAGAGATGCGTCCTGAGATCATCAAAGCTTTTGTAGTAGGGGCCTTGGCGATCACGGAAGCACAATTTGCAATAAAACATTGAGGTAGCTTCACCACCAACCCTATCACTTTCACTGCATTTCTGAAGAATGTGTCTTCTTTTGTCTGCAACTTCAAGCAAGGTGTGCCAGAGCCACTCGGCAGAAGGGAGCAGGATTGACATTTTGTAAGGCCTAAATGAATAAGCGATAAAAAGGTTGTGTTTCTGCTTTTGTAGTATGTGGACAGTGGCAAATTCGAACATGTAATGTGTATCCGATATGACCATAATATTAGCCGGAGGAGGATTAGAATCTTGCCAATCAAACAAATCTCCAAACATACGATTGTATGTGACATCGAAAACGGTATGCGCAAGATTGACTCCAGTGGAAGAGAGCCCTCGCAAGAGGTGATCAGGGGTACGGTTTAAGTCTCCATAGGCAGTGATCGAGACAGGACCAGAGTAGCCTTGTCTCTTAAATGACTCTTCTAAACTCGGACGGACCCGACGAGGATCATATCCCTCGGGGATAGGACAGTCAAACATGTCCCACCAAACAAGTATTTGAGTTGTCGCATATTCAGGCGTTGCCGCGTGGTTCATTCCCCACGAACTTGTTACACGGTGAACTTGTGTGTCCATAGGGTATGCACCCTCTTGCCGTGCATGCTTATAACTCGAGAGATGCTTCTGAAATTTCTTCAGGCTTTGGCTATCGAAATTGCAAGATTTGCAACAAAGCATGGCAAGTGGTGTCTCAATTCTATTATTATTGGACCCATCTAGTAGTAATTGATTCCATAACCACTTTGCAGAAGTTACCAGGACTGATAGAAAGTTAGGCTCCTTTGAAAAAGCTCGAAACAGATTGTATTGCGTGCGTTGCTGTAGCCGGGCCAGATCCCAAGCCAAGTCACCTCCCACCTGATCTGATATGATCATCATTGTAGCAGGAGGAGGATTCTGACCTCGCCATTCCACAATATCCCGATGCATGATGTAGTTTGCGCTTTCGGATCTGTTGTGTGCTACAGAGACTCCAGTGGATAAGAGCCCTTGTAGGATGTGACCAGGGGTTTGTGTTTGGTCTCCATAGGCAGTGATTGAGACTGGACCAGAGTAGCCTCGTTCCTTGAACGCCGCTTCTAAACTTGGTCGGACCCTACCAGCCCTTCATATCCCACCACACCTCTATTTTTGCAGCTTTCGCCGCTTCCGCCACCCACCACATTCTCTCAAACCCTAAACCTAAACAGACACAAGTCCCTCGATGGCTTGTACTAGGGGTTTCTTTTATACACCTAACTAATGGGCCTTAATGAAATCCACTACAGGTGTGGACTTTCTAAACTCGCAACTTCTTATTTTATTTGAGACAATACCACAATTAAAACGGACACCAAAGATAAGATAGGCCATAAGATATTATTCAAACTGGGCTATAGGCCCAACAATATCAGTACGAGTATATTCCTTCGAATACTCATTGAGCAAGAGTGCATGAAAGAATGTTTCTGACAGATTCGTGGGCAATAACAAAAATGAAAAGCGCTACGTATTTACTCTGGGCCTCTAGCATCATCCGACCGTGGTAATCATTTTTGGACCATATGAGTCGTAAGACTATGAAAACTCCGTATGAATCGATAGAAAGACTAAAGTGATGATCGTGTGATTGTTATTTTAAAAGTGCATGAAAGATGAGTGTGGTAAGAGTACTGTACGTGATACAAAAGTGTAACACTTCATAATTTCGAAACACTGTTTCCAATACATATCAACGGGTCACATTGAGAAATAAATAGAGAGAGACTGTGTAAGTCTGGCTTTTCGGGCACATAAAAGACATGAGAGTGACTAGCCGCAATGATTTGAGGTTTGAATATCAAAACCATATTTGCTCCCAACATATATCAATAATATAGTTTACGTGTTCTATTCTGAATTTATGATAAGATCTGGAATTGCAGAATCCAAAGAAAGAGATAGGTGAAGGAAGAGTTTTTGGGTTTATCCACCAGAAGAAAAGAAAAAGATGATAGGTGACGTCCCAACACCTAACCAGCTGTTCTTGCCTCTGTCCCTTTTATCATGTACATGCGATTCAAGAACTTTATTAGTATAATTTTTTGTTCCGATATGATTTCTATTATAAATGATATCTACTGGATTTCTATTATAAATGATATTTACTGGATCTTACCTACATCATCGATGTCACAAGAGAAGAAAAAAAGTCTTACTTAAATAATACAAATACGGAAAGTTTCTATATGTGCACTTAATTTAGACGTTGAAGTGTATAGGCAGTTATCTAGATATCTATCAAGTATCAAACACCCAACAAAGTTAAAACACCCAACAAAGTTAGGTATCGAATATAACAGTAATCCACTTCATAAAGACCATGTTTATTCTCAATCTCTTATGATGAAGTTCTTAATTTAATTTAATTCTTTTTAATATTTTTTTATTAAGAGACGGCTCTTATGTCTCTAATTTAAGAGACGGTTCTTAAGTTTTCTTAGTTAAAAACTAAGAAATATCCATTAAAAAAACTAAGAATTTCATATTAAGAGACATGCACTAAATATGTCCTAAATAAATAAAAGAGTTGAAAATATTCAAAGACTGAATTATTTAAAATGTGTATCAACCAGAACAAAAATTTGGATGGTTTCGTGTTACAAGTCTATTAATCTAATATTGAAACTGATTTTCTGCTTTAGTAGTATTGCTGCACTAACCTCACATACACCATCTTTTGACTAGAGGTTACGTATATACTAAACACTGGTGATCGATTGTTTTACATCTAGTAATTTATTTATATTGGATTCATTTCAAACAAATTATAATCTAATTAAGTTGACATCATAATTACAATTAGCTTATTAGAATTTTTGTAGTCCGTATAGTAGCTATTCCATTGTACGTAGAAACTTCAAATTTCGAAACAATAAGTTTGTAATGGACATCCTTATAACCATCAACATCATATACTATTGTGCATGTTGTTCGCATCCGATGTCGATAATAGTTTCCAAACTACTTATTTACATGTAGGTAAACGTTAATATCATATAAAGTTAAAACGGCTAGAATAAAGACAAAATAGAATTCGGCTAACCTTTCCGGCAAATACGTATTATGTATTGTTTGATTATAACATAGAGATGTCGTGTGGTCTAGGACGGGCTAAAGTAGTTTACGTAGAACCAACTTCTATGAAAAGCAATACACAAGAAGTTGTGTTTCTTTCAAACTTAAAGTTCGGTTTTGCTATACAATCAATACTTAAATGTCTTATACTATATACTTTTTTGTTTTGTTTTTGATGGCTCCAAAAAAAATGGAATCAATGTAAAAGATACTCGAATACAATAGAACTGACTAATTAGTAAGAAGATTCATTTCTATTTTTTTTTCTGTGGACACAAACTAAATCTTTGAATAAGTGAACGTTAAAGATGCATAGATTGCATCGTAACTGTTAGGGCCACAACACTTTATTTACCTTCTTGTCTATATCATGTCTGGCCAGCTAAGACGTACAGCAAACCTTTGGCCCCATTCATATACCGAAACGCTCGTGTCAATCACTCAAATAACTTCTGATATTATCTAATATATTTTCTATTGATTCTTGCAGTAAACGTGAAATTAACTTCATAAAACAAGGTGCTCGGATTCTATGTTCATTCGTATCTACATTTTCTTTATACCATAACGTTCAGTAATTTCTCTTATGAAAAAGGATGGTGTTTAATCTTATCTATGGTTCCATGTTATTCGATTTATTATTCTCTTGAACACATGAACATAAAATATATAAAAATGGCATCGAGTTATCAATCATTGAAATGAACAAGAAGAATAGTAAACAAATTTAATTAAGAATGACAAAAAGATCTTTTATTGAAACAAAACTGTAATTGACGAAACAATACCAACGAAATTATTTACATTAAACCCACAAAAAACTCAACAACTTAAACCAATGTCACCACCAAGAGGGGTGTTTTCAGCAAATCAGAAATTACAGGGGAAATCTGCAAAAGTCTCAACACTGAGAGTAGCAAAACCAACAAATAAATAAAAATATATATTCTTTATTTCTTCATTTGCTACGTTTCTTTCAATAATACAAGACGAGACGCCGATCACACGATGAACAAGAGTACTTGCGTTTAACCTTGAAACAAAGTGGTAAGAAACAGAACAACCACTTGGTCTCAATATCCACCGCCGATACTTTTCCACCGCAATACGGACACACACCCGGTGCTTGTTGCCGACCAAGCTCTGTCTTCTCCTCGTGATACACAAACTCCAAACACATTATTGCTTCCTTTCTTACTCCAACTCTCAGAGACACCTTTTGTGTTTATATACTGCTTCTTCGCTTGTCTCTGTTGCTAGGAAAACTCTAGAAGTGTGAAGAACAAGAAAAGAGAAAGAAAGAAAAGTTCCTTTTTAATTACCAAAAATGGGAAAATATTTGCGTGAAGATGTTTTCTTTTGTTTGCTGTAGGGTTTAGCAGTACAATGACAATGAATTTATAGAGGATGGAAGGAGGATTACGTGGCATTCTCTCAAACGTTACATGTATAAAAAATCATTTATAATATTTAATAATTGTATAAATAATTCGTATCCAAAAATCTTTTTGAGTTTTGGAAATCAAATATCTGTTGATGATACAATGACAGCTTTCATGAAATATAAACCATGCATTTCTCACATAAATACAAATTTTAGAGAGATGGGAACAAAAAATAAGTCGACAAAAAGAAACAAGTGTAATCTCATCTCAGGTTTCACAAGAAATAAACAACACACTAAAACAGATTCAAACATGAATCCAGAGGAAACTCAACTTTAACATGGCAAGAAGAATTGAACAAAGCAAGATAAAATAAAAATAAAAACCACAGTTTACAACAAAAACCATCATTTATAGACATTTACAGACCAAAGTACTGTAGTTTGTTTGAGAGACTACTTCAAACTGTTTGTTCAATTGTTTCAAATTACTACGAAGTATCTGATACATATGTAGAAACTTCTCGAAACCTAGATAAACCATATCAGAAAGTAAAGAAACAGATTAGTGCATCAGCATTGTCTTTGTATTATCACTGTTATATGACTCAATAATTTCAAAAAAGTGTGTGTTACCAGAGCCAAGTTGTCATTGTATTATCATTGTCATTCAAACGTTATATGACTCAACGTATTGCAGTTGCAACCAAGTTTGCAGAAACCACATCATTAGGTTTTTAATGTTTCACAATCCAAGTAGGCAACACATCATTCTAGTTCAAATAATTTTAGTCAAACACAAGCCAAACACAACATAGTGAATACATGTAACATGATAACGTTAGTAATAGCGTTTATGATAGGTATTATAAAAGAGCAGATCCCTATCTGTCTCCTCTTCATTTCACTCTGCTGCCACAACTTCAAGATACATGTGTCCTGGCTTCCCATCCATAGTTTTCCTTATTACCGCTTTGTGATCACGTGCCCACTTTGAAGATTCACCATTATACTTGTAACTTACGTAGAATATTGCATTTTGGGCTTTGAGCTTCTCATGGCTTTCTTCTTCTGTGTCTTCTTTAGTTACTACAACCACCTTCTCTATCTCCAAAGGTGGAGGAGCAGTCAATACCTACAAAATAAAAAGTTCATTTTCTTTTCTTTTCTTTTCTTTCTTCTCTTTGTGGCAGAGAATCTCTCAAGGACTTACGTTCTTTGTTTTTGAGTAGAACGCAACTTCGGTGAATAGGTGCAGCCAGTCATTCTCCTGCAACTCTGATTCTTGCACCTGTGATGAGATCCACAGATCAAAAATGTATGTTACCTGCTTAGTTATTATGTTAGACAAGTTGCCTTGTCAAGCTAAAAAAAAAAAGAGAGATCCTGCAGATTCAAAAAATGGACATGATCAGATACCACATAGTACTTTTTATTGTCAGACGCCAGATCATCATCAGACAACCATTTGGGCATTGCATCTTTGTAGAAATCATCTATTGCCGTATGGTCCCAACGTTCATCCACACGATTGTCACCTTTAAAAGAGTTCTCTATAAACAGTTAGTTCTCTTAAAATTAAACCACAACTCCCAGCGATATACTTACATTTGATTCTGCAGGCTAAGGTACTCCACATAACGGGACAGCGTGGAGAATAATCTTCGTTTAACAAGGTCTGAAAAGAGAAGACCGAGTCAGTGGCAGGATCCTTGGCCTCCAAAGTTACATAGACGTAGACGTATGCTGTAGATACAACATCATACTTTTCCCAGCGCACAAACTTGAAGTTTGTTCCCTGTCTCAAAAGCACAAAAAAAAAAACAAAAAGGGAATCAAGGCAACACTCAACACATCAAGTAAGAAAATAAATTTAAACAAACCCTAACCATTTTTTAAAACATAGAAATCATGCAGACCACCCTTTTAAAATAAACAAGAGAGCGCACATAAAGAAGAGATAGATACCTTCTGAACATTGTGGCAGTAGAGTCCAAGCCTACCATAAAGAGCGATGTCATATTCATTGCCCCAAGTAGATTTAATTAGTCTAGACGGATAGCTACAGTTATCCACATCAAAACCTCCTCCAACTCTCACCCAGCTAACCCTAAATCTCTCAAATCTCATATCATAGAAAAATAAAAATCACATCGTTCGATGCTTTAGCTACGTCAATACGATGTCATTTTGAATTAATAATAACGAGAAACAAAACAAAAAACTCAAGACCTTTCTCTAAGCCCAAAAACTAATTCGAGAAGATTTTGCATTTTGGTAACTCTCATTTTATTGATAACCTTGAGGATCCCAAATATACTTTAGGGTTTGAAGAGATAATAGAATTGGGTGATATGGGTGACTCGTCGCCAGAATATGATCCTGATGAGTATGCCCGAAGAATCGCAGCCGAGGTTTCTTATAAATCATCTTCCTTTAATCGTTAGTACTTAATTGATTGTAAATATATATATATATATATTCCTTTGGTTATGTAGATCCGAGCGGAATTGAAGGAGCTCGGAGAAGATGAACAAGATTTCTTCTCCGATGATGATCCGGCTGATCGAGGGTGGTCTACTTACGTCACAGATGCCAGCGTAACATCTTTCTCTCCCTCTCTTCTCTTCTCAGATGATTTGTTTTATGTCTTCTCTCACTTGACTTGTGAATGTGCCTAGGCTTTTTTTTGCTCCTGAAGCTTGGCGCTTTTACTATGATAGAGGCCTCTACGCTAGACTTGCACTCTACTGTTACAATCTTCAGAAGGTTTTTTTTTCTACCCTATTTTATTACACTCAGGCTTTCTCAACTTATATCATCTAGGTTAATTAAGCTTCCTCTCATCTCTCTAGGGCAGGACTTACGATTTTTGGTTTATCAGTCAGTTACATGAGCAGACTGAACACCTTTCCTTCACCAAGTCCTTCATAACATGTGAAGTGGTCAATCTAGCCGACCGTTCTCCACTCACTTTCGAGACTTGCGTCAAGCATATCGATGATCAAGTTACACACTGCCCCAATTTGTGGTGGGAGACTCACATTTGCAGGGTGGAAGGTAGCGATGAGGCTGATTATGAGTGGAATGATATTGGAGCAGTAAATGATTATTACAAAGGTGAAATGCCTAAATGGATGTCTGATGAACATCAGCAACGTTGCTATGTGGTAACTAACTCTTCTAGTAGTCAATTCATATATATCCACAAAATCATTCATTCTTCCATTGTTTTTTTTTACTATTGGGTGTGTGGATCCATAGGTAACACAATCAGAGCTTCGTGACAAGAAAAACAGTTGGCTGCCTCTTTTAACTGAGTTTGCCTTCTTCACGAAATGGAATGGACCACTCAGTCCGGGAGAGATTGAGGACTGCAGACCTTTGATTACTCAACATGTGGTTGTTGAAACTCTTGGAGAAGAAGGTGAGAAAGAGCCGCGTGATAAGCTCAATGCGGACAATGCAATCTTCTACATATCTTTTGAGTGCGTGGAGGAACCAACAATAGGTCGCAGAAGACCATGGATGGGAAACCTGGGCACATGCGCCTCGAGGTTACGTGTTGGAGCGTCTGATCCCAAAGAAGGGAGGAATCGGAGGTCAAATTTCAGTATCTTGTTTACATTTACAAGACTTTTAACTAGGTGAAATCTCGACAATATTAATAGCTGAGTTACAAAAAAATGTGAATCTCAAGGTTCTTAAAATTTAAGAAACATCATTACAGAAACTCATTAGAAAAATAAGGAGTGGAACAACACCCACAATATCAAAGAGCAGTGTATGAAAACACCATACGATATGGGAGTCATGCGGGTGTTATGTTGGTGGTAGGAAAAGATAGAACTTTGTACGCAAACTAGTGGGATTTTCTAATACTTCGTGTGGATCATAAGTGTCATCCTCTCGTGGTGCTTGACTGGTGTCCCCATCACATGGACTGATACACATTTGTTTCATAGTCATACAATGTGTGAAAAAGAAATTGTTAAGTTAATTTATCATAGTCTAAATCATATTACAAAACAACATATTTTACCAATTTATGATTTCCCTTCGACTATGCAATTGAAACTCACTATTATGCACACTCAATAACCATCCAAAATAACTATTTTGAAGTATATTGTATTTTCTCCAAGTTGCATTTGTTAAATTAGCATTAACAAATTGGATACCCGCATATGGTTTTGTGCATAGAATAGATACAAGTGTAGACATGACTTCAATATCATTTGCCATTATCCACTTCATCTTTTTTATCAATGTCTTGGATATGGGTGGTACAATGTCATGGAACTGCATCCATAACCAGTGTGAACATAAGAAATATACGAATTAGATTTTATTTGAACTGAAAAGTAATGAACATACGAAGTACGAAGTAGATTTTATTTGAACTGAAAAGTAATAAACATACGAAGTACGAAGTAGATTTTATTTGAACTGAAAAGTAATGAACATAAGAAGTAGATTGGGGGCCCTTAGGTTTTCTTTCATATCAGGTTTGTATTTTTATGGATTGGGTTTTATGAACATGTTTGCCTAATGGGCATTATTCACCTTTATATTTCACCAGAATCACTATCACGATGAAAAATCCATCAACATGTATGGTTGACCCAAAAAAAAGAGAATCAACCATGCATGTTGATGGATTTTCATCTTGATAGTGATTCTGGTGAAATATAAAAGTTTGTAACTATTGTATTCAAAGGGATTGAATAATAGATGTAATATAATTTAACAATTAAGATCAAATATTCATAATGTGTATAAGATAATATAAATCTATTACCACAATCCCAAAAGTGGAGTTATATTTAATAACAAAATAAATATTTCAATTCAAATCTATAAACTCATATCTCCTTAAAGCTCACTTGAAATAACTTGAAAATAAAATTGATTAGAACAAAAATGAAAGAAAATTACTTGGGTGGAAGTGTACTTCTCCATGTCTTACCTCATGCATATATATGGTTATGTTAGAGAAACTATAACAATATATCAAATAAAAATAATTCATTGTTTTGTGCACATGAGGTACAACTTGACCAAAAATATGAGACATGTTTTCGATGTCTATCTTCTTTTATGGCAATACTAAAAGCTGCATCTACATGAAAACCAATATAAAAAAAATGAGTTGAATAGAAGAAAAAAGTTCACAATTATCGATTTGAATTGTAGAAAACTTCAAATTGAGCTGGCTACACATAATCCATAGTTAAGTTATTTTTTTCAATATAGTTTTAGTTGTTATTTATTGTGTTTCATTATTTAGTTCAATACTATGTGCTTGCTCATTTTTTTTAGTTTGGAAATGATGTTGAGTCGTTTCAACTTTTAATTTTAAGATCTTACCACGCTTTAATATGATCAAGCATACTAGTTCACTCATCGGTAAGTAATTATTGTTATGAGCATACTGTGTACACTATTTTAGAATTGTATTAGTGTCGCATTTCCAGTTAATCTGAAAGTCAAACCTACTAGTATTTTTCGAGGATAAAATAAAAGTTAAGACCTAACTGGTAAAACAAGAACATTTAATAAACGTGGAATCAAACTTCTATCAAGCGAAACTCATGTCACTTTCCAAAAAGTATGAAAATAAGTAACCAATACAAAAAAATGGAACAAAGAATTGATATTGAAAAGAAAACCTTTATAACTCATTTAATTAAAACTCGGTTTGTTGGACTTATTCATACCATTCCGTAAACAAAAAGCATACATACATTATGACATTCATTCATCTTAAGTAGAACAACAGTCAAATAATAATTATACATTATTTAAAATCATATCTCACATTGAATCACATTCTGAGGCGTATTATGACAAATTCCTTCAAGAATCAAAATGACATATGTATTCCGAGCTACTAACTTGATGACCTATATTTTTACCCTCATTATAATGCTCAACAACTTCCCTCTGCAAAAAAAATAGATAATGGTTTTAAGAAACTGAAAATCAACAAAATCTGTCATGATAGGCAAATGACTTTAATTAAGAAAATATTAAAAAAAACTAAACTCTTATTTGCTTTAGGATTTTCCACATAGAAATGTTTTGAAAAGTCTAGTTGAAATTGTATATGATGACATTACAATTGTACGTAGTTCAAGTCTCCCTCTTCACCATGGCTATTCTTGCAGTGTACAATTAATTCTCCATTCTCCACAGTTATAAAGCGTATTGAAACTTTATGTCATGCAGAGAAAACAAAGTGCACAGAAGTAGGTCCACGGTAAACTTTCTACAACATAGTAAAATGCATAGTTGTTAGTTACGAATGATCTAGCTCGGTAACATCCACAAAAAAAAGATTTATTTGAAACACATCACTTAATTACATCTCCAATATTTCTAAACTAAAGAATGAAAGTATCAATGCTACCAAATATTGATTGTGATTGCAATTAGCGAACCGTCTTGTGGACAGCTGTGAACACTCTGACATCATTTAACATGTGATGTAGTTTGATATCACTCTAAGGAAGTAGTCCAGTATTGCATCTAGTATTCCCCTAGTCACCAGTTTTTGGAACTTTGCAGAGAGTTATAGTAAATATATGTTTAGACCATAATCTATTAACCATTTTTAAAATAAAATATATAAATTTTTAGATTGCAAAACTTGGGTCCAACACTATTATCTCATAATTATGGTTGTTACTATTAGAAGTAGTGATATCTTTTAGCTTATAATATATTAACCATTTTAAAGGTAATATATATAAAATTTCAGATTACAAAACTCGAACTCAACACTATGATCTTATACTTATGGTTGTTATTATTAGAAGTAGTAATATCATGTAAATAGATCTCAGTTCTGATTTGAAAAAAAGATCACCTTTTCACTTCCATATTCGATACATTCTTAAGCAAACACAAAGAAGTTTAAAATAAATAATTTGGAAAACAAAAGCAAAATATATCAAAAACCAGAACTAGACCTTATATATTTGAATTTAACTAAAAATATTATCTATATATTAGGTCATGCTTTAACGTGTTCAATTCACCACTCAATCTTGCTGAAATCAACGGTTGAATTTTGGTATGTCTTGCTTCAAGTTCAGGTAACCATCAACATATCAAACTGAAACCAAAATGAAAGGACCATCTTTTCTTAGGCTACATCGTTTTTCTCATTTCGGAACCATCAATATTCAATACCATTAAAAGAACAGTATTAAACCCACTATCCACAGCAGCCAATTTTCAAAGATTAGCATTATATATAGTCAAAATCTAAAGGCAATATCCTGGAAGTATCAAAAGATTCTTCAAGGTCGGATCAAACACAATAAGCATACAAAACAAAAGAAAAAACATATCGAAATGCTAATCATTACTCTGGCAACTTGTTTTGCCTAACATATAAATGATTGATAAAGATTACCTGTAGGCTTGTATTGATATTGTCAATTACTACATATTATACTTGATTAGTACTCCCTCCTTAAAGAAAATTTTATGCTGCACAATGTCAAAATGTTTTCAATTTTTACACTAAAGCCTTATCTCATCCCATTATAAATTATTCGGTTCAAATAACTTTTCGAATGGTAATATGCGGAACAAGTGCATTGCGATTCTAATAATAATAAAAACATATAGATACATAGATATATGTGAAAAAAATTGTTATTTACGGCGGTGCGGTGCGATGCGGTCCATCACCATTCGAAACCTTTGTCGTACATTGTAACTCAATCATGTATTTGACGCGTGGCTTTTATGATCTTTGCATGAATATCTTGTTATCAAAACTATACAAAAGATAATGGAATGAAAAAGTAACTCTAGTAGAAAGAAAAAGCTACGTTAAAAGCACATTCTATCATGAAGCTATCATGAAGCTATCATGAAGCAGAGACAACTTATATGCTTACACAAAGAACAAGGCGGTCAAGTTCCACTTTTCTTGGGTCATAACTAATACATATACTATATGATTATAATAGCAACTTAGCAAGATATGTAGTACATATGATTATAACTAGAAATTAAAAAACAGTAATTAAAACCATAATCTAACCATCAAAGAAAACTTGGATTCTACTGGGTAGACAAGTGCCCATGAATCCTTCCTCCTCCTCGTATACCTTCTCCCCTTGGTCAATCATATCTATACCTCCCATACATAGGTTAATTACACTTATGCCCTCTTTGCCGCCGTTTTTGACCATTACTAAACCCGTTTGAAAAACGTCTTTCACCCACTCTTCGAACAAACTGTTAGCAAAAAACCCACACTCTTTGTATAACTTCTCGATCAACTCTGCATCGACGTTGAACCCGAATCTATCTTGCCGTTCTCCAAGGATCTCCTCGTACGAGTCTTTGATCTTCGCCATGAAAAACTTAGTTATATCTTCGTTTGACAAAACTGTGAAATCAAACCGGTTCTTGATCGAACCTAGAAAATGTTCTTCAAACCCGCTTGAGATTTGAGTGATCGGTTTAGCTTCTTCTTCTTCGGCATCAACTCTTAAGTTGAGGTCTAGAGCATTTGATCCCAAACTCAACTGTCTTGAGAACTCTTTCTTGATGTTGCTTGTTTCGCAAGCCACATCCTCTTGGATTCTCGGATTCTTCATCTTAATCATCGTCGGTGCAGCATCAGATTCTGGTTTTCTCTTGTGGCTGACCAAACTAGAAGTCGTTTTCTTACACTTCAACATCATTGGTATAACAACATGTTCGTTCTCTACACATTGATCATCTTCTCTCGTCAAAAGAAAGAACATTTGTCTCTTCTTTCCTTGAGAATCATCCAAATCTCCAGCTTCGAATCGATCAATGAGGAGTTTCTCGAACTGGCCATTGGCTAAATCAACGTTCTCTATCAAAACAACAACCTTTTCCATGTCCTTCAACACCTTCTCTAGCTCCTCACACGCTTCACTTGCCTTGGATGTTCTCAGATTAATCTTCAGCATGTTATCGACTGACCCGGAAAGAGAAGTTGTGATTGTAAGAGCCATTCTTCTTTTCGCAGTCACGTCGTTCCCCGAAAGAAGCATCCAAACATCTCTTCTCTTTACAGATTCTTCTATTGCTTCAACCACTGAAGGAAGAACTTGACTTTGCCATGGAATATTCTCATGAAGCTTCTCTGATAATTGTCTCATTGCATTCGCTCTCTCTGGTGCTTCTTCTTCATCCGAACTCTCTACATCAGATGGAAATGGAGAATGACCAAGTGCAAGAGTAATCTTGGTCTCCACACTTTCATCATTGCTAATCTTGAACCCATCCAAACTCAAATCATTTGTTAGGTTCTTTTTTAGACCGTCGTGATGATTAGTTCCAAAACTAAACTCGATAGTACATGAGTTCTGTCGTCTGAACTTAGCTACAGAACTAGATGCACGTGAGTCTTGCTTCAGACCTGACGAGTCAACAAAAGAAATTGTGGCTGTGGAATCTTGTAAAACAGAGCTGCTCTGTTTCTTGAGGTGAAGAGCTTGGCAGAACCGGTTCCATTTCTTCCTCAGTCCACTTAGTTCATCCTGAAACTTAAACCCACAAAAAGAAAAGCCGGTTCAAGTAAACAAAGAACACAACAATAATGAAGAAAGATCATTTACTTATCAACATACAGTGTACCTTTTTGTTAATGTTGTTGGCATCACCATGAGGTTGCAGCCACGGTGGTAAGATTTTGTGTTGCGCTGATACAAAAGCTTTTGCTTCTTTCTCATAGTTAAAAGCACATTCTCCACAAAAGCTGAGCTTATCTTCTTCCTCTTCCTTAACTCTAAAAGGCTTCATCTCCATCACTTGAGGAGCCATTTCATAGTTGCTACCACTGAAACATCAAGTAACTTAGTATCCGTCGCGAGTATTTATGTTGGTGATTAATGATCAGAAAAGAATAAGAAGAAGAAGAGAGTTACCTTGCAGCATGGAGGGCTAGTGAAAGTCCTCCTGAAGGAACTGAAACAGCTTGAAGAGACCATTGAACATCAAGTGGAGGTTGCTTCATTTGACATCTCATGTATGTTTGGTAAGAAGCTGTCCCCAAGAGCCAAACCCTAGCTCCTGAGTTGCTATAATCATAAACCAACCTCCCTATCTCCTCCATTAGATGATCTGCCGCGCTGTAATGTGATAAAGATGCACTCTTAGGATCGCTCCACACTGCCCAATTCAGATCACCAAGACAAACAATCACACCTTTACCACCCCAAGATGTGTAAGAATCAATCTTCCTCTTCAACTCTCTAACTTGTCCCTCTATATCCTCCTTCTTCATATAATTCAACCCAACTTGAGAAAACTGAAACTTGATGAAATGGGTTTGCTTCAAATCATCAGGAACTTCTCCTCTCTCAACTCTACTCATGAGTTTTGAAACTATTCCTTCTGTTAGAGACACAGAGTCTCCAACTATGACTGTGTTCCTCTTCTTGTTGTTCTTCTTCCCTAGAAGCACTTCAATGACCGGGTTTGCGTCTTCTCTAGCTTGATCTTGAGTAGGGATCTTTCCTTTAGGGAAATGAAAAAAGGGATTCTTCTCAAAGGAGGGATGATGAGAGTGCCAGAACTTACTAGGGTTAGGGCTTAAAGTCCCTCCTCCTCCTTGATTGTTATCACTAGAAGTAGGAGAGCAAGGAGAAGAGAATACACCAACAGAGGAAGAAGAGCCATAGAAAACAGGGGAAACAACAGAGGAATCATCCTCTATGTTACTCTTCACGGACACGCTAGAGAGTCCAGCTTCTCTCATCACTCTACTCACACTAGGATCATCAAGAATCGACACAACCAGCTGCTCGAGCTCGACTTTAACCGCCAAGAACGGTTGGTTTTGCTGACTCTGCTGCTGCTCCACACACCCTCTCCTCTGGTGAGCCTGTGCTCTCTTCAGAGCTGCGACTAAAGCGTTGGAGAGCGAAGGTTGAGTCTGAAACAGAGGGTTTGGATTGGTGGGAAGTCTGTTGAGTGCAGCGTTGAAACAAAGCTCGAGTGCTCGACAGTGGAGAGAAGGGTGAGCTATTTGGCGACCAAGGGATGTGAGAGGATGAGATTTGAGACATGCCCTTCGGAAGAGATTGGATCTTGTGGAAGTTAAAAGCGTTGAAGCGACGTGAAGAGGAGTGACTTGAGAATGGCCTCTCCTTCTTGCTAAGGTTAGAGATTGCTTCAAGACTGAAGCAGCCTCTGGTGTTAGCGTCTGGTGCACGGTATAAGCCACTGTACGCATCACAAAACCCACTATCAAACAAAAAAAAAAAGAAGTTGAGACTTTGAAGTTTTTTAAGCGTAAAGGAAGAGAAGCGAAGTTAAGTGTTATGAAGATATGGTTTAGTATGAGAGAAGTATCGAATAGATGAGGGTGGAGGAAGTTATGGTTTTATATTGTTGGTTTGGTTTCATACTTTCGATGTTGTTTCTATTTAATTTTTTGGTTACAAATTAAATATCATATATTTGCATGGTTTTTATAAAATAAACTATACCCTCCTTTTGCTTTCGTCTTTTGAATAAGAAAACAGCTTTCTGAAGCTTTTTTTAATTCCCCCACTTCGTTCAAGCTTCGTTTCCCTCCACAGGTCAAGTTAAAAAATGAATTGAACTAATATTAAATTCCATCTCTATATACATATGAATGTTGAGGGCCAGCTTAATATTCAAGTGCTTTAATAGCATTGTAATATAACACTCTTAAAGTTTTGTATTACCATTTTTTTTGAATAAAATTATTTTGGGTTTTACCATAAACATTTGGGGGAATTTTCAAAAATACCACTTTTCTTATATCATTTTTCATTTTCACTTTCATTTAAGAGATATTTTTAAAAATACCACTTTTTAAGGGACAATTTTTTTTAAAATTAATTAGAATCCTAAATTTTACATTCTTAAACCCTACCTCCACCCTACACCACCCCTTAACTCTAAACCATAAATCTTAGATTAATTAACCCAATGATTATAAGTGTGTTTTTTTCCTATTAGAAAACAAGGGTAAAAGTGATTAAGGTATTTTTGAAAAGTGGTATAAATAAAGTGGTATTTTTGACAATTTTCATAGACATTTATATTATTGTAGTAGATACAGTCATCTATAGTCAGGTTCACTCGTGTTTCTTTGTATCAGTTTCTAGTTGGGGCTTTTGTCTAGGTCCGTAGACTATAGTTTTTCCTGACTCCATAACAACATATTTGTAACAAAAAAAACATAGTTGTAACGAAATTCAGAAATTACTTATTTACAATAACAACATAGTTATACATACGCATGTCTTAGTCTACCAAACCATCTCTATTCATACATATAAATTTGTAGGAGACTTTAAAAGGTTGTATTTCAAGTTATATGTTTGAGCGATCTACATGCAGTTGTGACCATAGTGAAGCTTTAGAAACACAAATGGTGCTTTTTTGTAACGAGGAAGTCCGCCTTCGGAACCTTTGGTCCATGTTCTTTATAAAACTTTAAATGATTTTGGTGTAGATAAAAAAAGTAATATTGATAATATATATGAAGAGTCATCACAAAGTTTAAATTTGAGAAAGACAACAATCAAAATTTTCTAATGCTCAACCAAAGTATGAGCATATAAGCTATCCAACAAGATTAAAGCACAAGATTATTTTCTTTAAGGTTAATTGACCTTTATTTATGTGCGGAATAGAATCATATGAAAGAAAGAGCCATCTTTAGTCTCCTTTTACTTAGTTTCTCCCAAGTCTCAATCTTCCTAAAACTAGAGAACTCAAAGAGACTAACCACAAAGAAAAGCAAAAGATAATGATAAAGAGAAGTGAAAGTAAATTTGCATTTGCAGTATATATAATATATATAAACAAAAAATGCGTATTATACATAAATTGAGGTGGTGTCACTGTCTTTGAGGATGATTTTTGAAGAGAGAGACAGAATATCATTCCTCAAACCTCCCAAGAAGCAACAATCTGTCTCCTATATATCTTTCAATTTTTAAAGCACTATCTTCTCTCTTTCTCTCTCTAATAATATATATGCATATATGGGTATGTTTAACCTAATGATATGTTACTTGAGCAAAATGATAGATTATAAATTTAAGTAAATTATATTTTATAATTTCATATGTATATATTTGTCAATGTATCTTTTCTATTTTCCTCGAAAAAAAAAATATAATAAAACTAAAACACCAAAACTCTTATTTTACTCAGAACCCGTATTTTTAGTTTTTTTTTGCGTATTAGTTTGTTGTTAGCAGAGTTTTTTTGCAGCACATAAAATATGACGACATTACAAGTAAGGTTATGCCATTGCCACCACAACAAATGTTATGGAATTACTAGAGAATATTATGTGTATGTATATATATTACGACATCACATAATAACGGGATAATCTGCGATTCTGCGTATTCGTTTGATTAATAAAACTAAATCCCTATAATTTTGCAGTATCATTTTGCGATTTTCCTGGTACCAATAATACCCTAACCTAAACTTTGAACTCTAAAGTATATGTTCTGTTCCAAGCATATGTTTGAACTCTTCCAGTCATAGATTTGATCTTAAGTTTCGGCTTCATCTAAATGGTCGATTTGCTAAAAAAATTTTAAACTAACTTGCTATTTCTCTTAAATATTACTCAAAGTCATACTATAATCCAATACCTAAGCTAACAAGAAAGATTGGTGGTCCTCGGTGTTTAGCGATCGGTGTCAGTATGAAAAAAGCATTGCATGTTATGTAGAATTAATGTTAAGCTTTATTGTGTGAAGCCGTTAAGTTACTTATTAACACCTTTTTATCATTACTTAATTATTTTTATACAACATGTATACGTATTTCATAATCATTATGTCTTCTCCATGCAAAAGCTGTAGCTCGTACCAAATGATCTAATCATGTTCCAAGTATTTCAATATTCAGTACATGTACATGAGCTAAAAAACAAGCACATGTTGCTTCTTCTTAGTGGGTTCTGACATATAATAGATCATAGGAAACTGAACTTAGTAACTTATAGTGTATAATTCAATCTTATAAGGTCGATGAATTCAATCTTAATTTGGTTGAGACCTAACTATAAAGAAAAGGTTGTTTGGAAGCACTCAGTTCTCTTAAGGTGGAGATGAGAAAATCGGTGGCCTATTTAGAAAATTATAAACCAAAAAAAATCCAAAGTTGTGATGGAGCCAGTTAAAATAGTGTTTTATCAGATGAGACTCAAATCTCATGGCGTGCAAAAGTGACATCTTCATCTCTATAATGAAATGGTTTAATAATATTTCAAATTCCATGTTCAATTCCAAATATGCAATATTTTTCAAATTGTAGAAGAAAAATGTATACATACTGTATAAGATCATTTTTCAACATACTTGTGTGTTGCATAGTAATTTTTCATTTTCATAGCTGGTTTTTCAAAATACTAGTTTTATCTGCAGAGCGGTGAGAAACCAGGGTTCGTCATTAACCAATCTTGTATATGAACGTAATAACCGATTCTAAACTACATACATTAGAGCATCTTTATCGCATTGACTATGCGTCTCTTATTGGATGGGGAGGCCCATTTTTTTCTTTAAAATGTTTCCTGCGAAGCCAAAACAAGAGAGTGTGTTGAAAGTTGTTTGTACTGTTTACGGACTCCATCGACACATGGCAATCCGCGATTGATGAAGTTTTAATTTTTTTTAGACTAAAAGTAAAAAAAAGGTTTTAAGAAACGCATCAGTGATAATGATGCTCTTACTGCTAAGTAGTGTATGTTTTTAGTAATAGAACGTCGTTAGAGAGACAAGTCGGGGACAAAAGAAGGAGCCATAGTGAATTAGCAAGTAAAGGAATAAAGAAAGAAGGTGTGAAGAGCTTTTGTTACTGAAATCTAAGAGAATGTGATTAAAGTTACAGCTCAAGAGGAAAAAAAACAAATAAAAGCAAAAAGAAAAAGTTATAAAAATCAAAAGAAAAATACTTATGCATATGTCTATAATAAGTTTAGCAAGTACTTTCCATTTGTCGCTTTGCTTCATATTGCATGACAATATACTGCATGCATAAAACGATGACGTATTAACTTATCATTGCTGCCACACTCTTTCTCCGATCTCTTATAGTTTCTCTGATCCCAACGAGAATATTTCTCTTTATTGTTTTTTCTTTTTTTTCCTCTTTTATAAATCTTCTTTTTATGTGAATTTAAAGTCTTTTTCAAAAGAAAGTAAATCTTCCAATTGTATAAAGGGTGTAGGCTTAGGGTTACTTTTATGAATCAGATCGATTATCTTTCTTTCATAAAATCATTACCTCCAGGTTGGATAAAAGAAAAATCAGGTTTTAAAGTCGAATAAAAAAGAGAAATACCCATAACTTTAAAAAAAAATTTTGTCACGAAAATAACCTTCAAAAATAAAAATGACAAATCTAATTTTTTTTATTTTCAAAAAATTAATTTTTATTTTATTTTTTTCAATTTTAAACTTCACTATCAAAACCCCACCCTATAACTCTAAACCCTAAGTCTAGATTAGTTAACCCAAAGGTTAACAAAATGACTAATATACATTTATACCCCTTGGATTAACTAATCTAGACTTAGGGTTTAGAGTTATGGGGTGGGGTTTTGGGGGTGAAGTTTAAAATTGAAAAAAAAATAAAATAAAAATTAATTTTTTGAAAATAAAAAAAAAGTTAGATTTGTCATTTTTGTTCTTGAGGGTTATTTTTATGACAAAAACTTTAAATAGGGTTATTTAAGAGATTTGTCCAATAAAAAAATAAGAAAAACATAATGCCATCATTATATTTCACTACTTTAGGGCTTTTGTATAAGGATAAAGAAAGTTAGCTTGACTAGATTGGATAAAGAGCATGGTAATTATTGTTTAATACTTTCAGAGCATTTTATTTACTTTACAGCCATTTACCAAATCAATATGTAGAATACATTTCTGATAAAAACTTCAACATTTGATGTAAATGGTTACTATCCAACTTTACTAATCACTAGCTAGGTTTTAAAATCTTCAAGGGCGCTTGCTAAACTCACACACAAACAGGCAAATAAGTAAATTTAAATATTTAAATTAATAGTAATTAGATAATTCTTCTTATAATTTTTACGCTTCAGTAATATTATTGATCTAGTAAAGTTGGAGTATTTATACTGTCGACAGTGATGTGTTTCTGTTCGCCGTATAGACTGATAAATGATTTGATTAATGGTAGCTTACAATTATGGAGAGTATGTCTTCCATTTCCTTATGTATTTCATGTTGTTACTTATCTACTTTTAAAAAAAAAAATGAAAATGGGAATAAAGTGAGTATACGATATTACGATATCTAGTACAGTGTTCAACTATATCAGTCAAAAAGCATTTTTTACCTTTTACATCTTTAATTGATATTTTTTACTATTTAAAAATATTTAAAAGAAGAAATTTTTGGTTAACTGAATTCTTTTGATCATCTAGCGTCGTATCCAAAAATAAAGCTCATATACGTATCTTTACTTTTGTTTTTCTTGGGAACATCAGCTTTATATATATGTGTGTGCGTATTAGTCACATTTTTAGGTTATATACATATTATTTTCCGAAGGATATGCTCACATTGTGAAACAATTCAATTTTGAGGAGGTTTACATTTTTCATAAGTACAGTTTCGTTTCTAGCAACACCTAGTATTAATAAAAAATTATAATTGATAATTTGGTACAAAGTAGTAAGTAGCAAGTCTGCCTAATTTAATACTATCATACATTTATATACAAAATGGGAAGAAAAAAATGGGAAAACGAAAACGGAAGAAATCATTGAGGGGGATCAGTCAAAGAGGAATAATTAAGCTCTTTCTTTTTAACAAATTTTACTGTCAGGCTCTTTTGTATTTGTCTTTTGTAGTTGAACGAATGTTTCTTTACTTCCATTACAAGACAAATAAATAATTCTAATAGATAGTTTTTGTAATGGTTTTACTTTTTTATTGTCGATCAGAAAATCGTTTTCTTAAATCACCAGAAAAAAAAACAGTGAGAATATTAGGAAAGAAAATGTCATTTTAATTTACTCCAAAGTGTACAACTAATTGACTTGATTTGCCATGGCATTTCTCCAGCTATTGATTCTTATCTTTAAATATACAAAATATAAGAACTGGCTTTTCCATATGTGCATATAGCCCCCTGGACGCAAAGAAACCTGATTCTTATCTGATTTTCTATTGTTAACTTCTTTTTTTAAATTGTATCTTTGCTGCGTTTACGTTTACATTTAAACTTTAGATGCTTTTTTAATGGGAAGCGTAAATGCTACACGGAAAAACTGAAAGATATCATTTAATTTACACAAATTTTCTTTAGCACACAACACAACAAACTTGAAATACTGAAACGGGCTAAATCCCATTATTAGTTTATATCCGGACTTAACTCAAAATATATACATACAAGTGCCCACTTAGGCCCAATATGTTTCTTGCAGATTTTGAGAGAAAGTGTGAAACATTATATAATTGCTTCCATATTTTTCATTGTTGATTGCTGAATTTAGATCGTCAAAGCTGGTTTAACCGTGATCCTTACATACAGAGTAAGAACCGTAACGTTAGAGTGAACAATAATAGGTTTGGATTACTCGTTTGTTTCTTCTACTAAAATTATTAAATTTCGATTTTCTTTTTCCAAAATATGAGCTGCAATTGTATTAAAGTATACTACTACTATTGAAGTATGGCTGGCTTTAGCTCCAGATAAATACATTCTTCTAGAAATCCCTTTCTCATTTATTGGAATCGAAATAAGTTAGAGGTGGAATAATTATTCAGTGTGCACTTTGTAAAGCAAAAAAAAAAACTAATAATTCCGACAACACTGGGAATGGTTAGTTGTTATTTAGACCTAATATCATTGATTTCATATAGTATTTGCAAGGTGAGCCATCCAGATGTATGAATGTTCCAAAGATGGTAGCTAAACTGGCTTTTAGCCTAGTATTTTATAGTATCCAATATTTTATCCAACAAATATAAATTGATTTGATGCACGTAAATATCGAATATAAATAAGTTTAAAAGAATTCATAATCAAAACAATATCAAGTCATGCCATATGTAATCCTCCATACACGTGGTATCAACAGAAGTATTGTTACTATATTTTAACTAGGTGGATTGTCCGCACATACGGGCATAAACATTTTATAAAATTACTTATTAATATATGCATTACTGATTAAAAACTATAAAAATAAATTATTATTTATATTTTCTTTTGAATTTTTATGTGAAAAATCATATATATACTATATTCATTATTAATAAATCAATCTTAAAATTTACTCAATTATAGAAAATTAATAATTCACTTGATTAATATTTAGTTTATGTGTTTTCTGTTTTTTCTGTTTTTTGTTTTCTATTTTTTTCGTTTTAAATTTTAATTAAAAGATTTTTTTAGATAACAACACAATATATATATATATATATATATCAGATTATATTTTTATTTTAAATAATTTATATATATATATATCAGATTATATTTTTATTTTAAATAATTTTTATATTTTAGATAATTCTTATTATTATTAATTTTAATCATTATCTAATAAAATAATTTAAATTCGTTTTTACTTTTTAATAATTTATATATTTTATTTATTAAAGCGTATCTTTTTATTTTAAAAAATATTTAGATTTTGGATAATTCTTATTATTATTATTTTTATCATTTATTTCATAAAAAATTAAATTCGTTTTTATTTTTAAATAATTTATATATTTTATTCATTAAGGACGTAAACGATATTAACCGCTCTAACTTTTAACGTGAGAGCTCCGTTACAAAAAAATCACTTCGCAAATAATAGTATAGATAGATTTAGCCAAAATTGTAAGGAACTAAACACTGTTCTGCTTTTCCTGAATTTTTTTCTTAATCACCAAAAAAAGGTTCAAACCTTGGGTCAAACCACTAATCGTTCTACGTCACATAATGTTTTTTTTTTATTAAATTGGTTAACAAAGAAACAAACGAGAACCAATACAACCATAAGAAGATAAAGAATAAGGCCCAGCATGGAATACACTAGTTAAGGAGGATAAAAAGACAATAGTAAACCAATAATTTCCTATTAAGCAAAGACACATATAGACTGTGCATGCCAGCCTTGGAAGAGCTTGAGAGATAGCATTGTTATCAGAGGCAGACGGAAGCCATATAAAAGCTAGGCTGGGATATTGCATATATATGATCATACAAAAACTTAACATGTGCATGTTTTGGTATGTAGCATGTTATATATACTATACACATATTTTCGGTATCTTCTAATGGATGTGTCATTTCGGAATTTTGAATCTGCCGAATTTGTGTTTAGCAATTTAATTATTTAGAGTTCTATTCACACTTAAGAACTTTAATTATCATAAAATAACAACTCAAATTACGGCTCCACCTGACCGACCGTGTCAACTCTAATTATTTAAAACAAGTTAAACATTTTCCTCGTGGGGATTCAAACAAACGGGTTGAATGTGGACATTTGCTAATTTATTCAGCTTCAGTTTCAAATAAATAATTGTCCAAAATAAATTTACCACTCAACTCTTTACAGTCATGTACTTTTTACTATTTTAAAATTAATTACACTATGAAAAATATTCTTACAATAACTAGAATAAAATTGCATATGCAATTCCAAGAACTGGTTATTATCTGACATCTAATCTTTCTATTATATGTAATTCTTAGACCAGTTCCATTGGTGGTTTTTAGGGTGAGTTCTTAGCTAAAAGTAGTGGCGAGTCCCACTATTTCCCTTAATAACCACTTCTAAAAATCTCCTTTTAAGAACCAGCTCTTATACTATTTTGTAGGTCCCACTGATACGTGGCGGCCCACAATTAATTTTTTTAATTTTTTTTTTTAATTAGAAATTTTTTTTTTTAAGAACCCCATTGGGGTTCTTATGGATGGGCATGATCTTATATGCCATAGATTTGTTACTCCCACATTATATTGAGATTCATTTTACTTCTTTTGATTGCTAGATAAGTCCATGGTTATATAACTTTTCCTTTTTAAAGGTACTTCACATTATTGAATTATTCCATGACAATATATATGTTCACACAGAACAGAAGTAAACATGACATGCCCTGCATCCAATTCAAAGGACAGTAAAGACTAAAGAGTCTTCTGGGGCCAATTATATTACATTTAAAGTACTCGAAAAAGTTGACAATCATCCCAATTATTGGCCATAACTATTACAGACACACATTAACATGGCGTCTACTTGTATTTGAAATTTGAAATAACCTAACTGTTTTCCTTTTATGTTAACTGTGAATTTGTTATAGGTTATTAACAAATTTTGAAGATGGAGCTAATATTTTCGGTCATTAATAATGAAGTGTGCTTGGAATTGTACTGCTAATATACTTGTACTCCCATATGATTAATGCATATTGTGCGAGTGAAAAAGGTTTTTCTATTTTTTATTGGACAGAAGGAACCAAATTTAAGATCTCTTGAATCGAACGGTCAGGATCGTACGTTAGTTCAGGAGATTAAGATCCTACATATCACACACGTGCCTATAAAAACTGTACATTCTCTCTCTGTCAGACTCTTTTGTCTATAAAATCCTCGGCCCACACAGGTTTGGAGACAGTACACTCAATCAAAAAGAAAGAAAGTAAAAAACAAAACCTTCCATTTCAAGAAAGCATCGTTTTAGTTTTGTGTGTGTCCGAAAATGGAAGATCTTGACGATGAGCACAAGAATTATTGGGAGACCACAATGTTCTTCCATAATCAAGAACTCGAATTTGACAGGTACTTTTAGAATCTGTTTTAAGTATCTCTCTTCTGTTTTTTTTTTCCTTTTTTGGTGGTCATTGATTAATGAAATTGTTTGTTATAAATATAGTTGGCCGCTAGAAGAAGCGTTTTCAGGTTCAGGCGAGTCAAGTTCGCCGGACGGAGCAGCAACGTCGCCGGTGACTTCAAAGAACGTTGCCTCTGAGAGGAAGAGACGGGAAAAGCTTAACCAGAGACTCTTTGCTCTCCGATCTGTCGTTCCCAATATAAGCAAGGTGTGATTAATTAGTACTTCCACTAATTATTGGTTTCTCTACTTAATTTAATCATCTCTCTCTTTTATTTATATCCAAATAATTTAATAAATTAAAAAATTGTCACCAGCAAAAGATTTTCTGGGTCAACCGAAATTAAATAACTGGATTATTTCTTTTCAGGGAAATAAAACTAGTATAGATATATTGAAATAGTTTAACCAAATCCAACCAACCATTAAAATAAAAATGGCAAAAGCAATTCTGATCTTCCAAAACCATGTCAAACCTAAGTAAAATATATTTTGGATATCAAAAAGAAAAGAACTCACTCTATACATGTAATGGTTTGTTATATATAGTTGGACAAGGCATCTATCATCAGAGATTCAATAAAGTATATGCAAGAACTTATTGATCAAGAGAAGAAGCTAGAAGCAGAGATCAGAGAGCTGGAATCACGATCAATGTTGCTAGAAAATCCTACAAAAGATTGCATCATAATTTTCCGGGAATCAGCAGCAAGATCTGTCAGGCATTAATGCCATGAGATCAAAGAAGTCCAGGCAGATGGATTACAATACTTTTGGATCATCAATCACTAGAGTACATAATCACTCCCTCATCGAAGTTCTCGAGGTAAGTACTTATATGTAGTATGCATCTTTTTACATGATTTTGTTTGGAAGGTTTTAAAATAGTAAAGTGAATTCCAAATTTATATATTTAAATGAAAAGATGACGATGACGTGTATGGGAGAGAAGACAGTGGTGGTGTCCATAACATGTAGCAAGAAGAGAGAGACAATGTTGCAGCTTTGTAAAGTGTTGGAGTCTTTGAATCTCAACATTCTCACTACTAACTTCTCTTCCTTCTCATCTCGTCTCTCTACCACTCTCTTCCTCCAGGTTTTACCTCTCTCTCTTTTACAAAAGTGTTAATTGGTGAAATTACTACATTTATGTTTTGTTAACTAGCACAAGTGCAGTGTAACTTTAGTCATTGTTTTAGGTAAAAATTAAACTCTAAACGGAATACTTTAAAAAATGACCTTGTTTGTCTCTTGACGGCACGTAGACAAAGCCCTTAGGTGGACATCAATCAATCAATTATGTGAATAAAAAACATATGACTAATATGCTCTAGCATAGTGGATTGTTCCTTTTTTAGCTAACAAACATTGGTTCTTATTCATTTCACAATAGTGGAAAGATAATTCTTTATATAATATAAACTATTCTTTTTGTGGAAATCACTATCAAATTCAAAAGGGTTACCCTTTAATTACCACTTTGTTGCCACATGTCTCTATTCAATAGACCTTAATTCATTCTAAGTAAATAAAAATTTATATAATCTTGACATCATAATCAATTAACTAAAGCTCTAACGATTGAGGTGGCCTCGAGCCCATAAATTCTTTTTTTCCAGAATTTGGCCTTGACTTTTGTGGAGGGGTTAGATTCTCTCAGAAGCTTTATGTCATTATAGCAATTGGAATACTTTGGTTAAATCTTAGCCCCTCGTGTAGCATAATGCGTCGTTAGCTAAAATGTATTGCAGCAGCTGTAAAACGTGGCTATTTATAATCTCATGCGCTTCAACATTTGTCTCTTTCTCGCTTTACTGTTTTTACCCACATTACAGTTACAGTATAGTACTATGATACTATGATTATTTCTTGTCTAACAAATGAATATAAAAATATTGTGTTGTTTCAGCCACCTTTATAGCATTTTAGTTTTTCAAACATAATATATTCAGACGCTAAAAATACAGTAAGGTAGACCAGTGAGAAATGGAGAGTTGGTAAGATCTTACTTCAAATCATCTTTTTCTAAAAAGTGGATCATTTTATTTTACAACCTCTGTTTATCTGTCTTTTTCAAATCATATCAAACAATGATTTACCCTACTTTTTGTTGTCTAGACTTATGCGTGTAGTGTATACAGCAGATTTAAAATTATTTCAAGGAGCCAACTTACATGAACTTTCTTCCTATGCAGGCGAATGAAGAAGAGAAGAGTATAGTAGAGACAAAGATACAAAAGGCAATTGCAGCTTATAATGATCCAAATTGTTTTATCAACTTCTAATCTATTTCATTGTACCAAAAACCAGTTCTTTTTATGCAGTATTTGTGAAGATGTATTGTTGTAAGATGGTACTATTGTAAGGGTTTATTTGAACTTCAAAACACCTGATGAGTACTGTTTAACTTCGTTGTCAGTCCAAACTAACAACTTACAGATGTTGTGTGTGTGTGACTTCTTGAATAATGAACAGAATTTAAATACATAAAGACGTTTTTTACCTATTGTTCTATTTGATCTGTCAAGTCATGCAAACGGATGTTGTATAGCGCTCATAAAAAGTGAGAGTAGGCTTTTTGAGGAGTTATGTTCTGGCAGTCGAACAACTTTTTGTCAGTTTATTATTTTGGTAAAGAGTGTACAACAAAAGTTTTTTCTAACGACACCAAAACTTTTGTGCAAGAGATCTAACTTTCTTGTCACCTCTTCTCTTTGATCTCTACTGTTGGTACATACACTACAGAGTCTTCTTCAGGTAAACACGAAGAAGACTTGCCTAGCTTTTTACGGCCTTTTGGTGTTCTAAATCTCTCAAGCCTCTGCGTTACATCTAGTAACTTGTTTTCCGCTCTACAAAGCACTTCCATCATTGCTTCGAATGCTTCCTCGTCTGTCTTCTTGCTCTCTGTCTCCTTATCCTCAAGAGACGTAGCTAAGTTCAATTCGCTGCTTAGGTCTTCATGCGGCTGTAAACAAACAGTACGAACAACTAACTTCACAAATCTTATATTTTCCCAAACCACTGGTCAAGACAGGTTCTATAATAGCTAATGCTATATAAAAAAACTCATTTTGGCAAAAGGGTTGATTTGTATCATACCACTCGACTGAAAGAATGGAGTTTATGTTCAAGATACTGTTGACTTTCATCTTCTGTGGGCGTAGGAAAGGAGACATTGGCGTGTTCAGTTTCCTCCTGCCTATCATTACAGGTAGAAACTGTTGTCTGATTCGTAGAATCATCATATCTTTGTGGAACAGTCTCTTCCATGGTATCCTGAATTTCATTTATTTCTGATTTAGTCTCGTCCATGGTATCTTGGATTTCATTTGTTTTTGAGTTGTTCTCCACGTCCACAGCTTCTTGCATTTCCTTTGTTTCTGTGTTTTTGTCCATGACAGTCTCGTCCGCTGTATCTTGAATCTCATTTGTTTCTGTATTTTCCTCCATGACAGTCTCGTCCACGGTATCTTGAATCTCATTTGTTTCTGTGTTTTTTTTCTTTGCGGTCTCCTCCATGGTGACTTGGATTTCATTTGTTTCTGTGTTTTTTTCCTCAGCAGTCTCGTCCAAGGTATCTTGATTTTCTTTTGCTTCTGTTTTTTTCTCTTTGGCAAACTCGTCCACAAAGCCTTGAGTTTCATTTGTTTCTGTATTTTTCTCCACCATGACTGCTTCTGGTCCAGAATCTTCAGAACCAGCCTTCGACCCTTCAGGTTGTTTCATAGTTTCCGTCTGCAATAGGAAAAGAATGGAACAGATGATTGGTTTCATTTGGTAGAAGTTTTTAGTCTCTAACGAAATCCAGTGATATGTGAGAAGGAAACAAAATTTACCTTCCTATTCCTCAATGCCATATACCGCGCATTTTTGAACCATTTGCTGACCTGAAAAACGAAATTTAAGCACACAGCCAGCCAAAAAATCCTATGAAAAAACATCTGAATGAGCCTAAGTTCCAAGAAACATCCTTAAGAATACTTTTTTTGAGTCTCAGTGTTACCTTCTCTGGGTCAAGACTCAACTCTTTTGAAAGACTATCCCTCACAGCTTTGGATGGAAGCTCATTCTCTACAAACACTTGACGTAGCTTCTGATACATTTATGCAAACAACTTCAAACTTAGTAATGTGTTTTCATACACATAAGAGACTAAAACAGGGAAGTAGCAATTTCAGACCTCAACTGCAGCTCTAGGGATTCTGAACATCGGTCTTCTCCCTACTTTGCCTTCTACAGGGACAGAATCTCTCTCACTCTGTTCGGTTATTTCTTTAACATCTTGATCTTTCTTACTGTTTTCACACAAAAGTGAACTTCCAGCATCAGATTCCTTTTTTCTCTTCCTTCTGTCACTAGGACCCCAATCTTCGTCTTCACTACCAAGCTCTTGCAAAACAGCATCCTTTCCAAACATTTCCTATTACAAAGACAATCATCAAACACAAACCAAAGCAAGCCAAGATTTTAAGGGATTTTAACATCCAAGGATGTTGTTCCTCACATGGTATAGTTTTGTATAGTCAACAGTCTTCCTCTGTCTTGGCCCGCATACAGTTTCTTCGTTACCTGTCTCCCCTGATTCCACCATATTGCCAAATCCATGTCCTTCCCACGATCCTGTTGAAAGTGCTACACCATCAGAAGCTAAACTCACGCTACTCCAAATGCTTTCCCCATCATCACCACCACCACCGCTATCGCTTTTATTGCTGCTTTCTCCGACTTTATCCTTCATTTCAGGGTCATAATCACCATCCTCAGAGTCATCTGAAGGCCAATCCACTTCTTTGTTAAGTGTAGCTTCAGATCCAATAGGAAGATTAGCTTCTTCATTAAATATATCCTTAACCATAGAAAAAAAGAGTGTGAAGGTTCCAAAACTAGAAAGTAAATCATCTAGTGAAGTATCTATAAACACTCTTGTACTTGTCAAAGGTTTACCTGCCAGTTGCTATCCACAGAGAATTGAGTTCCTATCTGTGCATTCATTGTGTCGATGATTTCTGTTTTGCAATCACAAAATTTGCAAAACCAGCCCTGATCTCCCGGAGGTACTGTTGATAATACGTACAGAAAAAAGTCAGGAGTGTATAAACTCTCATAAGACAATATAATATGTAAGAGATAGCCAAAGCATACTGCTTTCTGTTTCCAAAGGAGGGTCAAGACACTTCTGATGAAACGCACGATTACACGTTCCATCACAAAGTATTATATCGTTGTCCGGAAAAGCTTCTCGCGAGCTGCATAACGCACAAAATATCTGCAAAAGGTGGAACCACTCCATATGATGTAAACATGTTTATGGTGCATGCGATGATAAACATACTTACATGGTCATGATGAATAGAACCATCTGGAGCCATAACTTTCTCTTCCATGCTTCCCACCGAACTAAGAACATCTAACTGACGAATGGCGTCGCGTAGGCCAAGCTTGCAGTTTAAGATCTGTTTCCGTGCTCTCTCGAGCTCCTTGTCTGGTCTTATCTTTTCCCGGCTGAAGAAAACACGGAAAATACAAGAGTCAAATCACAGTAACTGTTTGCAGCTAAATAAGGCCATCATTGTTCCTTTGTGTTTTCATTTGGAAACAAATAAACACATCTTTAGACAGAAGTATTGGAAGACAGCAAAACTCGTTTGTAACGCAACATTCACTACTCTTTTAGTAATATATCCAACAAAATCTCAATAATCTAACATTTCCACATAAGAAACACTGAGCTGTAAGGAATTACATTCAAAAAATGTAGTACCTCTGACCTTTCCAACCTTCAGTAGCGTATGCATCGATGAGATTCTGCTGCATCTTCATCTTAATAAGCAAATACCTTGTTCGTCTCTGCAACCGTAACGCTTCATCTACCTCCTCAACCTTATTACCCTTTTGCTGTCTCTTACTTTTCCTCTTCCTCGTTTTCTTACCCTTCTCCTCCTCATTGCAACGAACCCACCCACGAGAATACTTCCTCTTGTTGGATTTTGAACTTATTTCTTCCTCGGTTTTGCGTTTAGTATACTTCCTCTTATTCAATGTTTCTTTCCCTTTCCTCACAAGAGATGAGAGTAAAGTAGACGCAGCTTTCTCAACCGAAACACAAGCCTTATATGTTTCTTTCTGTATCTTCCCCTTAGTTACACTCTCCTCCATATTGAGTTCTCCGATCACAGAGACTTGACTTGTATCCTCTTAGAAGATCATATCATATAAGGTCTTACCCTGAAAATACAAAACCATTTCCTTATCAAATTCCTCACTTCAGAAACGAGTCAACAAACCCAATTGAGCACAAAATCATAATTATGGTTCCTAAACTTCCCATCATTAACATCCTATAGTAACAAGGAGTGAATCAACTCTAGCACATTACAGACACTGCTAACTTCAGACAAGCGTTTGACTTCTGAATGAAAGATGACACAAGATAACGAAACAGATTGAAGATTAAACTAATCAAAAAAAAAAAAAACATAACAACTCGTGACATGATACTGAGCAAAGGAATCCTAACTTCTCAATTTGATCGGAAGAAGCTAAAGCCTAATACTTTCAAGTGTTTTATGATAGAATCAAGCAAACCTGGAAGAGAGGGGCTTGAAGATTGTATTGCAGTGAAGCAATCACTGGTTGAGGAAGGAAAAGTGAGAAACTTTCTGAAAAGGGTAATGGGAGATTGTGAGATATTTGTGCTTCGGCGGTTTTAATGTCACCGGCGGCGAGTTGAAAGGGGTGCCTGTCAACGGTCGCGTTTACGTCACTCTCCGTCTTTCCCTTTAGGACAGGTGCTTTGCTTTGGTAATGCGCTCAACCTTATGTATTTTCACTTTTAAATCCCTGTATTTGGATAGTTTGTGTCGGATTGTCCTAAAGTTTCTGGAAATATACATTTACACGCCAGCTAATCTTTCCTTTTCGGTCGTGGATAATGTAATTCACTTCCCTTTTTAGATTATATGATAAATAATTGGACTTCTTGCAGTATTTCCTTTACAGCCCAGTTAAAAAGTTATCAGGCCGGTTCATCAACGTTAGCCCATTATGAAAAAGTGGTAAAGAAGTGATTTCATTTCAGGTTCTCAAAAGAAAGTTAAGGCCATGACTTTGAATGGTAACCAAGGGAACAATGAGGAACACTAAGTTCCTTAACATTCCTTAAAAAAATTACCATTCATGAGGAATCGTTTTTCCTTTTCATTCCTTCTCGTTCCTTTTTTCGTAGAGAATTATAGAACAGATTTGTTCCTTGTTAATTTTGATAAGGAATCAGCATTCCTCATCATTCCACAAATTTTATTTCTACTCATGTTTATCTTTGGTCTCTTAATGTGTTGTTCGTAACATAATTTGACGTTTTTTTGTTTGTTTTAAAAAAAAAAACTTTTTGGCTAAGAGACGGCTTTTAAGTCTTTTATTTAAGAGACAGTTCTTAGGGGGTGTTATTGGTTTGTGCATTTTAATGGATTTGAAAATCCAAGTCAAATCTAGTGTTATTGGTTCTATAATTTTAAAATCTATGTTCAAATCCACTGTTATTGGTTCTATGATTTTAAAATAGATTTTAAAATTAGGTGTTATTCAATAGTAAGGATTTACTTAAACATTTGATTTAGATTTGGATTTGAATAGATTTTTAAGAGTTTTAAAGAGTAAAATATAAAGAAACAAATATTGAGTTATACCTTGTTATTTGATTGGATTTGCCTTATTAGTTTTTCTCTAACAAAAAAAACAATAGTTTAAACCATACACATATCGTAAAAAATTCTCATCTTAACAAATGAAACACGAGTCATTCGTCTACAAGTATACCCCATATAAAATTTTCTTATAAGCACTCTAACAATGCAATATTCTGTTCACACCAACTTCCATTTTCCAGTTGGAATATGTGCTTTGTATACATGTGTTTTCACTCCAAAAAGTTATATTTTCTGATCTTCCATTTTCTATAAAAACAATTTTGCTGATTTTCTATAAAAACAATTTTGCTGATTTTCTATTTTTTGTTGTACGTATAATTACTATATAATTTTCATTCAACATACAATTTTTTTACAAAACACAAACACATCAAACCCTTAAACGAAAAGCATCAATGGGAGAATCACATCAAGAAACATATGAACCATCACAAGAACGAGGAAAAAGTTCATATATTCAATGGAGTCCTGAAGAAAATAAAACTTTGATAAATTTGCTCTTAGATGCTGTTGCTTCGGGTTTGCGTGACAGTAATGGCACATTCAGAAAATTTACTGTGGAGAGGCGAATTCTACCTACCCTTAATCAAATCCATGAATGCAACAAAAGCTATCAACACTACTCAAACAGAATGAAGATTTTGAAAACGAAATATCAAAACGCGGCTGAACTTCTTCGCTTTAGTTCTGGATTTGGATGGGATTCAACCACAAAAAGGTTTACGGCTCCAAAAGAAGTATGGGCTGAATACTTAAAGGTAAAAAAAAAATTATAAGAGTATATATATTATTATATTTTTTTTCATTATGTTAAATTTTTTTTGTATTTTAGGCACATCCGAGTTTCAAAAAATTTCGTGATGAAGCCTTTGAAGAATTTGATGATCTCAAACTTATATTTGACAAGAATATAGCAACGGGTGCGAGTGCTATTGGACTAGGTGATACTACTGATGCACAAACATTTGGAGTTGCAGAAACAGAAAAGGAACAAACAAATTGCGGTGAAGAGTTTTCTTTTGATGTCCAGCAAAATTATGAATCACAATCATATTTTTTTTGCAGCCCTTCAAACGATACTTCAGAAAAGCTTCCTTTAAGAAAGAGACAAAAAACTAGTTCTCTTAACAAAGTTGATGATATGTTCGCTCAAAAAGAAGGCGTAGAAGAAGCTAATGAGATGAATGCTTTGACAACAATCACTCACAAACTCTTCAATTTGATAGAAGGAAGAGAATCAAGACAAAAACAAGAGGCTGAGCAGAGAGAAGCAGAGAAAAAGAAAAATAATCTATGGGAAGCTATCAAATAATCTATGGGAAGCAGAGAAAAATTTTTTATTTATAATATATGAAATGATAAACATATATTTTTGGTTTTTATATATTTTATTTTATTACAAAGTTGAATTTATGGCAAATCCATTAGATTGATTTTTTATAATCCACTTATTTTGATTTTGAAATCTGTTTATTTGATTTTGAATTCCATATCATTGATTCTGAAATCTGTTTATTTGAATGGATTTATAAATCTAAGAAGGATTTCTAAATCTATTAAAATACTAGAACCAATAACCTCCACTTAATTTTTCTTTGTTAAAAGTTAATAAATGTTTCTTAGAAAAATTAAGAACCCCTATTAAGAAACTGTCCTAATATGAATAATATAAGAGGTTGGGTATTTCGGTATTTGTCTATGGTCGGCCAAAAGCCAGTGGTCGGTATAAGACCAAATGAGTTGGTTCTTGGATATTAGGTACATAAAACTTACTTTATGATCTTCGGAATTTTAAAAGTTAATATATATTATATCAAAAAATTAAAATTTTATAAACAAAACTATTAAAAAGTTATTAATTTTTTTTTTACTAGGTTTTCTACAATTCCCACAATTGCAGGCCAACTGTATTTCTAAAAATAGTAAAAAAAACTATAAACTAAAACTGAATTAGGATTAAACCAAATCAAGATTTAGGCTTTTACACAAACTTATATCAGCTTAGGCTATCTAAACACTCATGATCTTCATCACTTCCTAAATTTATTTTGAATTATCAGATTTTAAAATATCGGCACTGAAAAGAAGTAGGCTTTATTCATATACAATGTATCTTTTACATTTGCATGTCTCGTAAAAGAGTATCGAATCATATACGTAATCACCTAAAATATGATTTGATGATTTTTTTTTTACATTTTATTCTTAGCATTACTAACTAATGCCACTTGACTATTTATAATTTGTTTTGTCAGTATTCATAAAAGAATTCTTAATAGCTGTGACATTATTGAGGAGTAGATCAAAATACGAAACACGCACTTGAACCATGCACCACATGGGTGGATCCGATATGAGAACAAAAGCTAGCCATAAAACAAACTTTGGTGTTTTTCACATTATTCACACATTGACTTTAAAAATAATCACCGACTAATATATAAGTCTATGGTGCCTAACTTGTTGATTGCAAAAGACCAAAAACATTATTTATGTTTCTATTAAATGGGCTGCCTCATGCATTACTCGAAAATGCCATTAGGGACATGTGGGGCTAAATGTATTATTCTTTTGCTTTGGCATGGGACGGTCACGGTCCTATTGATCATATGAAAGTTTTGTTGGTTTGCAAAATTATTGTAACCCCTTAAAAATTCTAAATGATGTGCTATAGAGACAAACTGAACAAAGATTGTCTGCTAATGTACTATTTTCACAGCTATGATCTTGGTCTTTGCTTATTCTGCCAACCAAATTGATTTTCAGCCATTAAAATTAAGTTTTAAATTTATATTGCTTCAATTAGTTACAAGTAACAAACATATCTTAAATTATACACAAATGTGAGTACACTGAGGCCAATTAGGAAGTTGTAGTTAGTAAGTTGCTTTCACCTAATTGTCGGATAGAGATTAATATATAATCATAATGTGTCTTAAATTAAATTATAGTTGTCACATTTTAATTTGTCATAGTATAATGTTCTATGATTGCAATTGCTCATATACATATATATTTGGAGTTTAAAGTTATAAATAACTTATCCCCTTCTAAACAAACTTACCCATAAAATTAATTAAATACATAAAGATGAACATTCTACTAGAGGTGTTGCACACTCTGTTGTCTTTCTCCATCTCACATGTGAAGGTGATGCAGAGGTATCCACGTGTAAGATTCGATGTGGCCTATAAGATTAAGGTCGATCGCTGAAAACAATAAAATAAAATGAATTATTATTGTAATTGTACGATAATATTAGAGAAATAATTTGAGATAACCCTAAAAAATTTTTTGTCACAAAAATAGTTTTTAAAAGAAAAATGACCAAAATAATTTTTATTAGAGGGTTAACAAAATGACTAATATACATTTATACCCTTTGGGTTAACTAATCTAGATTTAGGGTTTAGAGTTATGAAGTGGAGTTTTGGGGGTGAGGTTTAAAATTAAAAAAAATAATATAAAAGTTAATTTTTTGAAAATAGAAAAATGTTAGTTTTGTCATTTTTGTTTTTAAAAGCTATATTTGTGACAAAAACTTCAAAAGAGGTTACTTGAAAAATTTGCCCATAATATTATATTAGTATTATTTTACAAGGAAAATCAATGTGAGGACCGACTCTACCAACAACTCTTTCTGGCTCTTTTTAGATGCATCTATCGAATTACACCAATCATTTTAGCATTGCTTGAAAAGATAATATGACTTTTCATGTCCACTAAAACTTTTTATTCTCCCAAAACTATTCTAAAAGGAAATGATAGGCAAGTACTATTTTGGTGCGTGGTCGTGTTTTATTGTTTTCTACTATTGAATGCGAGTTATTGACGAAGACTAATAAGTAATTATCAAAGGTCCACATAGATTTGGTGATCCTCGAGTTTTATACTTTTATAGACAGTGTCGAAGCGAGTTAATTTTGTAAGAAGATTAAGGTAAAAAATGACTTGAATTCAGTAAAAAATGAGTTTATCCTATCTTTTCAGATGTTACGAAAGAGATTAAACGAATGTTTGTGTCCTTTGCGATTAAGCTCAAGTCATTATGATGTCTTATGCAAAAACTAGTTATGCAAAAACTAGTATTCGATGAATCAAATGAGTTGATGATGTTTTGTGTTTACTTTCACCGACGAGAAGTGCTGATATATATGATCGTGTGGCATATTTTACATTTGACTAGTGTTTTTTTTTTTGAACTATAAAATTTGACTAGTGTTATAATTGTGTTTTAACTTTATGTGACAACATGAAACTTTGACAATCCTAGAGTACGAAATTTACGTCCAATCCATTCATGTATTTTGGTTAGTTAGCATACATTACAAAATAAATTTACATGAATACAATCTAATCTTTGTTTCTCTTAGACCATCCACAATAGTGTTAACCATTGTAGATTTTTAACTATTTATTTTTTATTATTATTTTTTTCATTTTTAAATTATTAAAAAAAATTATCAATTAATCGCGAGCCACTTGCAAGGACTCACAAACAATGTAAAGATCAATTTTTATTTAAGGATTTTAAAAATCGAATTTTTAATTTTTAATGAAATTTATTAATTATTTAATTATTTTTTTTATTAAAGATTTTTTTTAAAGATCCCTAGTTGTGAATGCTCTTAAAACCCTACACATAAAAATGTACGTTCCAAGCCTTATCCACAGTGACACGCAATGGAGACGTGTCGTGAGGGCTTACTTGGATATGATATGACCTTTTTTTTGTAAGTTTTGTAATTAAACTCGTGGGTAGCGCCGCCACATATGAAATTCGAGGAATATGCCTTTTACTCACATGTTTTACCACCAATTATTCTGGAATCGGACCGCTAACAAAACTTTTCAAAGACCATGCAAATCAGTCTTTCATTTTGCTTCCTCCATCAAATGGAAATTTCATAGCAAAAGAAAGAATTTATTAGACTTATCTCTGAAATATGTACATGTATAAATTGTATCAATAATAACAATTATTCATTTTATTAGCTACTTGGTTCTAGGTAGACCATATAATATATGTTATATACTACATAATTTTTTTTTTGAACTTGGTATTCATCTATATACGATGAACAAATCAAATCTCTATGATTTTTTTGGATCCAGAATTGTTTAGATATTGTAGTTGGAAGAATCTAGAACCATTTATCAAAAAAAGAAAAGATCTGCAATCATAAATTATAAAATTTTGTAGCTAGATCTTTAGATTCAGGAGTTGAAACTCAAAAAAAAAAAATGTAAATGGTAACTCGTCAAACTCAAAACCGATATGAAAATGGTAACTCTGTCAACCATATGTCGACTATTGAATCTGGAAAGAATGAAAATATTCAAAGGATAATAATGAGTCCTTAACTACAATCATTGAAAAGCATATTACGTAGAAGTAAACCAAACCGTAATATACCAATTGTTTTCTTTGAAACAGGCATCTATTAAGAAGGAAAAAAAAGAAAAAAGAAAAAAGAAAAGAAACAGTCATCTATTTTTTATTTTGGTCATTGTATAAAACAAAACAAATCAAAAGAGAATAATAAATCAAAGTAAAAATAATTGAAGGAAAATAAAATAAAAGTAAATAAAGAGCTGGTGCTTGTTCATCATCTTCAAACACTTACCTCCGACAGGTCACCTTTTTAATTTTTGCTTTTCCTCACGAAAACAAACAAACTTCCTATTCTCTTCTTCTTCTTTATTCATTCATTCACAAAACACAATGAACAACCTGCTCCTGCTCCTCTGAGATTAAATAAGAGAATCTTATTCTCTATTTCTCTCTCTCTCCTGGTTTATTGTGCTCCGATCTGATCGGAATCGCTAATTATTCCAGGAAGAATAAATATTCATAATTTCGTGAAACACGAAGAACATGGTTCCGTCGGAGATAGAGCCATCTATGCCTGAATCTGATATTCGTTTCGCCAATCTCAGAGGCGTACGGTGGCGCGTGAATCTCGGTGTTCTCCCCTTTCAAGCTTCTTCCATCGATGATCTTCGCAAAGCAACCGCTGAATCTCGCAGAAGGTTAGCTCTCTCTTTTTATTGCAGAACAATAAACAAATCTTGTCTGTGTTGCCAAAGTTTCCTCTTTTTTTTACGAATTGAGTTTTATCTTTGTACTCTATGATGATAGATATGCGTCGTTAAGGAGACGACTTTTGATAGATCCACATTTGTCTAAAGATCTACGCAACTCCCCTGATCTCTCCATAGACAATCCTTTATCTCAAAACCCAGGTAAACAAAAAAGAACATGTTTCTATATTTATAGTCTTTTGAGTCTTTGGTGTTTACATGGAACCGTTTCTATAATGACAGATAGTACATGGGGTCGGTTCTTTCGTAACGCTGAGCTAGAGAAAACATTGGATCAGGACTTATCAAGGTTATATCCTGAGCACTGGATGTACTTTCAAGCTCCTGGATGTCAAGGCATGTTAAGACGTATCTTACTCTTGTGGTGCCTTAAACATCCCGAGTATGGATATCGACAAGGTAGAAACTTAGCTTGTGTGTCTTAAAAATGTAAACTTTGTCACTAAAGACTAAAGCTTTTTGTAATTTTGTTTTTATAGGAATGCATGAGCTTTTGGCTCCTCTTCTTTATGTACTTCATGTTGATGTTGAGCGTCTCTCTGAAGTGCGTAAAAGCTATGAAGATCATTTCACTGACAAGTTCGATGGTTTGTCTTTCGAGGAAAGAGACATTACTTACAACTTCGATTTTAAGAAGCTTCTGGAGGATTTCACGGATGATGAGGTTGGTGGTATTCACGGGAGTTCGAAGAAAATCGTGAGCTTAGATGAGCTGGATCCTGAGATCAAGTCCATTGTGATGCTGAGCGATGCTTACGGAGCAGAAGGAGAGCTAGGGATTGTCTTGTCGGATAAGTTCATGGAGCATGATGCTTACTGCATGTTTGATGCTCTGATGAGTGGAGCTAATGGTTGTGTCTCAATGGCTGGATTTTTCGCGTACTCTCCAGCTAACGGATCTCACACGGGTTTACCTCCCGTTCTTGAGGCGTGCACTGCGTTTTACAATCTTTTATCGTTTGTTGATTCGTCTCTGCATAGCCATTTGGTTGAACTAGGAGTTGAGCCTCAGTACTTTGGTCTTCGTTGGTTACGTGTTTTGTTTGGAAGAGAGTTTTTACTTCAGGATCTGTTGGTAGTGTGGGATGAGATATTCTCAGCTAATAATACGGCGAGAACAGATGAGGATCACAGTACAAACCACAGCTTCATGATCTTTGATTCTCCTCGTGGAGCTCTTATCTCGGGAATGGCCGTTTCGATGATACTGTGTTTAAGATCTTCTTTGCTCGCTACTGAAAACGCAGCTTCTTGTCTCCAGAGACTACTGAATCTCCCGGAGAAGATTGATGTGAGGAAGGTAATAGAGAAGGCTAAGTCATTACAAGCATTGGCTATGGATGAGGATGTACGATCATCAGCTCTATCTGTGAACAGCGTCTTTGATCAGAGCATGAGTCCTGCAATACCGGCTAGGACTAATAGCTTCCCTTCGGGATCCACTTCGCCTAAATCTCCATTGATCATTACACCACAGAGTTATTGGGAAGAGAAATGGAGAGTTCTTACGGCCGAGGAAGAGAAAAAGACTCCTTCAACGCCACCACCGAAGAAAAAGGCATCGTGGTTCAAGGTGAAAAGACTTTTCAGAGCAGAGTCTGAGCCTACACATAGCGCCAAGGCAGAAACCAAACCTAGTTTAGCATCTGTGGCGCGGAACTTGCTGGAAGATTTTAATCGGGAGGTCGTTTCTGAACCTGAGGAAGCTAATACAGTAGATGTTGTGAACAATGAAGATAGCTCAGTTCAAGAAACTGAAGAAGCTAATAGAGAAGATGTTGTGAACAATGAAGATAGTTCAGTTCAAGAAACCGAGGAAGCTAATAGAGAAGATGTTGTGAACAATGAAGATAGTTCAGTTCAAGAAACCGAGGAAAGAAATGCGGATCTGGAAACTGCTGGTGACGAGAGTATAGCAGCAGTTGAGGAGACTTCATCTGATGTCTTCTCAGATCTAAACAGTCCACTGAGACATTCAAACTCCATTGAGAATGATTCAGATAGCAGCACCGGGTCGATTCTGTTTGCCAATGAAAAAGTTGAAGATCAAGAAACAAGCGCAGTAGATTCGCCTCTTCCCGTTTCCTCCCAACCGACCATTGAGTTTCCTGTAGCTCAGTCTAATGACGAAGAGGACACCACAGATAAATCTGTGGCTGCAAGTAAGGAGCGTAATAAGGCTTTACCAGGAAAGTTCCAGTGGTTCTGGAAGTTTGGGCGCAACGTCACTGGCGAGGAGACAAGATCCAGTGGTGTTGAAAGTAGTAAGAGGGATTTGGTTTCCTCTTCTGAGTCCCATTCTCCACCACAGGCTTCATCTTCTAGCAGCAAAGGAGAGACAGACCAAAATGTGATGAATACACTAAAGAACCTTGGCAATTCCATGCTCGAACACATTCAGGTACAGACTCACTCGCATTCTCAGCTCTACTCTTTTAGATGATAATACCAAATGAAATGTTCTAATCGCTTTTTGACCAAATGTACAGGTGATGGAGTCTGTTTTCCAGCAAGAACGAGGTCAGGTTCAGGCAGGATTAGTTGAGAACATATCTAAGGCCAACTTGGTCGAAAAGGGACAAGTCACAGCCACGACAGCTCTCAAGGAGCTTCGGAAGATCAGTAATCTTTTGTTGGAAATGTGATAGAACATTTTTGTTGATTCTTCTTGTTCTTCCCTCTTGTACATGTACATACATCCTATTTTTTGTAAAGTATTTTAGAGCACGTAATAATAAATAAAAAGGAAATGTCTTATCAGCTTACTCTTTATCTTCATGACATTTTGACGTAGAACTCTGTCAATGTCTAAGATTAGATGGTATAAACAAAGACACCTTCCTCTTCTTTGAACAATAAAATGCAAAAGCATGAAAACCGCAGCTCACATACATTAAAGTTGTTGAAGACTTGAGTCTTTAAGTTTACTATTTTCTGTACTTTCAGATACGACAGAAGATGAGAGTAAGACAAAAAAAAAAAGAGAGTCTAATCTATGTTGTGGAAGCCAGGGAGAAGTGAAGTGATGAAGCCAAAAACTATCATCTGAATCTCTTTCACTATTCCCCACCACTGATTCCCTTGGTTTCCTGCATCCACATTTTCATTTGCGTTTCCTCTGTTCCCGTTCTCACCTTCATTCTCTTGCCCCTCTGCACAACGAAAACAAAACAAAACAAAACAAATTGCTGCTACATAAGTTGATGACTTCAGTTAATACCATGGGAGAAAGAGAGATTGCAAAGTAGTATTACCGGGAACTGCGTCTCCGTTTAGTAGTGGCACTGCAGCTGCAGGATCATTATCAGCTCTGGCAGCAGGAGGTTGAGGTCGAGGTGGTGGTGGTACTGCTGCTCTGTGCATACCTTGTGAGAGCCATCGGACAAAAGGTGCAAGGGCTCCAGTTTGGTATCTGTCAACACCAAAACAGAGATTATTAACTAGAGATTTTATCAATTAAAGGGAGGCTTAAAACACGAGGCTCCTTACAAGTAAATGATGGTAGCGAAAATCACAAGGACAGCAAGCCTTTGTCTAGATCCATCTTGGTTGAACAAAAAGATGACAGCAGCAAGCTTGAGTATGAGGAATATGTCAAGCTGAAATGCGATCTCGAATCTCCTTACAACAACTTGCCTTTGATGTGGAGGTTGTTGTTGCTGTTGCTGACCCACCCCAGCTTGCGCTTGGGGGTTATCTCCCCCAGCCTCAGTCTCATTACTTGCTCTAGTTCTAAACAAAACACAAAGGTCAAACCATCAGCACCAAAGCCTATGGTTAAGTAATGTAATTTGACCTAAACAATGGTATTTGGATTAAAAGAGATAAACTTTAGTTACGTGGGAAGATTGTAAGTGAGAGGGATAAGATAGTTTGAAGGAAGAGCTCCAAATACTTGATGATGCACAGGAACTGCATAGATCCCAGCTCCACGGTTCGTTTGTTCATCGTATCCGGGAACGAGACCCGGAGCTCCATCTGGATTCTGGCAAAACACGAAAATTGAAAATCATGAGAGTCAATTCACGATCAAACACGCATGAATCGTTCTTAAGTGACAAAAACCTGAGGCTTGATCCCAGATTCTTCGGGTTTCTTATCAGAAGAAGAAGGTTGCTGTGACGCTGAAGAAGACACCTTCTGGGGTTCTTCCGCCATATTGTTCTCAAAGGATTGTGCTTTAAACGACGCAGAAGCTCTTTCTCTATTGAATCTGCCAAATCAAAATCGGTGTTTCTTCCCCTTGTGATGATGAATTCTCTCGCTAAAGGAGATGAATTGCTCTGCTCTTTCGTCACTTGTCCAGTAATATTTCGCCACGTCACCAATACTCGTGTCTATTTCATTTTGAATTTATGGTAAATTGCACATAAAGTCCTTGTCTTTAAGTAAATTGTTTTGTACCGGTTACCAAATTATCAAATCCAAACCGGTTTCGATTTTGTTTTGTACCAAATTATCAAATTCAAATTGAAGATTTGTTTAGGCAACCATAAGGATGGTTATTTGGGCCTCATTTGCCATACTTATATTTTAAACTTGGCACCAAGAAGGACCTATTATGCTAAGTCTTTGAGAATTCTGACCAAAATGATCATTAGTAATGTTAATGATGGGATGATGATTAGCAAAAGATAGTAACGTTTGCTGATGATGATTCTAGTACAAGTCTAACGCCTAATTTTGATTTTAGTATCATCATAGATTCATATAGAAATCTTATTTTGCTATACACCGACCCAATAATACATTGGTTTAGTCCCAACTTATATGTGAATCTAATGATCATGATAGTAATGTTAATGATGGGATGATGATTGGAAAAAGATACTAACGTATGCTGATGATGATAGTAATATAAGCCAAACGTATAGTCACACATCTTAAAGTTCCACACTGTAAAAACTCAAACGTATACGTGAAAAAAGCAATGTGTAAACTGTAGAGTATCTTCTTAACCAATAACATCCATCTTTACCTCGCTCTAGGAACCATTTCAGTATCAAGATTCATCGTAACCATTCTTACAGGATCATCCCTATGGCTATTTCCATCTGTCGTCACCCTCCCAAAAACACTCTGTTTCAGCTCCATAACGACTTGACTCATTGTTGGTCTCTTTTCAGAACGCTCAGAGGCACAAGCCAATGCTATTTCCGTGATCTTCCAAGCCGAACCAGCCTCAAACCTACCTCTTAAACGTTGATCCACAATGCCTCTTATATCTCCACTGGCCAACATTGAACCAACCTCATCACTTAGATGCACATTCTGTGTTCTTGAACGTAAGATTGCTGGTTTTCCTTTTATCACTTCAAGAAGAACCACTCCGAAGCTGTATACATCACTCTTCTCGTTCATTTGTCTCGTTGTGTAGTACCTGGAGAAAAGGATTATAAAAAAAAAAAGAACCAATAGTGTTTTGTGGTTATAATATAGATTCAATGATGGATGTTGTTACTCGGGGTCTAAGTAACCGATGGTTCCAGCGACAACGGTGGATACTTGACTAGTTCCTTCGACCGGGAAGCTTCTAGATAAACCAAAGTCAGCTATCTTGGCTTGAAGCTTCTCGTTGAGTAAGATGTTAGTCGGCTTCACATCTCTGTGAACTATGGGAGGCTTGCAACCATAATGGAGATACTCTAGACCTTGTGCTGCATCTAATGATATCTGTAGCCTCTCTTCCCAGCTCAATATTAATGAACTTTTTCCTTTAAAGAAAGGAAAAAACCAAAACTGAGTTAGTTAGTTAAGACGCTGGAAACTATAATTATCCAAAGGCTAACCTGAGAGGTAGTCTCCTAAGTTTCCATTAGCCATGTACTCATAGATAAGAGACTTGTGGTTGTCTTCGTTGCAGTATCCTATAAGAGATGTCAAGTTTATGTGATGGACTCTCATCAGAAGCTCAACCTGAAAGAATAGAGATTAGTTTCAAGAAACTTGAAATGATTTAAAAGTTACAAAGAAGAGAATGACCTCAGCTCTAAACTCCTTGTAACCTTGTGCTGACTCTTCAGAAAGTACTTTGACAGCGACTTGATCTCCATTCAAGACACCATGGTATACTTTACCAAAACCTCCTTTGCCAAGAACTCTCTCGAAGTTGTTTGTGACATCCACTACCTCTGAGTAGTTAAAGTATCTTTTGGCTATGGCTAACGGTCCGGTGTTGACACCATTACTAGATAGTTTGTTTGAGACTGCACCTCTTCGAGATCTTCTCTTGAAATGCCAGAATAACACTAATACCATCAAAAGAACGAGCAGTCCTAGGACTGATGCTACTAATGGGACGATGTAACCACTCTTCTTCTTCTTCTTCTGTGTTGGCTGTTGACATGAAGGAGACTGACAAAGTTCAGGGTTTCCACCAAATCTAAAGATTACAACACAGAAACTTCAGTCAGTAATCTTTTAGCAGAGACAAGGTCATCCTTAACATGTATATTGAAGTGCTTACCTTAGTGAAAGAGAACCATCTTTTGATTTCTCCAACAGTTTAGCTGGAATGGAACCACTTAACTTGTTTCCTTCCAAGTTTCTACATATATAATCACACAAACCAATATAAACTCGCAAGTCACAGACACTACTTTTGTAAATCACCACTATAGTTTGCAAGACTCACAGTTCAGTCAAGTTTACTAAAGTGGCGAGGAAGTCAGGCACTTTTCCTTCTAAGCTATTGTTTGATAAGTCCCTGCAAATGATAGTTCCATGTGTCACAAGTCTGTATACCATGTAGTTTTATCAATGTTAATTTCAAAGAGACAAGAAACACTTACAATTTTTTTATTGATGTTAGGTTGGCGAAAGATGGATTTATCTCTCCAGTCAATGAACTAGAGGTTAAGTTCCTGAAAAGCACAAGGCTGACATGTAAGAGCAGAGTAGATTAGAACAGATCATTTGTGTTGTTTAAACATTCTTACAGAGAAATGAGTCTTGGAGAAGTATTGTTATCACTGTGGAGACATTCAAGACCTTCCCAAGAATAATCCACTGGAACACATGGATCTCCTTGCCAGTTCTTCTTCTTCACTCCATACTCCATCTTAATCTTCATCATGGCATCGACTAAGACAAGATAAAAAACAAAACCAAACATAAAGTAGATACGAGAAAAAGTTTATGAGTTCATGAAAAGCCTTTACCATCCTGTTGGTCTGTTGGTAACTGAAGGAACTCATTGATCTGATAAATCTCAATAGCGTTGATGATCGGTGGAAGAGTCGATAAATCTGTTTTCCGTATGACAATCTCATTCTTTATTCTCCCAACAGGCTCTGAAGTGGAACGTGTGTCTGTAAACAAGTAAAACGGTCAGAAATTCTCGGCAAGTAGATCATCATTCACGTAGATATCGAACTCTCTTGTCTCGTTTCTTTGCAGCTTTTGAACTTCAGCAAAGTGCATGTATACATAAAACTTCGACCTCGGGTCATCCGGTGACCATGTAAGCGTCAATGGGTTGCTTTCGTTCCCTGGTGATATCGCAGTTCTCATGACAATACTCGCTGGTCTGAACCCGTTGTGGTTAGTTTCATCGATGGTGAGCGATGTGTTCAGAACCTTCATGTTAGACTTGTAAGGCATCCATATACGATCATAGAAATCATCTTTGTACCTATATGATAACGTTGAGTAGATGAATGTGACAAGGTCAAAAGATTTAAAACATTATTACCTGACTTGAAGGTTGCTTGTTGTGCCCAAGTCCCATCTCCGACCAAGCATAAGAGCTTCATAAGGAGTGTCATAAGTGTTGTTCTTTATAAACCTTACTTCCAAGACAGACAAAAACGGAGTTCCTTTGTTTTTATCAACAAGACAGACATGAATATGGTCTGAAGGAGGAGTGTAAATGATCTCTTTGGTCACTATAGCCGTTTCATTGACAAGAACAACAGGTTCCCATAGATTGACTCCAAGGTAAAGATCAAACTCTGGTGTTCTGTTTAAGCCATCATAGTTACCGTACATGAAACGGGTTCTGATCAGATACTTGAAACCTTTTCCTTGTTGAGGCTTTATGTTGTAACAGTTTCTATTACCTCCTTCAGAGAAGCTTCTTACGTTTTGGAACTGTCTTTCGAGAGAAGTTGCTTGTAGGTCTGAAACTATGCTATGGCTCGTTCCAGACTCAACAAAGCCCAAATCCGAAACGTATTTCATGTTTGTTTTGTCATCAGTGTAGCTTGAATCATCTGGTATTCCGCAATCGATACTAATAAAACCTGAACAAAAAAATCACAGAACATGACAAACACAATCTTACATAAACGGAAGAGTTTATAAAAGCAACCAGCTTACCAGATTGGTCTTGAGCATGAACAAAAACAAGAAAAACACAGCTTGTGATTGAAATCCATGAAAGAAGGCTTAGACGTGTCATTATCACCAAATGAATTTAGATTACTTTGATATTAGACTATGCTCTCTCATGCAATATAAAGACTAGCCAAGATCGAAAGGACAGCTAATGCACGTATCAGCTTCAACTCTATATAAGTTATAGTATAACCATGTTGGGGTCTATATACAATTACAATATATACATAAACAAAAGTCAAAATAAGCATCTTTGTGAAACATGACCAATGCCATGTCAACGCTTTAGGTGGTTCTTGTTTTATCATTTTAGCAAAGATCTTTGCAACTAGTTGGATCGACCCTGGCCTGAAATGGACAAGAGCTTGGTTTAGCCATTGATAAATCTTGGCATTATGTATAATGTGAACCATCTCTAGATTGATTGAACTTATTGGTATTCCAACTTAGATTGATGGAGGAAATCAGAATATGTTCAAAATCAATGTATCTATGTATGTAACAATCAAAGAATAATACAATAATACCTCTTTCTTTGGAAAATGTCTTTGATCCTTTGACAGCCATTTTAGGAAGGTGCCCTTCAGGATCACACCATTGATTGATGTAGTTTAGTCCCTTCAAGTTGATACTTGCAGAGTTGACGACTAGTAAACAAATGAAAGATAAGAGTAGCACACAAATTGCAATAGGAAAATGAATATAAATTCTTACTTGTGAAGTTGCCATAATCAGGTATGTTCTTGTCTTGGTCTTCCATCTCAAAAAAAAACCATGATAATATATTTTGGAAAAGTATTATGATCCAAGTAAATAAAATCACAAATGTTATTGCTCATCAACAATTTGACAGTGTTTCAAAAGAGATCATACATTAGAGATACAAACAATCACTCAGCATGTTGCTGTTATCTAGCCCCAGATAGCAAAACTGCTGTATCGATCTGAAACAGACCTTTAAAACCAAGTTATAGTTATATCCCCTTATCATCCTCTTGAGCTTTTTCTTCTCAGCATCGCATCACATACTTTTGCTGCGTCTGCGTTATCTTTAACATTATGAACTCTAATGATATTAGCACCTCCTAAAATGCATGCAGTAACAGACGCAACAGTTGCAGCATCTCTGTCAGATGCCTCAGGACGCCCACAAATATCTCCCAAGAATCTCTTCCTTGAAGGTCCTATAAGTATAGGAGCATGAGACACTGCTATGCTTCTCTTAGCCATCTCTTCCCGGATGTTTGGTAGATCCGTTATAATATCTAAGTTGTGTTCTACTCTCTTTGAAAACCCAATCCCTGGGTCGATCATAACCCTCCAAGCTGGTATCCCTGAGATTTCTGCATCTCTTACTCGCGTGTAGAGCTCAGAAGCAACATCCTTGCATACATCATCACTGTACTGTAAATTCTCTTTGTTCTGCATTGTACATGGATCTCCTCTCATGTGCATGGCCATATAAGGAGCCCCAGATTCCGCAACAACCTTATGCATATTCGGGTCTAAGGTTCCTGCAGATACATCGTTCAGAATGTCAGCTCCGTTGCTTATAGCTTCTGAAGCAACCTCGGAGTTGAAAGTGTCCACGGATATGAGCTTTCCTTCCATCTCTGACATACCACGAACAGCTTCTAAAACTGGTAGAAGTCTATCCAACTCTTCTTGACTAGAAATTCTAGTGGCCATTGGTCGTGTAGACTGTGCACCTATATCAATTATATCAGCTCCTTCAGAGATCATTGATCGAACCCGAGAAACTGCAGAATCTAGTGACTGAAAGTGTCCTCCATCACTAAAGCTGTCAGGTGTTAGATTAAGTATGCCCATCACATGAGTTCTGCTAGTAAAATCCCAGAGTTCATCTCCTATTGGTAACACTCTTTGTATACCATCTTCTCCAACCAGTGACTCTCCACCTAGTCTCTCCCACGCTTGGTGAATTCCACCGGGATGTAACGCAAGCGAGTGCCACTGTGCGACCGTATCATTATCAACAGCTGTTCCAAGCAAATCAACCAAAGGTGCTAATACAAATGACCTTTCCCAGAGTCTCTCATGTGGTATGATGAGCTTATCAGAAGCGATTCTCAGCTTCCCGTAGAACAATATGTCCAAGTCAAGTGGTCTTGGTCCGTACCGTATACCATCCACACGTCCCATGTCTTTCTCGATGGTCTTGAGAACAGTCAAAAGCTCATGAGGTGGAAGCTTGGTGACACCTCTCACTGCAGCATTGAGAAACCTTGGTTGGTCAGTCACGTGAACGGGAGCTGTTTCGTATAAGCAACTGTGTCTGGTTACGCTAATGCCACCACGTTTCATTAACCGCAAAGCTTCTCTGAAGTTGTTCATCCTGTTTCCGATGTTGCTTCCCAAGGCAATCACAACTTCATGCTCTGTAGAGTCAACTTCAATTCCTGTAGTTGCTGCTGAAGATGAGAAAGCTGAGATACATAATGCTGCAACAAGAACGAAGACAAACCAAGAAGCAAAATCACATATCAAACAGTTGAATCAATCATCTAACACTACATTCAAGGAAGCCACCAGGTACCTGAAGGTCTGAACAAAGAGGAAAATGGCGAGCCAAGTGGAGACACGAGAGACATGAACTTGGATGAGTAGTAACGGTGGAAGGAGACGCGAGTCGGTGTTACAGCCATAGCAACCGCCGGTGGAGGTTCTGAGAAGCGGCGGAGAAGGAATCTACCGGTGTGGATCATGGTTCCTAATTTTCCCATCATTAACATCCTACAGTGACAAAGACTGAATCAACTCTTAACACATTACAGACACTGCTATATTTCAGACAAAGTGTTTTGACTTTTGATTGAAACATGACACAAGATAACGAAACAGATCAAAGATTAAACTAATCAAGAAGACAAACATAACAAACAATTGTCTCTTCGCATCTTTAACATTATGCTCGCAAAAGCAAAAGCTTAATTATTTCGAAAGTTTTATGACAAAATCAAGCAAACCTGGAAGAGAAGGGCTTGAAGATTGATTGAGGAAGGTGAAAGTGAAATCCACAGAAAGTGTGGATTTTTCTGAGAAAGGTGAAAGTGAAATCCACAGAAAGTGTGGATTTTTCTGAGGAAGGTGAAAGTGAAATCCACAGAAAGTGTGGACCTTTCTGAGAAAGGTAATGTGAGATTCTGATATATTTGTGCGCTTCGTCGGTTTTTAATGTAACCGGCGGCGAGTTGAAAGGGGTGCCTGTTCTGATGGGTGACAACTGACTGAGAGGAAGGCGGAGTACGATGTTGTCTGAATCGGACGGATCTGATCGATCAGTACATGGAATAATAACTAAACATAATAATTAGCGGTTATAACCGGTTTGGCCGTTTCGATTTCAAGCAAAATTAAAACAAAAACCAGTTCGGTTGTAGTGTAATTTTTTTTTGTCAACCGGTTGTAGTGTTATCATTAAAGCAAACTAATACAAATTGAACTCATACCTATTTTACGTTAAAGCCCAACACCGTTTGCAAAACAAGTTTGGGAGATGGTCCCTCTTCACCGAGCAGTTCACATAGCTGCGGACATCCCGTTCCAAGAGGCCGTCGTCATGTTCAGAAATGTGTTTTGTCTCCCACCAGTAGGGCTTCCTTACAACATCCTCGCGCACATCTCTCGGACGGGCAATGTTTGTGCCGACGAGATAGCAAAAACGGCCCTTAAGGCCCATCTCTCTTCTGTACCAAACTTCTGAATTGGGCCACCAGGTCCAGTTCCTTTTTTCGTTTTAATGCAGTATTCAGTGACAAAAAAAAAAAAAGCCCAACAACGTTTTTTCTTCCAAGTGTTTACGCAACTGGACTTGGGAGCATGAACATAGCTGAACATTGCCTCTAGAATGGCCCAATGGATTGGTATGTCAAGCATTTTAGTGACCATAATCACAGTGATACACAGTAACGTGATTTTTCAAGCGATACGGTTCATTGGCCTGTACGGTGTACTTATCTCTTTGTAATGTTACATGTTTTATAATCGAGGGATGGCAGCCAAGACTCTTGTGCTACAAAGATCATTACGTTTGAAAAAGATTATTTTATCCTTATACTAACATTTTCCTACGTATCTTTTCTAGCATCGATTTATTCTTAAACATACAATGAAAGACCGATGTGCCAACCTTTTACTTAGCTACAGGTCATGCAGAACGTCGAGGTCAACACTATCTATACAAATGTTACGAGGAATCGCATGGTTATGAGATATATAGATATGCACCCGTGTAATCATTGAACGTATAGATTTAGTGAAGTTGTTTTTATCCTCAAAGTTACGTTTAAGTCGAAATCACTTTTGGGATTACTATCATAATATGGTGATATATCTTCACTGGAAAGCCAAATTAAAGCATCTTTATCTTTCTCATCATGATGCCATCTACCACTAAGCTATTATGCGTGTTTATCATGAGTCTGGTCGAATTTTCATAGTTTTTTTTTTTTTGAGAAAGACGTCGAATTTTCATAGTTGCCTAGCACTAATCATGTTCAAGCAAATGATACGTGATACGCCATATTTCATAGTTGTCTATATATATATACATGGAATAAATACAAAATTTAATAGCATTTAATCTGTTGTTACACCTAATCTATATAAGTAAATAAATGTTATATAGACTCACGAAAAGTAAGCTGTCACGAATTCGCACATAGCCAATTTATTATATATCTCTTTTTGACCGAAAGGCAGTAAAAAGTTTCTTTGCTACTCATCAACCACAAGAATTTCCATAATCAAAGGGAAACTATTAACTAAAATATAAGTTTTTTCCTCATAAATCACATTGGCTGTAACTGGTACACTAATAAGAAATTAGTGGAATACAAATAAATGGAATGGTATGAATTGGAATACAGCAAAAAATGGAATTGATTCTATTCCAATTATTTATGAAAAAATTATAAAAGAATATTTTAGAATGTTTTTCTTTGTAATCTTTTGGAATACTTGTGAAATTAATAGAATGAGTATTCCATTCCATTCATGCCAAATGGTGAATTTTTTTTTGGAATTAATAGAATAAGTCATTCCACATCATTTCATTCCAAAAATCAACAATCCAGTTACAGCCGTTGTTGTGTATTCCACCTTATAAGTTATAACTCTCTTTTTAGGTTAATTTTTTTTTTGTTAAAGAGTTTTCTTCTTTATTCCACGAAGGTAAAACGACCAAAGAATCATTCAATTTGGCCGCATATCAGACATATCAAATATGCATTAAATTAAACACATCATTAATCTGTTAATCATTTGTTTATCTAACTATATGAGTGATGCAAATGATTTTTTATTTGGAAAAAGAAAATGATGCAAATGATTTGTAAAAGAAGTTTGTGTAGAAATTTGATCAACATCACGTTAAAGGAATACATTCAATATTGTATACAACTAGAGGGAGTTCCATAATAATTACGTTTGTTAACTTCGACGGGACTTAAGAGAGACACGTTATATGATATCTCTATCACCTTCAATGCTGAAGCCGGTGAAAAGTCGAAGGCAAGATCAGTTTATATTGGTAGGTACTTACAAATATGCATAAGCTCTAGACATGGTGTGACTAAAAGACTAGAGACCGATAAATAGTTAATAATGTGGGAGGTGTTTTGGTTGGTGTTAAAGAGAATGGAATCAATTTTTCGAACAAGAAGAATGGTCACATGACACATGATGTGTTTGGACTAAACGACATATCTCCTGAGAACAACCCCTCACATGTGCCTTTGGATGCTAACTTTATACGACCACATATATATACTTCCAATAACTTAAGTACATTACAAACATCTTTCACATTCTCAAATGAAAGCTTTAAACTTAGTCAACAACATCAAATTTTAAAACAATTTATCCAAAACTATCAGTTGATACTATTACATATTATCTATCTACCATTTGTCTTCTTAGTATTATTATGTCATAGGTTCATAAGCCTAATAAGTACTTTGTTAAGGAGTAAAAATCTTATATGTAATCAGAAAAAGAAACACAATCAAGTGATATTAACTGTGTTCATAATGCGTTTGGAGGAAAACCGCGTTATATGATTGAAACATGAATTCAAATCAATCATCATTAACATTACTTTACGTCCCTCTAGATTATTAATCTAATATTTTCTACTTTTCTTTACCTTTTCATCATTTAAAAAGTCAAACAATCTTTTGCTCTCCCTCCTTGGACTTTTCTTTCCTACATCCTTTTGCACAAAAAAAAAAAATCATAACTAATTCTACATAAAAATCATAATATGCATTGTTAGAAGGGCAAATTTGTAATATAACGGCCAGTTGTCAAGAAAACTGGCGCGTTTAATCGTCACTCTCTTTCTGACATCTCACAACAACTATAACTAAAATTACTGAAATGGTCAAATTTGTCACACGTTAGAGAAATTGTCAATTGTAGCAGTTTTATGAAAATATTTGGTCCTCAAAAGTGAAACTAATTACATTAGTTTAGCAGTTTCTAAGGAATTAAAGTTTCCTGTTCTTGATATATTTTCTTACAGTGTTTTAGTAATAGATTATTTTATTTGGTTTTGTCATCATTTATGAATCAATATTCAATATTTGAACAATAGATTCACTTAATATAATACTGTTTATACTTTACAGAACCTCGTATTTTGTGGTGAATTCCACCAACTACCACTATTATTATGCTTACATGTTTATGTTTAGTTCATAAGCAACATTATTAAAACATAAATCTTTTTTTAAGAAAAAGTTAAAACAAATGTGAAGGAGACTCTATTATCCAGGGTTCGTTTTGTGCTTGACAGTGAAGAAAATAAGTATAATTAAAAATAATTTAAGAAAAAAAATAACAAAAACCCTTAAATCTTTATTTCACACACTCTCAGTAAAAGCACACTCCCCCACTTACAGTTCATCCTCATTTTTCATTCTTTTGATATTTTTGCAAGATCTCTCCTTTCTGCAAAAGGAAAAGAAACTCATAAATCTAAGTTTCTTGATTCGTTTCGTGAATCAGAGTAAGTTTTCTCTTCTTTTTTTTTTTTTTGCTTTTTTAAAGCTTTATTCCATTCGAGTTTTCAAATTATTTACTTTATTGTTTTAAGTTTCTGGGTTTGTTATTGTTGCTTATTATTCCTTGCTTGGAAGCTTTGTGAAAGTGTGTTTATGTTTTTGTCTTAAAGTATATTTTTATGTCTCTCACTGGTTGATTAGCAAACAGTTGCTACTGTAGTTACTGTATCTTCTTCAAACTTTACATAAAACTGGAGGTGAGACTATCTATATTAGTTGATATGTTTAGTTTAATTTGTCTAGGGGAGTTGATTTTTTTACCATTCTACACTATCTGTCTTTCAAGTGATTGATCTTTGAGGTATCCCCTTTCTCCCAAGTCTCTATCTTTGGAGTTAATTGGGAGTGGGGCTTTTCTTCATGTGCTAGGTTTCTCATGTGTTTTCTCTGTTAGATGTTGATAAAAGTTTTGTCTTTTTCCTATGAAAGAATCAAAACTGTCTCAACAGAGATAAGCTTGTTATCTTTGATTATGTATGTGATGATTTTAATACAAGGCAAAGTAATTGTTGCTGTTGATAGATATATCTGTTGTTTCAGGGATGCTAATGCTTTACCATGCTGTTTTTTTTTTGTTACTGCAGATTAGATTATAACAAAATTGAGCTGGAGCTTCGTTGGTGAGAATCAAGATGGATATATTGTGTAAAGTTGTTGTCTTTTTCGCATTTTTCTTCACTGTGTCAGCAGAGATTTACATTGTGAGTATGGAAGGAGATCCAATCATTAGTTACAAAGGTGGTGTTAATGGGTTTGAAGCAACTGCTGTGGAATCTGATGAGAAAATTGATACTTCAAGGTACCCTGTGTTTGCCTTCTTCAAGCATAATCTCATGAACAACTGTGTTTCCAAAGTTTTTTTTCTAGTTTGATGATTACTACTTACTGCAGAAGATGAAAGATTGGGTTCTGCTGGTATGATTTGGCGTTAATCTGTTACCTTTTTCTTATGGCAGTGAACTGGTGACATCATATGCCCGTCACCTTGAGAGGAAACATGATATGCTTCTTGGAATGCTCTTTGAAGAAGGATCATACAAAAAGCTTTACAGCTATAAACACCTTATCAACGGATTTGCAGCTCATCTCTCCCCTGCTCAGGTGAAATCCGATTCATGATATAGTCTCTTAAGTGTTTATTTCCTTGTCCCTTCTTACACTACTCCACTATATTAGTAGGCGGAAGTGCTTAGTCGCGCGCCTGGTGTGAAACATGTGAGCAGAGACTGGAAAGTGAGGAAGCTCACCACACATACACCACAGTTTTTGGGTTTACCAACTGATGTTTGGCCAACAGGTGGTGGTTACGACAGAGCAGGAGAAGATATTGTTATTGGTTTTGTAGACTCAGGGATTTTCCCACATCACCCTAGTTTTGCTTCTCACCACACTGCAGTACCTTATGGTCCTCATCCTAGTTACAAAGGGAAATGTGAAGATGATCCTCACAGTAAGATTAGCTTCTGCAATGGGAAGATCATAGGTGCACAGCATTTTGCTGAAGCTGCTAAAGCAGCTGGTGCATTTAACCCTGATGTTGACTTTGCTTCACCAATGGATGGAGATGGACATGGAAGTCATACAGCGGCTATTGCAGCTGGGAACAACGGTATTCCGGTGAGGATGCACGGCTATGAGTTTGGAAAAGCAAGTGGGATGGCTCCTCGTGCCAGGTAAATAGCTAATCCTCAACTAGTGGCTTTGAAGACATTCCCTTTGCATCTCTTTAAAAGTTTAAATGCTATTTTGTTTCAGGATTGCTGTTTACAAAGCTCTATATCGGCTTTTCGGAGGGTTTGTATCTGATGTGGTTGCTGCCATTGATATGGTAAGAAAGAACTTATCACAATTCTAAATTGGATGACCAAATTTTACTAAACATAGGTATGATTTTGTGAGCAGGCTGTTCATGATGGAGTTGATATTTTGAGCCTCTCGGTTGGTCCAAACAGTCCTCCAGCTACTACAAAGACAACATTCTTAAATCCATTCGATGCTACACTTCTTGGAGCTGTAAAAGCTGGTGTGTTTGTTGCTCAAGCTGCTGGAAACGGTGGTCCCTTTCCCAAAACTCTGGTTTCATACAGTCCTTGGATTACTACTGTAGCTGCTGCAATTGATGATCGTAGATATAAGAACCATCTGACCCTTGGAAATGGAAAAATGCTTGCCGGAATAGGATTGTCCCGTAAGCTTCTCCTTTCTCTGGACGAGAACTTGGTTTTGTTCTGAGTCTTTATATTGGTTTCTTGATGAATCCTAATGTGTGTTGTGCAGCTTCTACTCGACCTCATCGTTCGTACAAGATGGTCTCAGCAAATGATGTTCTTCTTGATTCTTCTGGTAATAAATACAATCCTTCAGATTGCCAGAAGCCAGAAGTGTTGAACAAAAAGTTGGTCGAAGGAAACATTCTGCTTTGTGGATACTCTTTCAACTTTGTTGCTGGTTCAGCTTCCATCAAGAAAGTTGCTGAAACTGCTAAGCATCTAGGCGCTGCTGGTTTTGTCCTTGTTGTTGAAAATGTTTCTCCAGGCACAAAATTTGATCCTGTCCCTTCTTGCATTCCAGGGATTCTGATTACAGATGTCTCTAAGTCAATGGTAATACACAGTTTGGATGCGTTCACTTAGGTAGTTATTCACTCCCTCATGTTTTTTATCAACTTGGAATGTCTTTTTTTCTCTTCACTAGGACTTGATTGATTACTACAATGTCACGACGTCAAGAGATTGGATGGGAAGGGTAAAGAGTTTTAAAGCTGAAGGAAGCATTGGAGATGGTTTGGAACCTATTCTTCACAAATCTGCACCTGAAGTGGCCTTGTTCTCAGCTCGAGGACCCAACACTAAAGATTTCAGCTTTCAGGATGCTGATCTTCTCAAACCAGACATTCTTGCTCCAGGCTCTTTAATATGGTCTGCTTGGTCTGAAAATGGAACAGACGAGGCTAACTATGTCGGTGAAGGATTTGCACTAATCTCTGGCACAAGCATGGCTGCACCACACATTGCTGGTATAGCTGCTTTGGTGAAACAGAAGCATCCTCAATGGAGTCCAGCTGCTATCAAATCAGCTTTGATGACAACTTCAACAGTCATGGACCGAGCAGGAAGGCCTCTCCAAGCACAGCAATACTCTGATACAGAGACAGTAACTCTTGTTAAAGCAACTCCATTTGATTATGGAAGTGGTCATGTCAGTCCAAGCTCTGCTCTAGACCCTGGTCTCATCTTTGATGCAGGTAATGTCTCTCTACTCAAATGGCATAAACCTAGGTTCCCGTACCCTCAGATCTTTGATTAGGGTTTCTTTGTAGGTTATGAGGATTACTTAGGTTTCTTGTGTACCACGCCTGGTATCGATGCCCACGAGATAAGGAACTTCACAAACACTCCCTGCAATTACAAAATGAAACATCCTTCAAACTTCAACTCACCATCCATAGCCATTTCTCATCTCGTGAGAACACAAACCATAACCAGGAGAGTGACGAATGTTGCAGAAGAGGAAGAAACATACACAATCACATCAAGAATGGAGCCATCCATCGCCATAGAAGTGAGTCCTCCTGCAATGACACTTAGAGCCGGAGCTTCAAGAAGCTTCACGGTGACTCTAACAGTGAGATCTGTGACCGGAGCTTATAGCTTCGGAGAGGTTACATTGAAAGGAAGCCGAGGGCATAAAGTGAGTATCCCAGTGGCTGCCTTGGGACACAAGCGATGAAGACTGTGTGAGAATCTTGTAATATTATTACTATTGTTATTTTTGTAATACGCAGTATTAATAAAGAAAGGTAGTTTTGTCTGAGTAAAAATGAATAATACTGTTTGTATAATTAGTTTTTTTTTTCTTAAAACTTAATTTGAAAAAATAATAGTGATATGTTATATGATACATGCATTATATTCTGTTACCTACTAATCTTTCTACAAACATATCAATTTAAGAGAACATCTTTTTATATATTAAGAATCAAGAATCTCACAATCAGTTCTTTGGAAATAAACATTCATGGTCAGAAGATCATAACCAACATTATAATGCTGCTGAGCCATGGCACCAATAACACTCATATCATCAAACGTGTTCATACTCATAGCCAAGCAAAACCTCTCTCCATCTTCACTTTCAACAAACAAACTCTCATAGTCTAACGTCAGCTCAGCGCCGCCAGCGAAATGAAATGTGACGACGGGAAACCCTAAAAGATTAAGTTTCATATTCCCTTCATAGCAAGGCTTAGTGTACTGATCCCAATCTTTAACACGAATGAGAACATCTCCTAGAAGGAAGTCTATCTCTTCAAAGAGTGTGTCGTAAGCTTCTTTAGCTAGGATCGTTGGTGAGCAACCCGTGTCGATGACGGTGCCTCCTTGGGAGCCGTATCTCTCGAAAACATCGGGTTTGATGTCAAGAAGTTTATGACCTAAGGAGATTGCTTGGAGGTCAAGGTAGTAACGGTCTTGGAATATATGTAAAGGGGTTGGATCGCCTTCGGTTCTGGCACCATCTCCGAGGATAAGAATGTTGTGAGGGTAAGTAAGATCGGTTAAGCTACCGAAGCAGTAAGAGAATCTAGATCCAAAGTTGCGGGTTACTATGGAGAACTTACCTGGTCCTAAACCTAACACGCCGCTGTACTGAGTGAAACCAGAGTTGTCTTGTCCGCAGCCTAAAACAATGTTTTGTTTAGAGACCAAACCGTCGTCTGATGTTTGAAACGTGAGCTTTTCCTCAGCTAAGGTACCTCTAGTGCTTGAATAGTCGCGGTAGCGAAGGTAGTACTGGCAAGTTTTGGTTCTTTCGTTATGGGAGATTCGGGGCATGGCGTGTGGTGCGGGTTCGCATAAAGCGTCACGGTAAGTGGAAGATCTTGAAGGGCGGTAAAATGGGATTGTTTGAGGGTAACATTTGCAGGGAAGGCATTGGATCCAAGTTAAGTCACTACCTGTGTCTATGAGTAGAAGTTGAGGGACTGGTGGGTCGCCTATAGAGATGTTTGCTAGGAATGATGCTGGACGTGTGATAGGAGTTACATGTGAGATGATATTCACTGTGGTCCACATGTTATCTAGAGGGGAAGCGGGAGGTGGCTTGGGATGCAAGTAACCAGTTTTTTTCTTTGGTGATTCTAGGGTTTTGTTTGATTTTGAGTTTATTAGCCTTGGCGCAAGTCGGGGATGCGATGTGCATCGGTTGGAGCACGTGAGAAAGATCAGAGAGGTAAGAATGGCGGTACGCAATGTTAGAGAGATGGCCATTTTGTGATCAAGAAAGTGCTTTTTTTCTTACATCTTTTTTAATGAGTCGAAAAACAATGGCATTGAGCCATTGACTCTTTGTCTTTGTGTGAACTTCTTTTTCGTATGGAGGGATTATTTCTTGCATGATTCGTTGGTTCTTTACCAACATAAGCTGAAGACACAATCTGATCATATTTGAGGCAAAAAGATTACGTACGTTCATGTGTCTCACGTGCTATACTAACAAGAAGTAGAACACAAACACAAAGAGTAGCACGATCATAGATTTTACTTTATTGTTTCCTCTATATATTTTATAGAACATTAATCAGCAGTCATGGTGGGATTGATTATCAACACTATTTACTTTTTAACTATTTTACTATATAATTAAGGAGATTATTTTGTTACAAGTAATAAAAATTACTTAAGAGAGTTCTCTCATATGACAGCCCAACAAAGCTACAATGTAGGTTATGATCTCAAAGCAAAAAATAAAGTTTATTTAAGAAAATTCTCTAAAAAGAAATCTTATTTGCTTTGAGATCTTATCCTACCTTATAAACCCTGCTGAGACGTCACATCTCTATGATTCTCAAACTACCAATACTCAGGGGTCACAGTTAAGCATATAAGACCATGTTTATCAGCGTCACTTAGAATGAGTTTTTAACTTAATTTGACTCTTTTTTTTTTTTTTAAATTTTTTTTTGTTAAGAGACGGCTCTTAAGACTCTTATTTAAGAGACGTCTCTTAGGATTTGTTAGTTAAAAGTTAATAAACGTATTTTAGAAAAGTTAAGAACCTCTGCTAAGAGACCCCCAATAAATCTGCCCTAACACACAGAGTATAACCATCTTCTTGAACACACTCTTCATGTCCAAAGACAAGTCAGCTCCATATGGGAAATGAAACGTAACCATATAACGGGACCAAACCCCGCTAAAAATCTCCGCCATTGCATCTTCCCTGGTTGGGTCACATCTGAGGTTTTATAACTTCTGAAAAAAGCAACTTAGATGATTTTTTTTTTTTTGAAACTTAACTTAGATGATGTTGCCAAATATTCTTCACAATAGACCGCTTATGTGCCTTAACCTGAGAAGAAGCAGATGGAGTGCCACAATATAGTGGAGATATATAAGATATTTATGAAGTTTTTTTTTTAACATCAGTTTTAAAATCCATGCACGTTTCAAAAAAATTTAGAAGAACATGTTATTAATGTCAACAAATTAAAACATACTAGTAGATTTTTAAAAGTATTTATTTGTGATACAACAGCCTTTTATAAAAAAAAAATATTCTTGTGTTATTAGTGTAAACACATTAAAATATTATCTTTAAAATACTTGTTTTTAATATATATATATATAGGGGATAATCAAAATAAACTTTAACTGCAAATCATTTAACTTGGTGAAAATGTATCTTTCCTGGCCAGTGGTCAAAATTTTATTATTGTTAATGAATTAAATTCATTTTCTTATAATTCAAAAAAAGTTAAGTGTTTTGACATTTATAAAGTTAGTCCACATTACCAAATTCTTATGAGGTAGGTATTGACTTCATCAATATGATATAAGATATTGTTGTATTTTCCAAACTTGGTTATCTCATAATTTTATGAATATCCTCTTGATAGTCTCACAGTTTTCATGTTTCCATATTTATAAGTCTCAGTTAAACAATTTGTGTACATGTAATGGTAACTAGATTTTGACCTGCACATCCGTGCGTATATCTGTTTCAACTTTTAAAAACATATAATATATATTTTTGTACATAAATATTGTAATATTAGCATTGGATTACTATTTATATTGAATATTATTTTGTTTATAATTATTTACTAATTATATACAGTATTGAATGTTTTTTGTATTTTTAGATGTTTTAACGCATATAAACTATTAATAATACAATAAGTAAATAACTATTGGAATTGTTATTTATTTTTATGTCAATTTTTTATTATTCATATATATTAATATTTAAAATTTTGAAAATAGTATATATAATACAAACGGACTATTTTTTGGACATGAATAAATTGATATATTTTTATATTTATGAATGGTAAAATGATTTTATATCATATTATTTATATTAATTTATATATATATACAATACTTTTTCTATTTTAGAAAATAATTTGTTTTGATATATTGTCATTTGAAACAATCATTAATATTGACCAGTAATAAAATTAATTAATTTTATTTAAAAAAAGATTTTATTAAAATTAATTAATAATAAATATTAGAATTAGTTAGTTTCTAGTAGTATTAAATGTAATTAAAAACTATTTAAAGTTAATTTATACTATTAAAATAGAATTCATGTGATTTTTTAATTTGGACTATCCTTAGAAAATTTATTAAATTTTGTGACATAATTATAATATCTTTTCATATCTATTAGTTTTTATTTGAAATACAAATAAATATTTTTCTGAAAATTTTAAGAAAATCTTTTAAAATCTTTTAGAATTTTTTTAAAATATATTTTCAAACATTAGTTTCTAATTATCATAAAAACAATTAAAAATTTAATTCGTTTTTGATTACAACTAAATTTAATTTTCACTATATTTCAAGTTTAGAAATAAAACAAAAAATATGTAAATTAGTTTATATAATAGTTTTTTTAAAACAAAATTGTCACAAATATATATATATATATATAGTATACTAAATAATATTATAAGTCACATAAACATTATTATAAAGTTAGATAATATATAACATCATATTGCATTAATTTACTGCTAAATTTTATTGTATAACCCAAAATATTTTAATACTTAGAAAACTTGCACGGTTGTGCGGGTCAAAATCTAGTTTATATTAGTACTTCAACTTTAATATATATATATAGATTAAACCCACAAAATAATAAACGGAGGCTAACTTAAAAATTAAGCAAATGTCACTCACATCTATTATGATTACACGAGTGCATTGTAGGAAAGATATAATTGGGATATCCTTTTGATAAATAATGATTAGATTTTAGAGATGTTTTAGGAATTATTAGATATGGTGAGATTTTGCAATATTTAATTATTTTAAAAATATCAATTCAATGGTACAAGTTGTAGTTAATAGAATGAATCAAAAGTTAGTTCTAAAATGTACTTTAATTTTAATAGAATAGATAATCGCATAATTGAAACTTAGTCATCTCGCTCTATAAATATTCCTTTAGCTGTCTCCCAAAATTTCACATCTATCAACTGAAAAAAAAATCTACAAAAAAAAATAAAAACAGTATGGCCAAGCCAGCTTCTTTGTTTGTTTTCGCCATCATGTTCCTTGTGATGTTATCTTTAGGTATATATTTACTTACCTTTAAATTTCATTCAAAATAATACTTAATTGTTTTCACAAAATGTTTACTCTGTTTTTAAGTTTCCTTTTGGTATATATGATAAATCTTCTAGTTAAAATATATTAATTTCTTATGAGTACACTAATAGTTTTTTAATCAGTATAAATTTTTGGTTCTGTTTGATAAAGTTGAATATAATATGGGATGCATGACGGTTATTGGCTCGTGCCGCTATATTCCCGATTGTAGTTCGGCGTGCAAGGTTAGATTTGGAATAAAAGCTTTTGGCGACTGTGACCGCAGCGGTGGTTATGGAACATGTATCTGCTACTTTCCTTGTCCGAGTGATAAGAATAATAATATATGATTTATGTCATATCTTTGTAATTTTAAATTCTACAACATGTATAAGTAAAAAGCAAAATTCAAAACTATGTAATATCGTAGATGTTTTGTGATGTTTATCCAATAAAAGCTTTGGTATTAATAAAAATATATAAAATAGAACAAATGGTTATGTATTGTTGGATGTTGGTCGTAGAGGTTATAACTAAAATAATTTCTTTGTATTAAATCTGGATCTTATATCTTATAAAATAAAATTGAAAAAAAAAACTATAAAGGTTAAAACTCAAGTTTCTTAAATTCGCTTTTAACAAGACAAAATTTTGCTTGTTTAGAATTTTATGGAGTTTGAAAAACCCAGTAACCCTAGATGCTTACAAATTATCATGTTTATTTTGCTCTTCTCTCTTTCACCCTATCTATTCTTCGAGAAAACTAATTGAATGACATAACTATTCAAAAGACATGTAATATTTTGTGCACAGCCTTAATTTCATTAACTTTTAGATTACATTAAAAAAAACTTGAAGTACCACAACTTCAACTTCATTTTCAGATTAATGCAACATTATGTGAAATGGTAACACACAAAAACTAAAAAAAAGTTTTGTATGTACAAGGAAAATAAATCATCGATAGAAACATTTGAATCTGTGGTAATTAGCCCCAAAATAACTATTTAAATAAAAGAATACTGTAAAGCTACGTAAATGATAGACTTTGCATTTCTTACAATAAAAACATAATAACTGATATCTAGTTGAAACAATTCAACCAAATATAGAAATTGTAGAATACAATAATGAGAAAATAATAACATTTTATAATAAAATAAAACCTCTAATTAATAAAAGTAATGGACTATTTTGGGCATATTAAGATGCAGTTCATCATTTTATCTTAGATTCACAGAGAAAGAAATTAATCTTTGTCTAGATACATTTTGTGGATTTTATGTTTAAATTCATCTTCTTCTTTTTGGATAATATATGTGTTTTTATCTTTCTAATGTTTAAATTCATCTTCTTCTTTTTGGATAATATATGTGTTTTTATCTTTCTAATGTTTAAATTCATCTTATTCTAACTTACTTTCTATTTTGCTTTCGGATGTGCGTTTATGTCAATCCAACATGTCATCAAATTTAAAGGAGACAGATTTAGTCTTATCTCATATATTATGTTTGTTATATTTATTTCTAAACGTGCTCACACCATAAAACTATAAATTCACATTCTTGTAGAATTTTCTTCAGTAAAAAACTTTCTTTTGCTATCTCAATACAAACATAAAAAAAAAAAAACATGGCGAAGTCAATTGCTTCGCTTGTTATCCCTATCATCTGCCTTGTTGTGTTTGGCTTGGGTAATCCCTATCTTTTTGGTTTATCGATAAAAAAAAAGATTAAAGAACCAATCACAATTTGTTAGATAATTTTAATGTCTTACTCCATACATTTATATATATGCCGAACGTAGGGTATATGCACATAAGATAGGTTTAATATATCGTGCACAATGTATTTACTTTTTTTTCCTGGAAATTACTATGTAATATAAGATTAATGTTCTTATCTAAGTAAGAAAATGGTATTTGATGTATATAGTTGAGGAAAATATGGGATGCATTACAACCATTGGGATGTGCTCGGACATCAAAGATTGCATTTCATCTTGCAAAACGAAATTTGGAGAAGATGCCACTGGCTTATGCGAGATAAAGAAAAATCTTGGGCAGTGTCTTTGCGCTTACCCATGTTTTGCTGATACGTCTTTTCCAGCAAAAGTCTCAATTTCTCCAAATGTATAAAACTAAGAGCAAAATTCTCAAGATATAATATTATTCGTGCTTTCGTTGCTTGTAATATGTCGTCAAGTTTTCAGTATTTAACTTTAGAAAAAAAAATCAGTATTTAACGTTTAATTATTAATAAAAAGATAATATCACAATTGGTGAGAATTACGTGTTTTGAATTTCTTTATATTAAAATGAGTGTTTGTCACAACGAAGTGAAAACCATTCGCAACAAATGCGTATATGAGATCATTTTCAATATACAAAAGTAAGAATAAAAACTGGACTATTAATCAGTATACAGGTGATGACTGATGAACAAAAGATTTTAGTTCAACTTTTCTTTTTTTTGAACGTCGACTTGGTTCAACTTAAATAACAAGATTTACACCAAAACAATCTATATACCAAATGGACTATGAACAAAGAAAAATAATATATACTAAACGGATTCAGCTAAGGTTCTAGTTAGGCTTTTTGTTGTGGGGGCACTCGGTTAGGTTTTGATTAGGTTTTTTGATTTGGGCTTAGATTGAAAGCCCATATTTCCTTTGGTGAGTTTACGCATGGTTGAATAATCTGTGAAAAGAGTGGTCAGATATGGAAACTATCAACTCTGTCTCTCAGCTGGATGCTTGAAGATACTTCAAATGTTTTACAGTTTTATTAGTAGTACTAATTTAGGTCCGCACAACGTGTTACAACGTGTAATAACACGTTATGTTAGATGGAGATGAAGAATAGAGTAATTAACATTTTGTTTTTTTTTTTTTTTTTTTTTTTTTTTTTTTTTATGACTCAGGTCTCCGGTTCGCTAGTTGGGCGACCGACTATCCACCCGAAGGCGGTCCTGGGGCCCAGAGGAAGGCATGTTAAATCCACTGTGGCCCCGAGGCTGGGAGATCTGAGTGGGGGATCGAACACCCGACGCTTAGCGTCATTGGATGACGTACTTAACATTTTGTTCATTTCCGAAAAAAAAAACTAATTAATTTACATACTTATTGTGTGTTTATTTTTTTTGTCAATATGTGTATGACAACAATCTAGATGGATACCAGAAGATATGCTTCATTGTTTTCTAAACACACACGGATCAAACATGAGGTCATGTTTTAGTCAAGGACTCAAGAACACATGCTTTTTTTTAAATGTTACGTAAGTTAAGCGCTATGAAATTTTATTCGGTGGTTGTAAATCTCGAGATTAAGTATTATATATTTTGTAAAAAAATAAAATAAAAGAGAAAAAATAACAAAAATCGCACTGCGTGGAAAACGAACGTGAAGGGAGAAGACAATGAGTCAATATAATATTTGGGTGATGGAAGAGGGACACATGCATTGATGTTTCTTCACGTAAAGAAAGGCCTTCGAGTTGGCACTTCCTTGCCTCACGAATCTTTGTCTACCTCGTGCTTCTTTTTAATTCTCTTGTCCTTTTATTTTATTATAACAATTTATTCTATATTTATTAAAAACTATTTGTTTCTTTATAAGAAATGGTATATTTCAAAGTGCCACAACACTCGCTACTCTGTCTCTTCTCCTCTTTGACTTTTGTCACACTTGTCTCTATCGTCTTAACTCAACCATGGTTAGCAAAGTTATCGCAAAACCCTAAGCCAGGCTAAGAAGTAGTATCTGCTTCTCGATATTATTTTTGTTCTATAATTAACAAATACTATTATGATCACCAGTTACATGACTGGTTTGATTAATTAAATGATTAATCCGAATCAAGATTCCCCGTGTTGTTTGTTTTCTCTTTATAATCTTTTGTTGGGATTGTGAAATGTGAACATGATGTGTGGTTGAAGAGTCAACTTCGGAGACGTAGGGTTGTCACTATTACTTTTGAATAATGTAAACCCCTCATTTTTCATTTTCTTCAGATATGTAATTAATGCTCATATATCATTTAAATATATGTACAATGATTTTTTAGAAAGGGCTTATATAGACAATGTTCATAGCTCTTAAATCATAAGACTCGAGGTTTGGTTCAACATATATAAACTCTAGTCACGACATGAGACTGAATTTCAAATATCTTGGTTAGAAACACAAAGTTCATTCTCAGTTAACACTCTTAATCATGTTCATATTTCCTGCATGCACTTTTCTTTTGATAACCGGGATTATTCGACAATCTGAAATCTAACCAGACTAATTTTAAAAGTTTCGGCTAATTATACCATTTTCATTAGGAATTTTTTAGGAGGTTTTTAACCAAAAATAGTGGTGTGACCTTCTAAGAACCGGTTCCAAAAATTCCAAAATAAAAACCGATTCTTCCACTATTTTGTGGGTTCCACTAACAAATAGCATCCCATCCCATGATTGATTCATTCTTAGTTTTAATCTTTTTTAGTCAAAAAAAAAAATTAAAAATCCCAAAAGAATTATAATGGATGGAAATGTTTTTAGATCTTTAGAGCATGTTTTTTAACTTTTTTATTTTTTTCTTTTTTTTGGTGTTTTTTCTAAAAAAAAAAAAACAATTGACCAATCGTGGGCCGCCACGTGGCATGGAGCCCAAGAAACAGAACAAGCTTCGCTGCTTATTCTGGCTTTTTTGGCAACGGTGCTTCTCCTTTTTTCCCTCTTTTTGTGGCCCCCCCTTCCTAAGCAACTCCCTAAAACCCCCCGTTGATGATGCTCTTAAGATCGCTCGTATCATGTTAGCGTGTTAGAGCATGTTTAATGGGGTTGCTTAGGAGGATTGCTTAGGGGGAGGGTTGCTTATTTTGAAGAGAGAAGGTAGTTTAAATTGCCAAAATAAGCAACCCATTTAGCATGGTTCTTGCACTGTTCACGGGTCCCACTGACATGTGGCGGCCTGTGAGTGGTTCGTTTTAATTTTTTTTTTTTAAAAAAAAAGAAAAAGAAAAAAAAGAAAAAAAAAATAATTAACTCTCTTAAGCTACCCCCATTAAACATGCTCTTAGTGCCAGTTAAGAGTTTGTACTTATGATACGGAAGGGAAAAGAGAAAAGAGAGCTATGAACTTTCAATTTAAAAGAAAAATAGAATATTAATTTTCTCAAGTGTTAGAACTTTTACATTAAACAAGAAAAGAGAAAAGTGAGCTAGAACTACGTACATTGACTTCGACAGCCTAGATGGGAATATAGAGTAGTACTTTTGATTATTGTAAATACAATTAAAATTAGAAGAGGCCGAAGATGATAAGGAATTTTCGTTTTGTATACATTGGCATCTGAAAAGAAAATACTCAATAATATAAATGAAAACAGGCAGATCCAACTAAACTTTGGAGTATGTGTTTTGTCAAACATAGGATCCGACCATTGTTTGTTGTGCATGTGCCTAGAGACATGTCCCTCGCATCACCCTAACTACTTGTCTTCCAGATTTAATACTTTTCATATATACACCCTTTCTACAATTATAATGAACCCAAGAAATGACAAACCGAAAATCACAAAATAAGAACACAGAAACATATAGACTAAGCCATTACCAACGTTTAGTTCAGTAAGATTCTATATGCTGTTTGTATGTAAAACGAATTCTAGATACTACAAGAGGAACAAGATGAGGGAAACAAGAGAGATATAGAGAGCTTCAAAATAATATCTTATATTGATTATCTCCTTTGTACACTACTTACAAGTTAAATGTATATTATTATATATACAAGTATCAACTATAACCAGCAAACAAACTATTCAACCATATGAAACCAAGGTTAACCGGACCTTGCAATCCAATGGTAGACAAGAGAATTAAAAAAAAGGGAAGCAGTACAAAGATTAATTTCAGTCTCTAGGTTTTAGTTTTTCCAAGCTATAATCATTAGGTTTAGATTTTGTAAATGAAGTGACATCATATAAAAAAAAAGATGAATCTATTTTATTTGCAAATAGATTGTGACTGTATATTTCGAAAATTACATAATCCAAAATAATGGAACCAAAATAAATATTAAAAAAAAAAAGCTTTGACTTGCAAGCTCCAACAAGAACACTTTGGTTTCTTATACTACAACGCTCTCACTTCCTTGCTCAGACAGAATCGTCAATCTCCGAGCTGTCTTCAAGAACTCACTGCAAACATTTATTTACTAATCAGATGTTTAACTCATCACCACAGATTAGGATAAAACACAAAACTCTGCTTCTTGTTATACCTGAAAGGTTCGTTTCCTGGGTACTTGACTGCTCCTGATGCATCCCTATAGAGAACAGAACTCAACATCTCAGACTTTTGAATACCAAACATGTCAGAGAGTTTCCTACTCAACTCTTCGTACGAGCCAAGAACCGACAGGTCTAACGTTCGCCCCACATCGTCTGACTCCATAAACACTTTACAGTGTCCTGTCTCCAAACCCAATGCATCATGAGCTTTGTTGGAGCACGGTGATCCTTCCTCTGACGAAGAGCCCGCAACACAGTTCTGGTTCGATCCACCTGATGAAATCTGCGTCTTCTCGGCGTCCGTTGACCCTTTCTGCTCCTCGGGTAGTATGAGCTTTCCGAACAACACGATGTGTGACTTTTTAGATTCTGTATCATTGCATGGTGATGTTCCCATAGTCAAGAAGCAGAACCCTTTCTCGTTTTTGGTATCGATGTTTCGAAACCCTAGAGGCTGAGGAACAGAGAGAGTTGATGATGATGGAGGAGGATGGGGTCTGTTTAAGTAGTAATGGTGGAGATCAGAAGATGATAGCCCGTAGTACTGATGAGCATTATGCCTGGCTCCCTGTAAACCCACGGGAACATTGTCCAGAACAGAGCTTAATGGGCTTGATCTGATAAGAGGATTACTTGGGAATGAAGGTACTGGGATCCGGTTGTTGTAATCCGGATGCTGAGGAAGCCTCATTTTCTTCCTCGGTGGCGAAAATGAAGGGATAGGTATCGGATGTACGTTGGATACCAACTCCACCAACCACGGGTTAACCCGCTTCACGTTTTGGAGTAGATCCGGCTCATCCCAAGCCACCTAAAACACACAAACTTCTTGTCAAGTTTCCTGAATTTCCAACTTAAAACTAACTGGCTGGATCCGCCCAAATCCTTTATATTAAAAATTGGTCTAGGCGGGAAATCGGAGCTAAACAAAACGATTTCTATAGAACAACATTTTAAAGAAAAACCGGTGTAAACGTTCAAAAAACGGTCTAAGCTTCTGGTTAAGCAATAATCAGTTATAAAAACACCTAATTACCACCTAGCTATTTATTAAACATTGTATATTAGTGTTTATCCTCTTAACTTCCGGTGTGGGATACATTTCTAAACTCAGAAAGAGAGATTACAAAGTAAGGAACAAAAAGAGGTAACTTGTGGAAGGGGTTACCTGTAGAAGTCGCCAAGGAGAGTTAGGCCAACGAATAGGATCAGAGACACTAACAGCTGAAACAGTCCCCATAAACCAACTAATCCGAGAAGAATCTTCCGTCTCAAACGCCATCTTAAACCTCATACCTGAGCACCAAGGAATCCGCATCGCAGCCCTAGCATCCAACGCCTTGACACAAAACTCAGACGAGCTAGCCCTAGGATAGTACACAACCTCAAAAGCTCTTCCACTAATAGCAAACGTAGCAGCTTCTAAAACAGACTCAGCAGTCACTTTCCCTTTTCTATCCGCAAGAGAACAGTTACTTCTCCTCAAGCCATTACTCTCATCATCTCTCAAAAGAGAAGAGTAGCCACAACTCCCACCAATAGGATTCCAACCCGCTGAATATTCAAGTCCGTTACCGATCCCTCCTCTCTTAGCTCTCCTGATACCTACACAAAGATCTCCATTCTCAGCTCTCATGAAGACAATGGAGTCTCCAGCCACAAGCTTCTTCTGGTTCACGAAGTTACTCCAACCAGTAGTGAGAAGATGACGCCGAGGTGTGCCTCTATAGATATGTCTAAACTTCCACACATCTCCATGAACATCTTTGGCGAGAATGGTCTGAACTGGTGGCTCAGCGTTGTAATCCAACCTCGGGAAGATCGTCTCCGCGCAGTAACGCGGAACAGAGAACCCTCCACCGTTGTTAGCATCAGACTGAGTCAGAGTCTTTGCAAACGAAGGCGTCTTCTCATTATTACTCTCGAAACCGTTACTCTCTTCACCATCTATGTACTCATGATCAACAAAGTCGTTGTCTTTTAGAGGAACCAGTCTCAGTTTGGCGAAAACCTCGTCGGATTCAACGTCAGCCATGTACTTAATGGCTAAGACACGACATAAAACCATAGGAGGGATAGGGAGGTTCTTGAAATCGACATGCTCGTAAGCGTTTTCAGCGTGTCCTTGAGGGAAGTAGAAGACTTTAGAGTTAAGAGGTGGCATACGAACCATACCACCAGCACATGCATGCCATAGTTGAGGATCTAAGCCTTTCTCTGATCCACTTCTCATCGGATTCATAACGTTAATCATAGTTCTGATACCTAAGAGGACCGTCTTTGCTGTAAAATAAAAAAAAGTATTAGTTTTGTCTGAAACAGAGTAGATAACAACAAGACAAAGCAAATGCTTTTTTTTTTCTTTTTCTTGAAGTACTTTAATAAAGCTTAAGTCTTTTGTATCAGTCAACTCTATACCTAACAAACGAGATTTTCCCGGAAAAAAAAAAGATAGAAACAGTTTCCTGAAAATCCGACAAAAGGGTCGTTTCAGATAGAACCAATCTAATTTTAGAAATTTTATCAGCTAGATTCTCATAAGAGCGTGTGCTCACGGATTGATTTGTGAAGAAGATAAAGCAAAAAGGAAAAGAAAAAACAGATCGGTCTGAGACCTGAAACAGTAAACATGGAAAGTAGAGAGAAGAACATAGACATAACCTTAATTAAATCTTAAATCACATCGAATTGAATTGGAAAATGAATCAAAGATGAGATTTTCAGACAAGGGTAGTTCGATTAAGACAGAAGTAAAGAGTTTTTGTTCAAACCTTGAACTGTGGTAGATCTGAGGCTAAAATCTTTGATGATTATGTCTAAAAAGGACTCTCTTGGTTTCTTGAGAATCTGAAGATTCTGCAGCTAGTTTGCTGCTTGAGAATCGGATAAGAGAAGTTCACTTTTGTTTTGTTGCGCAAAGAGAAATGAAAAGAGGGGTTCTTGTATATGAAGGAAAGAGCTTTTGGCTTTCTGGTAAACTTGAAATAAGAATAAAAATATCATCTCTTTTTTCTCAACTTTCATTAACTCATTCACATGTCTTTTTTTATTAGTCTTGTTTTCCCCCTAATTAATCAAAGTTTAAAATAAAAATGAAATTTAAGGCCCCAAAAAATGTTAACGATATGGTAAGTCAAACCCTTGATTCCTGGCATAAAATTCGACAATACGGAGTGTGAAAAAAAAAACGAAAATATCGAATAACGAGTTAAGAGTTAAATCGCGCACGTGACGGATTCGCACGTGTCGTCGGTGCTTCCCGACATATCTCCTTAAAATCTGATTAGAAGCATCTAATTCATTTACAATTCAGCTTACCAATAAAAACAATTTCTAACTCAGTCATTAATCGTTTCTTTGAATAATAAACTGAGTAATTCAGAGACAGTTTGATAATCCCAATATAATTTATTTTTCTATCTAATTGTTTACGAAACACGATAGTTTGTTGATGATATCCATGTGAGCAAATTTGCTGTTGCTGACCATGTTTTATTGAGACTAGTCTGCTCAAACGGAAATTAAGCGATTTATAAAACCCTACATTGGTTACATTTATGTGATCACTTACGAGACTGTCTAAAATAAATATTTATCTATTTTATATTAAGTATCACTTTATTATTTTCTTGTTACATAAAAATGTTGTTTTGCAATTTTAATGCAATTTATACTTAATTTTAATTCAATATTAATTACAAAATGCATTGTTATTATAAATAAAATTGTTAAAATGTTACTACCTCCGTTTCATTTTACTTGTCGTTTTAGGTTTGTGTACACAGATTAAGAAAACATTTAATTTTATATATTTTCTAGAGAAAAACACAATTATCTATACACCTAACCACATTTCAACCAATAAAAAAATAGAACAACATATAAAATTAATAAATTCTACACTGAAATTATAAAACGATACTTATTTTGAAACAAAAAAAATTTCTATAATAACAAATAAATTGAAACGGATAGAGTATAAGTTAAATAGATAACATCAATGAAAATATAAATGCATTTCAATCAATTTTTAGATATATGTGGAAAATGTCAAAGTGACACTTTTTATGAACGGAGAATATCTTTTTAAAGAACTGTCTAAAATACAGTATGTATTCGAAGTTTGTACGGTATAATATATTGCATGGTCATAAACTACGAGGTACATAGAAGAGCAGTATTCTAAGTTTGTAACCAATAACACTCATGTCATATACTAATATACTTTTTGATATAGAAGAACGAAAACATTAAAAATTATTTTCCTACAAGACCACAACTTTACTCCATATGTCCAACTAAGACATAGATTATCAATAACTACGATCATAGCAAGGCTCAATAAATTTCCGCATGTGTCTTTCTATTTTCTTGTCGTAAGATAGATAGCTTTCACATTATTACTAATGGTCTTTCTAGGCCATATGTAAACGAGAACTCAGTATCCAATTATCTACACTATTTTTTTTTTTTGGGCAACTAATCTACACTAATATAAACCAAATACACATCTAGGGATTTTCAGTTAAAGATTAAAAAAAAAATCTAACGCAAAAAAATACTATATTCTAACAGAGATCTTCTCTTTGCACTTTTTGTGTCAGCTTTTTGTAGCAGTGCTTATGAATTGAATTGATCGTGTATAAAAATCTAACTTATTAAAGTAACGCTACTTTATATCTATGAAGGCTGTATCGCCTTTTAGTAATTGTTATCTATGAATCCGAAAAAATATTCCAATACAAAATTCAAATACTTTAAAATAGTAATATGAACTGGAATTGATGTGTAATAAATTAGTAATGAAAACATATTTGACCAGAGGACATAGCTCGTGCGACTAACCATGGTTAAGCTTGAAGTGTGTGTGTGTGTGTGTGCGCACATATTGTAGGTCAACACCAGGACTATCCTTGTCAATAGTTATTGTTTACATTTTTTTTGGTAATCTAGTTTATTGTTTACTTGTGTCACCATTTCTGTTAATCCAGTAATATACATGTCACAAGCTCAATTTCGTCATCAGGAAATAAACTCAGTGGATCTGATTTGAATGTTCTTTTATTTATTCAGATTTGGTTATCACTTATCAGTAATCACATTTGCTTCTAAATACGGGTCCTCATGTTTGACACATGCGCTGATGTGTCTTAACACCATTTGAGCTGTTAATGTTTTTAATATCAGTTTGTAATCTTGTAAGTCAAATTTAGATTACTCCTCAGAAACCCTTAAGATTGAATGACTATTTATCAGTTTATTACGACAAGTCCGCTATATTTTCTTCCCATCATTAACATTGTAATTGCAAGTTAATTTTGTTTAGGTCAAAAATACTCATTGGTGAAATCTCTTAACGAGATGAATATGTCCTATGTAAGATCCGTAATTTAAACCATCATCAGACTAACCATTGAGAAGCATACACATAAACATAATTTTTTTTCTCTCAAAGATATGGGTCTTCCTTTACTCCAGTTTAGCTATGAGACTCATAAACATAAATTAATGTTATCTTATTGCAAAGCTTTAATAATTCATAATACTATGTAACTAGTCCTAGGTAATCATGGTATACCTAACATTAAGCATTAACCCAACCCTAACCCCATAACTAAAGAGTGTTCAGGAAATTTATATATGATGAACCAAGAACTTACATAACTAAAACACAAAAGGGTCATAACATTTTCGAATGAAGCAACAACCTATACATTTAGTGAACACGTAGTTCATCGTGTGTCCATTCAATTCCTTTTTATCGTTTTCTTCAAGTTAGAAAATATAAAGTGTGATAACCCACAATAATGGGGGTTTACGTGAAAAGAGAGATTGAAGCTAAAACAACAAAGAGGGTAAGATGTAAAGCGACCTTTTTAAGGACGAGACATAAAGACATGAATATGGATCAGACACAAACAGTAGTTATAGACATGGACACTCTCTTGTCCTTTTCTTTCTCTCCTTCCGTCTTCACAAAATATATATCATTTTTTAATGTTTTAACATGATTTATCCTTTTAAAAAACAAAACATTAAGGCTTTTTTTAGTTCGATTTGTACAAGCCCAATGAGTTGGGCCTGGACAGATAAACATGCCAAGTCAAATTTCCCCAACCAATGTATTTGTATAATGTGAGAAAGTTTTACCAACTCTGTTCTTTCTCTTCTCTTGACTGAAAAAATTGTTCTAAGATTTGTCAGTACATAGAGAGAGAGAACAGCTCTACTCAACTTCTTCAGCTAAAACTAATAACTGTAATAAGTCTTAAGAGTACAAAAAGGTAAATACAAACCACCTGCAAAAGAGAGTTACTCTATTTCAATAACCATCTTTAACTGGACCAAAACCGATGATAAACCTTTTTGATCTCATGAAGTTATAGTTTATATTGTTTCAATGGTGAGGGTGGCGGCGTTTGGCTCTGCGATATCCAGTGCTTGGTTCTTGTTTATGGCTGTATCTCTTCTTCCCCTTGGGACTGTTTGACACGTAAACGAAAGATGCAAAATTAGTAACTACTTTCTGATGCAAAGGATTGAAAATTATTCTTGAAAGATGTTCATAGCTTACTTGGAGACTGCAGAAAGGAACTTGATGATGAAGATGAGAGGGAAACCAATCAAAGCTGTGGCCTGTTGAAGTACAAAAAAGGCTTATAAATAGTTAAAGACTTTGAGAAGCTTTATGTAATGCATTTGCAAATGATAGAGAACACATACCCCAACCCAAGCTAAATCCATGGTAGCAACCGGTTTGGTAATCTCATTGTTCTTCAGCATTTCTTGAGCCTAACACAATAATGAGCTTATCAAACTCTCTTACTCTAATTTTGAATTCAAAAAGATAAAAAGAAACATGGTCTACACATACCTGTTGGTGGTAGACTTTCGTGGACTCAACCAACTTTTTAAAGCCATTCCTTACGTTCTCGGTATATGGCTCTAAGACGACTTGTACTTTCTCCAAGTGTGGTTTCGCTATGTCCATAATTTGGCTTGTGTATGGGGTTGTATGTGTTCTGAGTACCTAAAAAAAATAAACAAGCAATGGTCTCCAATGTTTTAATGTAATGTCGAAGAGAAGCAGTAGAGTGAATAAAGATGGAAATATAGCAAACCTCAAGGTAGTGGCGTGACACATCAAAGCCTTGGATGATATGTGGCGTGAAAGCCTGCTTAGACATAGATAATACCTCGATGGACTTCTCTGTTACATATTGAACCTTCGGTTCTAAATAAATGGTTAATGTTACACAAGCTTCTTTGATGCTTGGAATCCATCTCTGTAAAACCAAGAGGAAGAATCTTTCAGAGATGAATGAAGTTGAATGACAAGTAAATAAGTTTGCAGTAAGAATAAAACTCACTGAGTTCATGGTTTCGATGTGAGGCTTTGACCATTTCTGGAGTTGGTTAATCTTCAGGGAAATCTGAAGAAAAGAAAAGTTAAGAAGTCTTCTAAGTGAAACACAAGACATCCAAGGTTGATGTGAATCGAAATAAACCTGCTGAAGAGTGATATGAAGATTTGGACTAAGATGCTGGTGCCATAGAGTCTTTAGATACGCCTGCAACCATGAAAAAGAGCTTTAGAATAGTAATCACTAAGATTATGCGATAATGTTATGTGCCTGAAGCTTTTTTTATTAACCTGAGTTTTGGTCGGGTTAAAACCAAGCTTAGACGAGAACCACTTCATATCAGTCTGAACATAAAGGAAAATAAAAAGAACATTAAGCTCTTGAATATGTACATCAAATCTCTCAAGACATCACATCTTACATTTTCAACTACCTCATCTGCGATCTCAGCTCGAGCTTCCACTTCAAGCCTTTTCTTACGTTGCAATTCCACTTCCCGTTTAAGTCCACGTACCTGCCAATGCCAAAGGTAATGAGGCAAAAGGCAACACATACAGAGCTCAAAACTACAAAACCAACCTGCTTCTCAAGTTCATAAACCTTTTGTTCTGTTTCACTCGCGTGCTTCACAGGATTCTCAGACTAAACAAACCATTAAACAGCAAACTTACATGTTTTTAACAAATGAAATCAAATCCAGAAGATAAAAAAAAGAAGAAAAAAGTGCTGAATGAAGATCTCACTTGCGAAAAATCAATCTCACTCTCAAACAAGTATGATTTCTCCCGGATATATAACTCCAATACCCGAATCTTCTCCTCTTTGCGATGCAGTTCGTGATTCTTTTCCTTGATGATTGATTCTTTTCACACACACACACAAACGAAAAAGACTCTGACACTGTTAGCAACCAAATAGACAGATATAAAATATAAATGCAGCTAAGAAAATTGTAAAAGTCAGTCAACTTTGGACAAAAAACATAAAACGTTACAAGTCATTGCCAGAATACATAACGGAAGCTAGAGATTATAATGAAACAAAACAAAGAGACATAATAAACTTCATATGAAAACTTAATGAAACCGTTACTCAATTCTCCAGAACTTCCTAAGCAATGCAACAAATCAAAATAAACGTTTATTCACATTCGCTACAGATCTTCAGAAGCAATAGAGAAAATCTCAAAAAGACTAAACCTTTGTGTATCACGTAGACAATGAAAAGCTACAAAGTTGAAAACTTTCCCGAGAAAATCTAGAAAGACGAAGAGGGTCAAAGAGAAGTTAGACATACGGAGAGAAGAGACGGTGGATTTGAGTTCTTGGAGCAAACAGTGTTCATGTGCACCATTACAGTCATTGTTCTCTGAGGAGGAGGAGGAGGAGGAGGAAGAAGAAGCTACTTCCCGGGAAAGGGAGAGCGTAACGAGGAAGAGAAAGAAAAGTGGCTTAGAAAACGCCATTATTGGAGACTGCAACAGAGGACTTAGCAGCACAGTGTCAGAGACAGAGAGAGAGAGCGTGATTCGCGAGAGAGACGGAGAAAGCGTGTACCAAGTCAAATTTAAGTAAAGGGGGTGGTCTGCCTATCTTTTCTTTTATTACAAATTTGTCCTTTTACTTTTGATTATTTTCAGATGTTACCCTAATGAGTAATTAATTACTAATGACCATGTTTAAAAGGGTGCTATTTGTAAAATATGTTTTGCAAACGCCAATTTTTGTAAGGAATAATATGAAATGTTTTAATTAGCCTTAAGTCTGAGTCTTTGAAAATCTTCTTAATGCAACTAAAACGGAAGGATATAAGTTTACATGTTAAAGTATATGTTGTAATTTTGTAATGTTCCATTATTGTCTTCTTTCTTCTTTTCATACTTATCCTTTTTGTGGTAAATATAGATTTTATAATCACGACAATATGTAGAAATTATCATTTGATTTTTTTAAATTTTTTTGGAAAGTTTGAGAAGAGATGAAGTTGCATAATCTTCTCATCCAAAACTAACTTCAACTTCATTTTGAAATGTATTTTATATATTTTAAATGCAATTTTTTAAGTGAACTTATATATTTTAATTAAGATATTACAGCTGGTAAAAGTATCTTGTTACATCACTTTTCATATTTTTGGAAGTGTAAAAAAAAATCAGGATTATCTCTTTGTAATTAAATTTCCTTTTTTGTGATTTAAAATATAGAAAGATAAACAAGAAAGAAACTATTGTTTTCTTTTTGCATTAATGTCATGAGAATATTATATTCACCACATGTTTCTTACTAAAAATTAAAAATACATTTTTATTTTCTGTTCAAATATGCTTTTTCACATATTCTTTTTTTTTTTGGGTCAAAACTTTTCTACATGATTCTAAAGCGTTACTTTCACAAGTGTTTTTGCGGTATTGGTTTAATAATCTTTGTCCAAGATCACCCAATCACTGCCCAGTGCCCACCATGTTTTTGTATATTTAGGCTTTTTCTTTTTAGTAGTTTGCTTATCAAGCCCAAAACTCTGAAATCAAGATGTGGCCCAAAATTTTGATTTGACAAAAAAAGGAAATTGTTTAATACTAGTTTCAACTTTCAACTATGTTTTGAAGAATTGTCAGTTGTATTTAGAATTGTTGGATCATATAGAATCCAAAGTAAATTAGTTCTGTGGTTGTACTGTTTTAGTAAGTTTGGTGTTTATGCCGTAACTTGGAAAATATATGATAAATGATATATATAACTACTCTTGTCATTGTGTTAACACTGAAAATAAATACTTAACATTGACTAAGAGCCAAAGAGGGAACAACAACATTCGTATGGTGGAACTTTATATTGATCTTTATAGATACGATCAGCTTCCACCCATTTTTAAGAATATTTTTTCTTATAACTTCACACGTATAAAATATATAACTTACACGCTCATAATTAGCTTATATTAATCATCTATCTATTAATTAGTTAAAAAATCTCAATAAATTTAATTTGGTTAAATTTTAGAACGTGAAGATATGATTAAATTTAATTATGAATCATTTTAACCAATTAGAATCATCATATTAAATTGTAAATCTTGCCAAAGTCCATCATTCTAGATTCAGTTGACTTTATTCCATGTTTCCACAACGCTTCAACCAGCCCATTTTCACTCGGGCCTTCTAGTTAAAAGTCCACACACGGTATTAGATACAAAATCTGTTACATGTTACATGTTACATGTTACATGGCCCAAGAAAATACTAATATATTCGATACAACTACAACCAATAAATAATGCATTTTAATCGCTAGAATCCAACTTTTTCCTTCTTGACAAGAATATTACAACCAATACATAACTGATTTGATCACCGCTTGCCCTAAAAAAAGCTACGATGAAAATTTCAATTTATTAGATACGAAAATAAATTGAGTTTAAGATTTGATAAAACAAGAAAATAGAGCTTTTTATTCTTTATCCCGACGAGAAGCATGACACAGGAGACCTAATCATAAAAAGAGTAGAATCCAAATTTAATAATAATTCACCAATATTATAATATATCAAAATAAAACCAATATAATAAATAAAATAAAAAAAGGAAAAACCTAGTTTTGCCCCCTGGGTGACGCAATAATAAGAAGCGAATGAATCTAAGCCTCTCTCTCTCGCCTATAAATAAGATATCGAGTTTAGCGTCAAAGAGTATGCTAATTGCACAATACAACACACAACACACAACACTATCCCCTTCTCAACTCTCTCTCACTTTTATTTTCGTTTGTTCGTTCTAAGCCGTCGGATTATTTCTCTTAGTCTTGATCCAACGGTCGTGATCCAATTTGGTAGAAACAGTCTCATCGTCTCTCAACCACCGGATCCTTCTCTCTCTCTCTTTCTCGCCTCGTCTCTCACCCTTAATTCGAAATCACCCGATTATCGACGACGAAGACCAGATCTTCGATCCGCCTCCGTCCCCGTCGGTTTCGTAACGACTGAGCCGCCGTTCCGAACTCTATTCTCCGTTTCAACTTTCCTCGCCGGAGCTTAGAGATTGGGATTGAGGATTTCTAGGGCATTGTTTTGTGTGTATCTCGTTGGGCGATTACGAGAGAGGTTTGATTACTGCCCCTCCACCGACACCGTGATTGGTTCGTCTGTTTGATCTCGATCTTCGATTTTAATATTATATATACGTTTAATTGATCTCATTTTGATAGCTGATCCGTGTTTGTGTACGTTCATGTGCGTAATAGCTGGTTTCGAAATTAGGTTTGCGACGATTTGGAAAACCTTGCTTATTGATCTTCAGTACTATATTGTGGGTTTAGTTTTTGTTGAATGGGATCGTGTTTGCTATTTGCGTCAATTGAATTTGCAAGCTGATAGATTCGAATTGAATGAAGCACTTGTGGATTTGATTCACATGCCCTAGATTTGAGGGATTAGGTCTAATCGTTTAGCTCTTAGTTTCTATGTAACACTTTGTGTTAGCATACTAATTGATTATGGTTTCTGCAGAAGCTGGTGTCTTTAGGGGATACGTTTTTAGCGCTGAAGAAGTGAATTGCATTAGCGTGGGATTTTTCACTGTTTATGACTATACGCACCAGATGGCTTCAGAAGGAAAAATGTTATTTGATCTTAATGAACTTCCTACAGACGATGATGAGGTGAATCATCATGCAAACAGTATTCAGCCACAGAGAGCTATCCCATCTTCAGTCCCCAATACATCTGGCTTGCTGGCAACACCATCGTGCCCCCCAGGTCAAGCAAACAACCGAGTGGTCTTGCATGCATCAACAGCTTCCGGTTTTCAGCCTTTTGTCCGCCCTACAAATTTTCAGCATACAGGTGTACCAGTTGAACAGAAGAGGGACGAGGGTTCTCATAAGGTATCATTGTCATCGTCGAGGGCAGGCACTTTTGAGGAAGCAAATGTTGCATCACTAGGTGTTCCAAATGATGCCGGAGCATCTGAAAGGGAAGAAGGGGAATGGACGGAGTCAGAGGTTCCTCCCAGTGATAGTGTACATAGTAGTTCTGATAACAAGGGTGTTTCTGCTGATTATTCTAAAGTTACAGAGAAAGATAATAGCACAATAGGATTAGATGTTACCTCGAACTTGGGTCTGCAAAAGAGGAATTTCAACCTGATTTCAGAAGGCAGCACTAAAGATAGTGCATCTATAGATGGTCCGCAAGAGCAGGGGTTAACGGTGAAGCAGAGAGAAACCAAAGGAGTTGAAGCAAGTCATGCAATCAAATGCGCAAATACTCCTGTGAAAAGAAAGTTTGATCAACAGAAAGAGACGATGCTGGGAAAGAAACGCAACAGACAGACTATGTTTCTCAACCTGGAAGATGTCAAGCAAGCTGGTGCTATTAAGACGACAACACCTAGAAGACAGAATTTCCCACAGCCTGTTGTCACACGCACAGTTAGAGAATCTCGCGCAGGTCCTCCACCTGCTGAGCAAGGAGGCGGGATTTCAGGGCAAAATGCATATAGGGATCAGAAACCAAATGACATTCCTAATGGTGGCACACTTCCAGAAACGTCTGAACAGAAGCTAGACTCTAATGGTGAGTCACAATCCGGATTGGTTGGTAAAACAAGAAGGATGAACGGGGATGCAGGACCTCCTTCTGAAGGAACATCGACATCTGTGTCAAGGCAGGGTTCATGGAAGCAACCTATAAATTCACGGCAGTCGAAGATTGGTCATTCGTCAAATAGGCAAGTCTCCTTGTCCAGTCAAAATTCTGCAGACTCAAAGTTCGGAAATAAGAAATTTACTTCGTTCAAGAAGTCATTAACAAATACTACCCAATACCAAGATACATCTGTGGAGCGTCTTATACGAGAGGTGACCAACGAAAAGTTTTGGCATCATCCAGGTATGTCCTATACAGTTTATCTGTGTTTGAGTGCTCCTAGATTTTCTGTTAAGTTATCGTGATTTTTAGGTAGGAAGTTTATGCCAATTAATTATACTGCTCTGGTGCTAGTTTCCTGTGTCCTTAATCACGGCTCAGTGAGAATCGTAATGGACACATAATTTGGAAGGTGATAAGATTAAATCATACTTGTAAAAGTAGTTGATAGTATATTCTTGTTTGTATCAAACTTTTAATGCGCTTTTCCTGTTTATCTCTCAGTTTTGAAAAAAAAAATTATGATATGATGCTTATCTAAAAGCGAATGTTAGAAATTGGTCGGGTTTCTGATTGAGATACCTCTGGTGTTTATTGTACACTTCCCTGGAGATCTTTGTCTCGAATGAATGATGATGATTGACTTTAACCTTTTCATATATCTGGTGATCGTCCAAATATGTCTGTATTTTTTATCTTTTTACCCATTGTGTAAGTGACTCTTTGGCATACAATTTTCTGTGTTTAGAGGATACTGAACTCCAGTGTGTTCCTGAGCGGTTTGAATCCCCGGATGAGTATGTCAGAGTGTTTGAGCCTTTACTTTTTGAGGAGTGCCGGGCACAACTTTATAGTTCATGGGAAGAATCGTCGGAAGCAAATTCTTACATGAGGGTCAGAATAAAGTCCGTGGATCGAAGAGAGCGAGGTAACCGTCACCATGGACCTAATTGACACTAGTAAAACCCTCTATGCGACAACGTTAACTCTCTGTTGACTGTTCACTTGTTACCTGACTGCTAACCTTTGTTTTTATCTGGTTTAGGTTGGTACGATGTGATACTTAATTCGATAAATGAGTGTAAATGGCCTTTCAAAGAGGGTGATGTTGCAGTTCTGTCAACTCCTACGCCTGAATCAGGTAATGTTATAATTCGTAGATTGTCTGCTTGATTTCAATTGCTAGTCCTTCTCTCTGAATTCTGCAAATTTTTCTTTTTTACCTTTAGAAGGAGAGCACGAGGATGGTGGACGTGTAGCTGGTACAGTTAGGAGATATATACCGATTGATACTCGAGATCCCCATGGAGCAATTCTCCATTTCTATGTTGGAGACTTTTATGACTCTGCCAGGTATATGCTTACATTTTAGCTATTGAACACATTTGAGTTTCTACCAATATTTTTGAAAGCTTTGTTACTTCTCTCTCATTTTTTGGCTTCGTAATTTTATATTCCAGCAAGATTGATGATAATCATATTCTACGGAAGTTAAAACCAAAGGAGATCTGGCATCTGACAGTGCTTGGTTCGCTTGCAACCACGCAGAGGGAATATGTTGCTTTACATGCGTTTGGTCAGCTTAACCCACAGGTTGGTTTTGTTTCCTCTAACAGAAAATCTTTCATAGATGCTTTTGGTTTGCTGACGTTGTCACTCATATGTATTTCAGATGCAAAACGTAATTCTCAGACCCAGCCCAGAGCAGTTTCCTAATTACGGAGAGCAAACTCCTACAGTGCCCGATTGTTTTACCCCGAGCTTCGTTGGCCATTTGCATAGAAGCTTTAATGCTCCACAGTTGGCAGCAATTCATTGGGCTGCAATGCACACTGCAGCTGGTACTAGCAGTGGGGCAAAGAAGCAAGACCCATGGCCATTTACTCTTGTTCAGGGCCCTCCTGGAACAGGTAAGACACACACGGTATGGGGAATGTTGAATGTTATCCACTTGGTTCAGTATCAGCAGTATTACACTTCCTTGCTGAAGAAATTAGCTCCTGGAAGTTATAAACAAGTAAATGAGAGCAGTTCAGATAATATTGTGTCGGGGTCTATTGACGAAGTCCTACAAAACATGGACCAGAATCTATTTCGTACTCTGCCAAAACTGTGTGCTAAGCCTAGGATGCTTGTTTGTGCTCCTTCAAATGCTGCGACTGATGAACTTCTCTCACGTGTTCTTGATCGTGGTTTTATTGATGGGGAAATGAGGGTTTATCGACCTGATGTGGCTCGTGTAGGTGTTGATACTCAAACTAGAGCTGCTCAAGCGGTTTCTGTTGAGAGAAGAAGTGATCAGCTATTAGCTAAGTCCCGTGATGAAATTCTTGGGCACATGCACAACCTCAGATTACGAGAAGCTCAGCTCTCTCATGATATTGCTGGACTTAAAAGGGAACTTACTGCTGCCGCCTTTGCTACTCGTTCTCAGGGATCTGTTGGTGTTGACCCTGATGTTCTTATGGTTAGAGACCAGACCAGAGATGCTTTGTTACAGCGCCTTTCTGCTGTGGTCGAAGCGAGAGATAAAGATCTTGTTGAAATGTCTCGCCTCCTAATTGTTGAGGGTAAGTTTCGCGCAGGTAACAGTTTTAATCTTGAAGAAGCTCGCGCAAGTCTGGAGGCAAGTTTCGCGAATGAGGCTGAAATTGTTTTCACAACCGTATCAAGCAGTGGTCGTAAACTGTTTTCTCGTCTTACACATGGCTTCGATATGGTGGTCATCGACGAGGCTGCCCAGGCTAGTGAGGTTGGAGTTCTTCCTCCCCTTGCTCTTGGTGCCGCTCGATGTGTACTTGTTGGTGATCCTCAACAGCTTCCTGCTACAGTTATTAGCAAAGCTGCTGGAACTCTTTCATACAGCAGAAGTCTCTTTGAAAGGTTTCAGTTAGCAGGTTGTCCAACTTTGATGTTAACTGTTCAGTATAGGATGCATCCTCAAATACGCGATTTCCCTTCAAGATATTTCTACCAAGGACGCCTCATGGACAGTGAAAGTGTTACCAGCGCTCCTGATGAGATTTACTACAAGGATCCTGTTCTCAAGCCTTACCTTTTCTTTGATATTAGCCATGGAAGAGAATCCCATAGAGGCGGATCGGTATCTTATGAGAACATTGATGAAGCTCGTTTCTGTGTCGGGCTGTACATGCATCTTCAGAGAACTCTGAAGTTATTGGAAGGGGGTAAAGTCTCTGTTGGGGTAATAACCCCATATAAACTGCAGCTGAAATGCCTGAAAATGGAGTTTGGGAACGCTTTGGGCCAAGATGAGCTGAAAGAGATTTATATAAATACTGTAGACGCGTTTCAGGGTCAAGAACGTGATGTCATAATCATGTCATGTGTGCGTGCTTCCAATCACGGGGTAGGGTTTGTAGCTGATATCCGGCGGATGAATGTTGCCCTCACACGTGCCAAAAGGGCTCTATGGGTATGATGCCGCTTAATGAACACACATATTTTTTTTTTTTTGTAGGATAAAACATTTCTGATTCCTGAGACATGTTATTCTTGAACAGGTGATGGGTAACGCATCTGCTCTGATGAAGTGTGAGGATTGGGCAGCACTGATCACGGACGCCCGAGCACGGAATTGTTTCATGGAGATGGAGTCACTTCCCAAAGATTTCCCGGTTCCAAAGGTACCTAGCTTTATCCCAAAAGCACCTAATCCTAGAGGTTTCAGAACAGGTGGACCAAGAACCAGGTCAATAGATATGCACACTGAATCTAGGCCAGGGACGCCATCAGAAGAGGAGGAGAAGCTGAGCACAACAACATTTTCGAGAAATGGAAAGCTTAGAAGGGAGGATTCAGTTGATGATTCTGGTCAGTCTGGGGATAGATATAGAGATGCTTGGCAGAGAAGGCAAAATTTTGGAAGGCCTTTAGGTAGAAGAGACTAATATCCAAATCTAACAGCTCTGAGAACTTCCCTCACTGGAACGACCCCCCTTAGCTCAAGGTGGTCTCAGATGGGTGATGTTGGAAAAGTGGATTATTAGAAGGCTGGTCTACGTTGAAGGGTAACATTATTTACAAGGAGCGAACTACTAGAGTGCCCGAATGTTTGTTTAACTCGGAGCTTCGTTGGGCAATTGAATGGAAGCTTTAATGTTCCACGGTTTGGCAGCAATCAACGGGGCTGCAATGCACACTGAAGCTGGTACTAGCAGTGTGATCCATGGCCCTCCTGGAACAGGCAAGACAACTCACAGTATGTTACACTTGCTTGCAGGGTAATTTCCAGATCCAACTGCTACTCTGGAAGAGCTACACTGGTCTGTTTAATTTGAGAAGTCAGAGCTGGCGTTTTGTACATATCATCCATCATCTTTCATGTCTTTGTGCTGGAATTATTAAGCTGTTTTCTTTTTCCCTTTTTCTCTTCATTGTATTTGCTTCTTAGTAGACGTTTTGTTCCTTATCATGTCATTAATGAAGAATCATATATTCTTTAATTTGTCTCTCTTTATCAGATTCTTCAATTTGACTGGGAGAACCAAAGGAAATGTGTGTTTAGTGACACTTTTGACTTGAGATATGTTTTAACTATTTGATAAACAGAAGAAGATTAGGGAAAAGGTTTCATTCACATTTTCCTTGGTGGTTACTCTGTCAATAATAATACATCATCCTTACTGATGATTGTGACATGAAAGCTTACAAATGTGAGCGAGATGCTTAGAGCTGTTCAATCACAATCTCTTTCACGCATGGTGGTGACTGTGACTGTGGCTCCTCTCTCTGCTGCTACATTTAGACTTGCAAGCCTCCTTCGTTTTTACCTCAGAACATGTCTCTTCGTTGTTACCTTTCTTTGAACTTTCACAGCAGCTCGACTCACAATGCCCATCGCTCTTCACTTTCAAGCTAGCTACCACGGGACCAGCAGGCCTTGAGCAACAACCTTTGACCGAGACTTTCACCTCCTCGTCCAAAGAACCTTCCTGTACTATTGACCCAGTTCCACAGCAACCCGACTTGCAATCACCAATGTCCAGCCTTATCTCCTCTGAGTCACCAGCCTTGTTGTGACAGCTTTGCTTCACCTCGTCTTGGTTTGGTTTCTGAATCTTGTCACCACAACACCCCGAGTCACAGCTCTTTCTCACAATCACTACATTATCTTTCTGTTTCTTGTCACAACAACCAGAGTGACCATGTCCCGAACTGGTTTTAGCCGGTTTCATCACTTCCTCTTGATTCTTCTTCCCACAACAACCTGACTTGCAATGCTTCTTATCACTACTCTTCGGTAACAAACCTGCTTCCATGTCTCCAGCAACATCTCCTTCACCTTTCTCCACCTTCAAGACAGAAGGAGAAGAAACCCTATGACATTTGTCTCCATGAACATGAGTATCCCGAAGCAACAACATGCTATTAAGTATCACTAGCAAACAAGTCCCCACATCCGCAAGCACAGCTGCCCATATCAGAGGGTGACCAGCAAAGGCCAAAGCAAGAATCGCTCCTTTCATAGTAATAGACAAGACCACATTCTCCACCACTTTTCTTTTAGCTCTACGTGCAAGCCTTATCGCTTGTGGTATTCTCCTGATGTCATTAGACATCAGGATTATATGACCAGTCTCCGTAGCAAGCGCAGAGCCAGAAACACCCATTGAGATACCAATATCAGCTGTAGCCAAAGCTGGTGCATCATTCAAACCATCTCCTACCATAGCCGTTGGACCTTCCCTCTTAAACTCTTTGATGATTTGGGATTTGCCTTCTGGGAGAAGCTCAGCATGAACAACATCAATCACATTCCCTAGCTGTTGGTTCAATATAACATTTCAAGTTTTCATCAATGAAAACTTAGTTTCAAGATAATCATTAAACTCAAAGAGTGATTCTCACCTGTTCTTGAGCATGCATTGCTGCAGCTTGATTATCTCCAGTAAGCATTGCAGTCTTGAGTCCCATAGATTTTAGTTCTTTCATCGCTTGAGCTACACCAGACCTACATGCATCTGAGAGGTTGAAAACTCCAGCCAGTGTTTCTCCAACATAGACATATCCAACAGTCTTTCCTCCTTTAGTATCAACATCCATATCTGGAACTGTGTACACAAACCAAAGCAGAGAACCATTAGCGTGTAAACAACACCAAAAAAGACATTGCAATCATTTGATATGCACCTGATGAACACCCAGCTCTTGAAGCAATCCTTTTGTTCCCAATGAAAACTTCTTTGCCATCAATCTTGCCGTGAATGCCTTCTCCTGGAAAGTTCTGGTAGTCCTCAACAGCTTCAGGCTTAGGTTCAACAGAGACAGATTTTGCATAGTCCACAAGTGCAGCAGCCATTGGATGGCTTGACTTGCTCTCCACGCTTGATACCCTAACAGAAGTCACATTCCAAAACTCTCAGGAAAACCCACAAAGTGTTTAAAAGGTCTAGACTAAACAGATGGTTCTCACCAGTAAAGCAAGCTGTGCAGGCTTATATCTCTGGAGACTGACTTGAAATCCATGACGATGAACTCGCCTCTAGTGATTGTTCCAGTTTTGTCAAAAGCAACTGTTTTGATCTTGGCTAAGGTCTCAAGATAATCAGCTCCTTTGATCAGAAGTCCTGATGTGGCTGCCTTAGTGAGCGCACAGAAAGTAGCTACTGGTGTTGAGAGAATAAGACCACAAGGACAAGCACTTACTAACACTACAAGTGCTAAGTGCAGCCAATGTTTCATGTTGTGAACCTTCAGTGCGAATGGGATAACCACAAAACAGAGCGATATGAGGATGATCGCTGCATGCAACACAACAGATTATGAGGTCTCAATCAAGAACATGTAGTTAAAAAGAAAAAAAAAAACAGTTGCTGATTTGCTTACTAACCTGGAGTATAGTACTTAGAACATTCATCTATGAATCTCTGAGTTTCTGTCTTGCTGTTCTGAGCTTCTTCCACTAGCTTTGCCATCTTGGCAACCACGCAATCCTCAGCTAGAGCAGTTGTTTTCACAGTTATGTAACCATTTAGATTTATGGTTCCAGCCCAAACAGTTGAATCTCTAAGTTTAGGCACAGGGAATGCTTCACCGGTCAAGGTTTTCTCATCAACCTCACAGTTACCATCCACAACAACTCCATCAATAGGTATGGTTTCACCAGCTTTGACAGCTATAACAGTGTTGATCTTGAGCTCATCCACTTCAACTTCTTCTCCAGTCTCTGCTATCACTGCCTTCTGTGGAGCTAAACTCATCAGAGACTGCATCACCGCGCTTGCCTGGAGATTTATTTACAGTAGTTCTTGAAACAATCAATCACAGTATGGTTGGAAACTTGCATAACAAGAAAAAGGAAAAATGGTTGAAGCAAAAACCTTATAGCTAGCCCTAGATTGGAGCCATTCAGCAATTGTGAATAAGAAGACAACTGCTGCAGCTTCTGTGTAATCTCTCATGCCGAGTGTTGCTCCCACTGTTTGATACAAAGAAGAGTGTTAGCTTTAAAACCTCAAATGAGTTCACAAGAATTTTAGTAAATTAATTGATTTTTTGTTTCTTAACATTATAGCTGCAGAATGAGCAATTATGGCTAATCTAACGTCCATTAGGCTTCTTTTAAAAAATAGAAGAAACTATATTTTTTTGAAAATGTTTTTAGTTGAATACAAAAGTTACAAGAAAGCAGCTTTCAGTTTTTTTTCTTTTTCCTTTTTCTTTTCTTGTGGTTTCAAAGTAGCACTAAAAGGCCAAAAATGCAGAGGAAAAGAAACACAAAAACTACAGAACAGAACTGCTTTATGTTGACCATAATATTCTAAATTGACCCATCACAAATGTTATATAGACTCATACTTATAACTACCAATACCATCTACTATAACCATCTTTTTTAATATTCACCTTAGTATAGTAAGAAATGTGATTCATACATAAGAAAATTGGAGAATCACTCCTCATAAGTCATAGCATTTCATAATCTAGATTAAATAGGTAGAAAAGAAGCAAAAAAAAGAAGCTAAAACATTACCGGTTATTACAACAAGAATGTTGATGTCAACTCTAGCCCTTGCAATGGATGCTACACTTTTCGCCAGTATTGGATATATTCCGGCGGCAACGGCTGCGACGGCAAGCCAACGGAACGGAGAGTAAACATATTTGAAGAAGGAAAGGAGGAGAAATACGCCGGAAACCACCGCGAAGGGACTTGGCCATTTATTTTTAAAATTAGTTTCTCCGGTCACCCTCACGTTTGCTTCTAACCTCGCTTGGTTTAGTGCCTTAACTGCAACCATGCACACATACACATTTATATGTGTTGAGAAGTATTGTATTGTCTTTCTAATTTAATACAGTAAAGATAAATTTTCCAGTAATTTTTATAAAATGAAAAAAAAATACAATAACCGTTAATCATGTGAATGATGCGTTACGTAATTAAGCTCACGAATATGACGTTGGCAACGCGAAACCGATCATTTTTTTTTTGAGTGGGACATTTATTAAAGTATGATACAGAGAAAAAGTATATAATATACAAATTAAAATATGAGAATATGTTTTTTTTTTTTTTTTGAGAAAGCTTTACCAATGTGGGATTGTGAGATGATGAGGCTATCATGGACGACGATGACGGTTCTTGACGGCACGATGACGGAATATTCCTTGACACCGTCGAGAGAGTTGAGAATATTCTCAATCAGAGGAACCTCAGATGTACAGCAGATTCCAAGAACATCAAAGTAACTCTTGGTCATCTTCTTCTCGTTCTTGGTCCCCATTTTTTGTTTTGTTTTATTTATGATTCTGTGAAAGAAAACAAAAAGATGATGAGAATATTACTTGTGGGTTTATGTTTATTTGGTGTTATAACAGAGAAGCAAGAACGTTTTGGGGAATGCACGTAACGTGTTTTAAGACAACGTCTCGAGAAGAAGATATGTGATAGCGTTGTCTTTAGTTTCACTCTACACTTGGCGGAAACTAAGGAAACCATTTTTTGGGGAATGAGTTTTTGAGTTGTCTCTAATCGAAACTCTTATATTTTCAAAGAAAAAAGATTAAAGCAGAAAGATCATTACAAAGATATCAAAATATTCATCTATAATATCATTTAGTGATTTAATCACTATTAAAATTAGATGAAGAAAGAGTCACGAAAACAATGCCAGAGAAGAGCGTTTCAAAACCGTCATGAAATGTATGTGAAGCAGACATGAGAAGAATAATACCGGAGATGGAGACAGAGGTAGCAGAGAGAAGCAGAGAACAATGACCAGACCGGTTTAGTTCGGTTTGATTCGGTTTATACACTTTGATGTAGAGGTGAGGATGATTTGAGGGTGAAAGAAGATGTAAGTGGCGGTTGCTTTATATAGGCAAATGTGTTAAAGTGGGGTTTTAAAGATCATTGGTGGGTTTAGGTAATTTCTTTACCAGAATAATATGCTTGCCAATTTATTTTTATGTGTGTGTAAAGAATCATCAAATATATTACCTTAATAATGTAAATTCCTTTAGTAGTGTCAGTGTTAGGCTGCTTCTTCTGATTCCTATTCTCTCAAATCACAAATATTCCAATTTAATTTTGCAATTCTATTATTTATGTTTTTTGATGGATAAATTCGATTCTGTTCGTGGAATAAAAATATTTTGTTGGAGATTTGTACCTTTGATTTATGGTTCAGTTTGGTAGAACATTTAAGGACTTCGACTCGTAGTGCTTTATATTTCCCAAACTAACAATTATTTTCAGTTAAACATTTTTTGGCAGTAGTAATATATTTTTTTCAACTTGTTGACTGTATATTTATGTTCCATCTGGCCACAAACTGTAATTTTGACTAAACATCTTCATTAATAATCAAACAAGCTTACAAATCATTATAGAACTTACGAAAATAAATGAAATATGTGTTACTCTCTCTTTTTCATAAAAAGTGTGAATTGGAATTTTTTCATGAATATTAAAAAATCACTTAAAAACTCTATTTTATATTTTGCTCTTTCTAATTAATACACTAATACAATGAAGTTTAAAATGTACATTTATTTAAACTTTTTTGCATTGAAATTATAAAAAAAAACATTAAAAAAACAAAAATAAAACTTTAAAAGAACATTTAAAAAAAAAACAGAGGGAATATTCTATAACTTGAGAAGTGAATTTGACAACGCGTTTTATACCCTAATCGCTAATATAAACATACCAATATTTAATTACGTCATTTTAGATGTACTACAAGATTTTCTATATAAAACTATTTCAAAATATACGTAATTTGACTTTAATTAAACACTTGAGATTGAAGAAACATTTAAGTTGGACAACAGGGATAGAAGAGAATTAGTTATCTCAATTCGTTACGAATCTAGGCATATCGTGTGCCTATTATTATTATTATTTGTATATATATTGAAAATAGATAAAATGTAAAAATGGAGTTTTTAGTTTGGGGAAGATGGTTTTAATCTGGTCAGGTAGAGACAGGAGGGCAAAGGTGTACTACCAATTATAGTGGAGAATCCAAAGTACATTGTTACAGAATGGAAATCCATGTGTGATTCCTCATTTCAATGATTCTTTGTCTCTTTTTTTTTGTTTTTACATTATTTTTTTCTTACTTTTGGGTAAGATTAGATAGAATCCTCTCAAAGAGAATACCACATGCAAATATTACGTATATTAAATGTGAAGTTATTAGGGAAAAAAAGCTCATAATAAACAACAAATATTGGTTAATGTATCCTCATGGAAATAGTTTAAGATTAGTTTTTTTTTTCGTCATCCAATAAAATTTAAAGTTGTAGAAAATTACAAAATTATAATTTATTAACATTTACTAATGATTGTAAATTATAGTACTAAATATAGTCAAAATTATATTTACTGCAATTCGATTGTGAGTATTGGTTTGAGGTTTAGCGTGCATCAGTTAAAGATTGATCAGTTTCTTTACAGCAAGATCAAACCTATATAACTATTACAAATGCATGTAGCCACAGTACTCGCATCCGTAAACTCGTGCACACGTTCTAGAATAAGCAGCATCAATGATCTTGTATCATAGAACAAGTGTTGGTTATAATTAAAACCACCACATACAAAAAGAAATGGGACCATTATACCAGACCAGAGTCAAACCAAAGACTTGGCCCAACGTGACCACATAACTTTTTTTTTTTTGGTTGATGTAAAAAGTGATCTTTCCTTTTAGGCCATGTCTCCTAAGAGATATTACCTTTTACAATTGTATTATTTATATACTAAGAATTAGATGATGTTTTACAGTTAATTATGGATAAGATATAGCTGACTTGCACATAATCTTTCTAACCCAAGACTATGAAATAAATAAGCAGATCGCATCGCATACCGTTCAGTTCCCTGACGACTCCAACCAGGAGAGGAGGCACTTACCTCAAATTGCATGTTAAAATAGACAATTATTTCTGATCGACTTGCAGTATAGTCCACAATATCTTTTTGTGTTGTCGATTCTTTCCCCCCAAGTGATTCACTTTGTCTACTTTCTCTCAAGATATTTCGGTAACTCTCTGAAGCCAAATATACAATAATTTTTCAGATATGTATAAATCAAGTATTCTGTCTTTTAAAACGTCTATAATTTTACTATATGTTTTCATAATGTAAAATATGTTTGTATAAATTAATAGACTTGCGTATTTGTAACGTTCACATAGATTCTTGATAATGAAGATACCTTAGCCACGGCAAAGAACATATTCTTAGATCATATAGATAACCAAAAAAGGTCATAGATAACCATGCACAATTAAAAATTAATTACGACGATTACCGTTCATTTACATACTCCTCATCAATAATTATTGATTTATCATTGTGAAGAGGTTTAAGCGATTATTAGTCTAAGATGACAAGTGTGAATAGGTGTATCCTTAATTTGTAGTAATACCGTAAATTCGTTCTGTACAAATGTATGCAACTTTTGTAATGTTTTGACATTGCTAACACGTAAATACATCCACTAATCATGAAAGAAAATTCTTAGTTAAGCACACCTAACAATATATATTAATGCTTTCATTATGAGCACTACGTTCTACATATGTATTCGTCTCTATTCTTAGAAAGTGATGTCTTTTTGGTGGACCAATACCGCATTACTGCATGTAACTTGAGAGTACTCCCAGTAAAAAGTACTGTTGATATCTTGTATATTATAATGTTACATTTTATCCAAATTCGATCCCTAGAAAGAGCATAAGTGCATAACATATATATATATATATATATTCACAATTTCACATACAACTTTATATAATATAAAAATGAAAATTTAGACAAAAGTTTATAAAACCGGACATGTAAAAACGGTCGGAGCGTTGAAAAAAATTACGATCGGAGCATCCTAATTGTACAACGCTATTAATACCTTCGAGGCTTCTACCATTGAACAACCAAAGATGGCCAGTCTTTTTTCTCTTATGGCCACAAGCTTAACCTCTTTTCACATTTATATTTTATATTTGAAAGTTTACATAAGCGTCCCTTTGAGATCATAAAGACTAAACTATTATTTGCCTAAAAAGAGACCAGAAATAATTTAAGCAGCACACCTCCACTATCTTTTCCAAAAGGCTTTCGAGTAGTGGAGGAATCTACCAATGTTTCAAAACAAAACTACTTTTTTAAAAATTAAAAATATATATATCAAAGTAAAAGGCAACGTAAATAAGCCAAACACTAAATAGATATTATAAACAAACCTATAAAAATGTCTAGTGGGAAAGGGAATATAACTTTGAAATGTGAACTGCAATGATATACATCCTTCTTTTGTGTTTCGATAAGCTCTTCTGCTTATATTTGTTCTACCACCTGATACATTAAAATATTAGTTTCCGAATCTTCGGAACTTTTTTCCTAGAATAGTAACTTCCCCTTTTTATATTTTAAAATGTTTAAAACTATTTATATTATTGCTAAGAGTTATGAATATATTTTGATTTGAACATAATTTACGAAGCAAAAAAGAATATACACTAGCTAGCCAATATTCAAAATGATTTAGTGAATTTTTTTCTTTGAAGCCCCCAAAATATTCATCGTTTGATAAAAATTGAACTATACAAAAAATGAACTATACACCTCTTTTGTCATCCTTTAAAAGATGTAGAACTCTATTTATTTTTTTTTTGAAACATAGAACTCTATTTTCATATAAAAGAAAACAGAACTATACACTTCTCAACACGGTTTTTTTTAGTTTTAGTTTTAGTTTTAGCTTTTCATCTTTTTGCTTTTGTTAAACAAATTGTTGAAAAGTTTAGTTTGCGAATATGAATTCTTTTTCTCAGCGCGAATATGAATTATAATAGTGGTAGATATGTATTCGTGATGCACTAATTGTATGTGTTTGGATTATATTTGATGGCAGGATATATACGTCTTGTTGATCAAATATATCATAGGTTATAAAGAAAAACTAATCCAAAAAGTATACGTTCTTAATTGTTCGTTAAATTTTTCTCCAATTATCTCATTTTAACTAATATTCCAATTCCCTAAAAAGAAATATCTTATGCAGTATAATTGGTACATTCAATATATGAAGAAATAACTTTTGTGTAAACTAAGGAGAAACATATGTGGATGTTTGATAGACTCTCATAATCCATTGCTTGTTCTCGAGTAGACATCAATCATCCTTTTCGTATGATTCATCTTCTCATATGTAAGAACATTAATAAAATTAGAAACGTATATTATAACCCAGGAGCCGACGGGAAAAGAAAGGAAGAATGATAAAAGCATAAGACGAGTGTATAATCAGCACAAGTCATTATAATGGAACACAATGAGATTAGTGGGCTTACGTCAGCAGCCCACATTAGCAGAGATCGAAGGTTTTAACCTAAGGTGAAGTAATCAACAACGCCATATCAATGATCTAAGTTGTTGTCGGCCAACTGATCTTGATTCGTTATTTTCAACCTGTAAACATCTAAAATGTCTTACCAACATATTGAAGATCTTCTATGATAGAACATATTAAAGATTTTTGGATATTTGTAAGTAACTTAACATATATTCCCTCTATTTAAAAAAAAAAAATCCTTAAGTTTATAATTTTCATACATATTTGTGAAATTATTAAATTTTAATTATTAATATATTATTTTGTAATTTATTATTTCTTACAATTTATTCTGAATAATGCATTAAAATGTATCTTTTTGAAATTATATTTTTCTTCTAAATTAAAGTGTGAATTTTTCGAAATGGAAAGAGTAAATCTTAAAACTAGTAGATTTCGTAACAAATGGAAAAACATAATAAACAGGTATTTCATACTTTTATATCAATGACAATTTATTTTGCACATGCAAGACTTTTTGGTACGTGATCAATTAGAACCTGTTTTAAATCTCTTATTGCATAGATATCATCATACTCTACATATATATTTTTTTTTGTTTCTTCGACCCTCCGCTTTACACTCCCAATAATTCCATTCTTAGAGCTGTAACCTAACTGTATATAACAATAATAATCCATTCATCAGTTTAAAAAAAGTGATGAAAATAGGAGTGCTGAACTATAATATTGGCAAATAGGGTTGCAAAAGTAAAATGTGTGATTCTCGATGATTGCAAAAGGAACTGTTTATGATATTATAGATAAAGAATATACGAGGAATATTCGGTTTGTGAATCAATATCAACATGTCACAATAATCTGTCGAGTAAAAAGTCTTGTTTATCACGATAACAAAACGAATCCAAATATATAATTACCACTAAAAAACAGACGACATAAGTGACTAAATAAAATGTTGATCTCATATTAACATCCGATTCAAGCTCATAATGAGTGAAGAAAATGACTAACGAAGAATTTTTTTGTTATTATTGTTAACCTTATCTTTACAATCTGGCCAACAGAACTTTATATATATATTAAGATGGACAATAAGTATACAAACCGGAAGATTATTAGACTTACAAGTTTGGTATAACGTGATTTTTGTTAACAATGTGATGAAGTTTCAACTAAATTAAAAAGGGACCCAAATTTTTTAAAATACTCTCCTTATTGGTGGTGACTATTCATATTAGTCAAACGATCAACGTGACACTCACTGCTGCAATGTGGGGTTTAGCACTCGTCAAAGACGCAATGATTTGTGATAGGGTCCTTGCCTGTATATGATCCATCGATTTATCCATTGCTCACTACTCACTACACATCCCTCGTTTTCGTTTATTATCTTACACTTTTTATGTTTATTTCCGAATGTTTTTGGACGGAATCAGAGTTTTGTTAAACGACTCTCTTGTAAACTAATCCTGTATGATAATTAACATCCGATCTATACTATTATCTGTGAATTGATTTTTCGCAACGAAACTCCCACGTTAAAAGTTAGAATTGTTAATATCGTTTATGTTTTTAATAAACAATATATATTAATAGGTAATTTTATAAAATATTTATGCCCGCATATACTCACTACACACTACACATCCCTCGTTTTCGTTTATTATCTTACACCTAGTTATACCTAATTTCGAAATAAAAAGTTACAACTTCAGAGGAGACAATGGCATGGTGTTTGAGTCGTTAAAATCAAACTGAATAAACAATAACAATTAGTTTACTTTATATCATATAAGTCATATCCAAAAGAAATTTGAGGACATGAATATAAATCGTTTATACACTAATTACCGAATAAATTAGAAACCCGATTAATTAAAATATTTGGCATAAAGTAATTTGTTATAGAAAAACTATATAATATAATATGTATATGTAAACAATTTTAATATTTGAAGTTTTGATTCTATTATTTTGTTATTATGTTTAACATAAAGTTTATTCTGTTTTTCTGTTTTTCTGTTTTATAGATTTTATAGATTTATAAAAAATTTGGCTTAAATTAAATAGTAGCTCATTAAACACTAACCGGAGTTTGAATGGACTAAGACAAGGATTAAAAACCTTAGAGGTATCTCACTGGTCTGAAAACAAGTCACATAGATAGTCAACCCCCTCTAGTTCTAACTTCTAAGTAAGAAGAACGTTTTCACTTTTGTTGAGTGTCCTTAGGGCCACTACAACAACCAGAACAACAACTCTTTTTACTAGTCTCCTCACTCTTCAGCAACAATCCCACTTCTAGATCCTCTTCTTCATCCTCTTCAAGCTTCACCAGCGAGGGAGTAGAAGAAGAAGAAGGAGAAGCACGGTAACATGCAGACACAGCTTCAAACTCGTCACGTAGAAGCATCATACTATTGAGTATCACAAGCAAACAAGTTCCTGCATCTGCAAGAACAGCTGCCCAAATCAGAGGGTAACCTACAAAGCCAAGCACCATGATCGCTCCTTTTATGCTCACTGACAAAACCACATTCTCAATCACTTTCCTATGACTTCTCCTCGCTAGTCTCATCCCTTTTGGTATCTTCCTTATGTCGTTTGACATAAGAATGATATCTCCTGTCTCTGTTGCAAGTGCTGACCCTGAGATCCCCATAGAGATGCCAATGTCTGCTTTAGCTAAGGCTGGTGCATCGTTAAGTCCATCTCCTACCATCATTGTAGGCCCTTGGCTCTTGAACTCATCGATGATTCTTGCTTTGTCTTGTGGAAGAAGTTCACTGTGAACAATATCCAAAGCATTCCCTAGCTGTAATAATGATAACGTTGTGACTATACATTACTCCTAAAAGAGAGAGATGGGAATGATTAGTTTAGTTAGATACTTCACCTGTTGTTGAATAGACATGGCTGCATCTCTGTTATCTCCTGTGAGCATTGCAGTTGTGATGCCTAAGGACTTAAGCTCCTTGAGAGCTTGAGCAACCCCATGTCTACAACCATCCACAAGGCTGAAACATCCGCTCAGTTCTTCTCCAATGTATATGTAACCAATGGTCTTACCACCCTTGATATCCGGAACTTTATTTACCATCCACAGAGAAGAGATCATGCAACGTTTAGATAGATAAAATAACAATATAACAACATTCAATATAGCTTCGGTTGCAAAGTTTTGAGACCTGTTAAGCATCCAGCTCTCTGTGCAATTCTTTTGTTACCAATGTAAATATCTTGAGCATCTATTCTCCCATAGACTCCTTCTCCTGGAAAGTTCTGAAAGTTCTCAACCATATCAGGCTTAGGCTCAACAGAAACTGATCTCGCGTAGTCAATAAGGGCATCTGCCATTGGATGGCTTGACTTGTTTTCGATGCTTGAGACCCTATATGAAACCATCTCAAAAGTTTCAATCACATAGGCTAAACTCCGTTGAGAAAACTACATAGAGACTTACCAGTAAAGCAAACTTTGCAGGTTGATATTGTGAGAAAGAGACTGAAAATCTGAGACTGTGAACTCAGCTTTTGTAATAGTTCCTGTTTTGTCAAAAGCGGCAATCTTAATCTTTGCCAAAGTTTCTAGACAATCACCGGTTTTGATCAGAAACCCTGATGTGGCTGCCTTAGTAAGAGCACAAAAGGTAGCAACGGGTGTGGATAGGATAAGACCACATGGACAACCGCTTACTAGCACTACAAGTGCTAAGTGAAACCAGTGGCTGAGGTTGTGAGCCTTTAACAGAACCGGGATGAGAGCAAAGCATGCTGCTAGTACAACAACAGCTGAACAAAAGACAAGCCAAAATGGGATCAAGAACTCATCACATTATGTTTTAAATGCTGGAAGAAGATTACTGACCTGGAGTGTAGTAGCGAGAACATTTGTCTATAAGCCTTTGAGTTTTAGTTTGGCTTTTCTGTGCTTCTTCTACGAGTTTAGTCATCTTCGCAACCACGCAGTCTCTGGCTTGAACTGTTGTTTTCACCTTTATGTAACCTGCAAGATACAAAACATTTGTGTCAATGAGCTGAAAATTTATGATTATCTAAAGACTAAGATAAGGATTATGTTTTGGTACCATTGAGATTTATAGTTGCAGCCAGAACAAGTGAGTCTCTTTGTTTGGAGACAGGGAATGACTCTCCTGTCAATGTTTTCTCATCCACATCACAGCTTCCATCAACCACAACTCCATCAATAGGTATACTTTCACCAGCTTTGACTGAAACAACAGTGTTTAATCCAACCTCATCTACATCAACTTCTATTCCAGTTTCTGCTATCACTGCCTTTCGCGGTGCTAAGCTCATTAGAGATGACATCACTGTGCTTGCCTGAAAACAATGATGAAGTAAACCTAATGCTCAACATAATGATCACTTTGGTACTACCATGCAACTGACCTTATGAGCAGCACTTGACTCTAGCCAATCTGCAACAGAGAACAGAAACACAATTGTGGCAGCTTCTGTGTAATCCTCCATACATACCGTTGCAATCACTGTCAAGAACAAAATTTAGATGCATAAGTACACCAATAACCTCTCCTGCACTCAGATCATTACATCCTAAGTGAAACAAACTTAAACTAATGATGTTTTACCAGCAATAAGAGTGAGAGCGTTGATGTCAAGCCTGAACCTTGTGACAGAAGCAACAGCTTTGGCCAAAATAGGGTAAACTCCAACCACAACGGCAACAATAGCCAACCACTCAAGCAAACTATAAAAGTATTTGAAGAAGGAGAGAGCAAGTAAGACACCAGAAACCAATGCAAAAGGACTTGGCCATTGACTCTTGAAGCTTGTCTCTTCGTAAGGTCTCACGCTTGCCTCTAGTCTTGCTTCATTCAGAGCCTTGACTGTCAAGAAACACATAAGTTAGTATGTTAGAATCAAAGCGATGCAATTCAGAAAATGAAAAAAATTAATATTTCTTTTTTAGTTATTTACCGATTTGAAGCGGAGATATCAAGGTGGTGTCGTGGACTACGATGACGGTTCTTGAAGGGACGATGACGGAGAATTCTTTGACGCCGTTAAGTGGACGAAGAACGTCTCCGACAAGAGGAACCTCCATTGAACAGCAGATTCCGACCACGTCGAAGTAGCTTGTCTGTAGATTCTTCTTCGTCGCATCTTCACCGTCCGCCATCGTGGGATACGTGAAAGGTTTTCGGACAGGAATTCGAGGAGATACTTTTAACTTTTGAGGGTTCTTGTCGGAGGGAAATTAATTATTTGTTTTTATAGTTTTATTATTATTAATAGTAACTTTTGCATTTTTAAATCTACTTATAAGGAAACATATATGTTTATATTTATTACGGTGTGATGTTTTTCTTGTCCATGGTTTTTTTATTTAATTTTATTTTCCAAAATGGCAATGCTTAAATTTGATAGGCAATTACTATATTTTAAAATTAATTCATAATATAATAGTGTTTGTTTATTTTTGAAATTGTTACATATAATTAGATATTAATATCTATTACTAAAATCCATCTTTAAAATATTATAAAAAAAATACTTTAAGATAGACTTTAAAAAAATTTTGTCACAAAAATAATATTTAAGAAAGAAAATTATAAAAATAATTTTTATTAAATAGTGTAAATATACATTTAAAATTTTTGGGTTAATTAATCTAGACTTAGGGTTTAGAGTTATGAGGTGTGGTTTTAGGGTTGAAGTTTAGAATTGAAAAAAGTAAAAAAAAAATATTAATTTTTTAAAAATAAAAAAGGTTAATTTTATCATTTTTATTGTTGAGGGTTATTTTTATGACAAAAACTTGAAAAATGGTTATCTAGGAGATTTGCCCTATTATAAATATTTGTACTTCCCTCTTTATTTGTTTTACAAATTTTATTTGATTCTTAGTTAAAGTTAAAAATTGAGATTTTCTTCGTTTTTTAAAAAATAAAGACTTCTCTTCGTAAAAAAAAAGACTTCTATTCGTTGCGTAAATGTTTAAAAAATCTTGGAACTTGTGATGTTGATAATAAATTTTAAAAACTAGTAGCGTCTTGATTGATCTTTTTAATGTTCAATGTAAATTCAGGTTTTTTTACGAATGAAATTTCAGTTGACAATATATATTTTCAATCTATAAAGTGTTATGATGCGTAAATTTAATTAGCTTTTCGTGTTAGATCTTTTTACATACATGTTTTGTGTATTTCATAAATTATATTTCAGTTATATCTCATAGCTAAATGTTACCCGTTGAATTAATTTTCGTCTAATGTTTTTCCTTCTATCTTCTATTTCAATAATACTTGTAGTGTAAAAAAAAATAGAAAAAAGGTTTGATATGATTTTTAACATTTTAAGAGTAAAATATAACATTTATATTTCAATAGTTATATTTTTTTATAAACATAGAGTTAATTGTCGATACCATAATGGATTTTCTTATTGGGCCATACTGGGCTAGAAATAAATCTTGTAACGCTCCATCAAATATGTTTAGGAATGAGCGTTGCAATTGTAATAGCTGCTTCGTAAGGTTAATCAAAATACCAAAGGGCAGCATTGGAAGCCCATCATTTTATCTTCCATGCTCCACTTTTTTTTTTTTTAATTGTCTAAATTCTTCCACTGAAAATGTTCTGAAATTACAAAATTACTACTCTTGGGTGTAGCACAGTCAACATGCTCATCGTATTTTTTTCATGAAACAAATCAAACACCTTTCTTTGGGTTTTATAATCCATTTCCAAACAAATATGGAAACCTTTACACAAATCAATCTTATTTGTTTTAAAATGGAGGATAAGAATTTGAAGATATTGTTTTCTTCATAAAAAGTGGGACACAACATCATTGATTTGGTTTTCAGTCAACGGTTGAAAGTATGTAAATTTATAAATTAGTAAAAGAAAAACTGCATGTTTGTTGTAACTTGTAACGCCTAAACAAGGTTTATGAAGTAGTAGTAAAAAATTAAAACAAGAATGGTGTGTGGAAAGTGGCAACGCCTTTTGTTAAAGTTTCATATACGAATAAAACAAAACTGCATGTCCTAACGCCATTTAAAGAAAAAACTGCATGTCCTAACGCCATTAATAAATGAATGGGCCATGTTAAAGTAAACTGAATAAAGTACTGCTAACTTATAATAAAAACAAAAGAATAAAAAAACACTCCATTGACTAGAGCTTGCCACTTTATCCAATACCCGAATCCATACTCGAACCCGACCCAAAAAACTCAAACCGAAATTCGAACCAAAATAGCAAAATATCCGAATGGGTATTGAATTAGGAGAGATTGGATATTTTGATCCGAATGGATAATAGCGAACCCAAATGGATATTCAAATATAACCGAACATACGTATAATTAATCATATATTTCTAGTTTAGTTCTCTCATTCCTTCCAAAATACTTATATTAGTATTACATATGAGTTAAGATTAGATAATATATATATATATATATATATATATATATATAATTTCGGACAAAGTGATTTGCTACTTACTTAAAACGCATATTAAGTTTTTATTTCATGTATTAACAAAAATTGCATCCAAAATTTCAAAAAAACAATCAAGTTAATATCTTTATATTCTTAAATTTTTGTCTCTAGAACTATCAATCGTCCTATTAAAAATTTAAAAACAGTTAAACTAAAGACGTATTTTTAAATACGAAAAAAATAAGTAATGAATAAATTTGAATTGTTCAAAAGTTAAATATTCGAACCCGATCTAAAATAACCGAACCCGAACTAAAAATACCCGACCCGAAATATAAAAATATCCAAACGGATAATAAATTTCTATACCAAAATATCCAAAAATCCGAAATACCCAACCTAAACCCTGGTAATCCGAACCATTGACTGATTGAGACTGCTGTAAAATAATGATAAGAAAACATAAACACATTCAGAGTGGAGATTAGTCTATAAACCAACTCTTAAACCAATGCAAGAACAGTGGCACAGTCGAAAATAAATGTGAAAATCGAGGTCGATAATTATAACAAGTCGTATTCTTTATTTCTGTGTTCCACTCTTTTTATATTTCCAAAAATATATATTTTCTTTTTCTGAGTCATGTTCTTCTACTTCACCATCTTCTTCACTTCATCTCTCCTACTCAGACAACATTTTGACCGTTGTTGTTTTCTTCAACGTCTCTCTCCTTCTTCACGCTCCACAGCTTCTTCTGTAACACCTGAAAGGTTTGTCATCTCTCTCTCTCTTGCTCTCTTCCAAAAAATTAAAAAAAAATTATACAATCTTTTGATTTTTTGGGTCCCTCAGTGAAAAAGTTGGTAAACAAAATGTGTAAAAGAGTTATAGATTCTGTACTCATTTTCTTTACATTTATTTGTTTCACCTACAAAAGCTCATGATTCAGACAATAATTTAAGAGTTCTTTCTTGATTTCTTTGTCATTTTTATTATATGATGATGTGTGTCTGACAAATGAATAACCTCCATGGAAAAGTACACAAATGAGAGTAGTTTCAACTCAGTGTATAACTTACAAAATCACAATTTAAAAATCAAAACAATATATAAACGTTTTGTCACTTTAATTAATGTTATGTTGCTTTTTGCTAGCTGTTTCAAGCGTTTTAATTACATGTTAAGATTCTGACAATCTTGTTCTTAGTTGTGCAGTTCTCCAACAACACTTTATCCACAAGTTCTTGAGCTTTCGAATTGAAGCTAAAATTGTAAAACAAAATGGGATGTTCTAATTCAAAGTTAGGTGAGGATGAAGCTGTTCAGATCTGCAAAGACAGGAAGCGTTTCATCAAACAAGCAGTGGAACACAGGACAAGCTTTGCTTCTGCCCACATTGCTTATATCCAGTCTCTAAGAAAGGTTTCAGATGCTCTACGCGAATATATTGAAGGAGACGAGCCACACGAGTTCCCACTAGACACGTTTGTTACTCCAGTGAAGAGAATGAGCAGCTCAGATGGCTTCATTGAGTTATCTCAGAGCAAGGTCGAGTCAAAACTGGAAGTCAGTTACTTGATGGCTAGTGGAAGCAGACCGGTTCAAGTTGAAGAAAAGCCTCCAAGATCACCTGAGACTTACCATGTTGAGACTTATGGTTCAGATAGTTTCTTGGGGATGAAGATGGGCTCTCCTGTGCACAACAACACTAGTCCTAATATACCACCTCCTTCACCACATAACTCTCAATGGGACTTCTTTTGGAATCCGTTCTCTTCACTGGACTATTACGGATACAACTATGATAACAGAAGTGGTATGGAGGAAGAGGTGAGGCGAGTTCGAGAGGAAGAAGGGATTCCTGATCTTGAAGAAGACGAATCTCCAAGGTTTGAGGATCATCATAACATGAAAGCAACAGAAGATTGTAATGGATGTAGTAAAACGGATCAAGAAGGCAACGTTAGTGAGGATGTGAATGAGAGAGAAATGAACTGCAATGTGGTTACAACAGATGATGCAAAAGGAGAAGAAACACAAGGCTTCACTGTGTACTTGACTCGTAGACCGACAAGCATGGGAGAAGTTATTAAAGATCTTGAAGATCAGTTTGAGATCATATGTAGTGCTGCTAATGAAGTCTCAGGTTTATTGGAAGCTAGTCGAGCTCAATACATATCTTCTAATGAACTCAGTGGTAAGAATATATAGCATCTTCTTTGTTTCTGATTCTATACAAAAATGGATGTTGTTCTGAATCTTTCCTCTATTGCAGCCATGAAAATGCTGAATCCAGTAGCTTTGTTCTCATCAAGATCTTCTTCCTCCTCATCAAGATTCTTGATCAGCTCTTCTGGAAGTTCCAAGGAGAGTGGATTTGAAAGTAGCAGTGATTTTTCAGAAGAGTCTTGTATGCTTTCAGGTAGCCATCAATCAACATTGGACCGACTCTACGCGTGGGAGAAGAAACTCTATGATGAAGTTAAGGTAATAACTGCAACCTTTACTCTATCTATCTGTTTTTGACTAACTTGGTTATTGTGATAGTCTGGAGAACGTGTAAGGATTGCATATGAGAAGAAATGTTTGGCGCTAAGGAATCATGATGTGAAAGGAGACAACTCTTCTTCAGTTGACAAGACAAGAGCTACAATGAGAGACTTACATACTCAGATGATGGTCTCAATACACTCAATTGAGTCTATCTCCGAGAGGATCGAGACTCTAAGAGACCAAGAACTGCTTCCTCAGCTTCTTGAGCTTCTTCAAGGGTATGACAAAACATCTTTCTTGTGTTTAGGTCTCTCTTTTACTAGTAAGTAACAATGACAATGCCATTTTCTTTTACAGATTAACTAGGATGTGGAAAGTGATGGCAGAGTGTCACCAAATACAGAAGAGAACGTTGGACGAAGCCAAGCTATTACTTGCTGCAACCATGCCTTTTAACCATCATCACAAGCAGAGACAACAAACTTCACTACCAGAGATCAACACTCAGAGATTAGCTCGGTCTGCTTTAAACCTAGTTTCCCAGCTAAGAAACTGGAGTGTTTGCTTCCAAGCTTGGATCACTTTCCAGAGATCATACGTGTTGTCTCTAACCGGGTGGTTACTCAGATGTTTCAGATGTGACCCTGATCCGGAGAAGGTCAGACTCTCAACTTGTCCTCACAAGATCTATGAAGTGTGCATTGGATGGTCAAGGCTGCTCAACGGGTTGAACGAGAAGCCTGTGGTGGATAAACTTGATTTCTTTGCATGTGGGATGGGTTCAATCTTTGCTAGGCAGCTTAAGGAAGAAGATCAATCTCAGGGGAGAGATGGTTCGAGGAGCATGGAGCTTGTTGAAGCTGACAAGGTGGAGGAAGAGGAGGAGAAGATGATGAATGCTGAGAAACTTGCTGAGATTGCAGTGAAAGTACTCTGCCATGGAATGTCTGTTGCAGTGAGCTCACTTGCTGAGTTTGCCATCAGCTCGGCTGATGAACATTCGAAGCTCGTTAACCATCCAGAGGAGGCTATGTCAGAGAAGCAGCATCCGGAGCAAATGTAAACATTTCTTTGATTCATTTATTTTCTTCGGTTTAGAAGATTAGGATCTTATGTTAGTTATTACTATAGGAGGAGCTGCATCTTTTTGGTTTAGGCTTATTATTAATTTTAAGACGCATAAGAGTTAGTTTGTTCAAAGCAAGAGGTGTCAAGTAACCAAGGTAAGCGTTCTTGATGCTGTGGTTAATCAATGAATGAGTTTAGGTTCAGCTTCCTATGTTTAAACCATTTATCATGGTGGAGGTTTGCATGGACTATCTATAGATAGTTAAATTTGCATGTCCACGGTAGGATGATATATGTGAAAATTTCTAGTGAATATGAAGCTGTAACAAAGGGCAAAAATTAACAAATGATTTTCGATGTACTTCCACATTCAGAATGTTTTAGGTTATAAAATTGAATTGTGACGCAAGAGTACTCTAATTATATGACATCATATCATGAAAACATTACTACCATTTTTCTTTAAGTAGAATAGTTATATGGTTAACACAATGACATGTACTCAAATAATACGTATGGTTTACTTAACATCATAACCATCTTTTCATTATTGAAAATAGAATAGATGTTGAAATCTGAGAAACCACATAGATTCAATTTTACTTTTGTGATGAAAACACTATTTGAATATGAATATGAATATGATCTCATACATACAATTTGGCATTGTGTTTTATTCCAATAAAATTTTAAGAGTGGGTTAGTATGTCAGCTCCATCTTTGGTTATAAGATTTGTATGCTCGAATTGGGCAGAGGTACTTGCATCCTCCATTACTATGGGCAGTGACAGGGCGACTAGGAGATACGTTTCCTGGTTTCAGATTTTATCTGGGCTCTTGTATATTTTGTAGAAACTACTAAACATATATTGAGAGGGAATATAAAAGAGACAAGATAATGAAAGACTTAACGTGAAAATAAAATATTTAATGAGAGATATGAAAAATCAAAATAAGGAAAAATATCTGTAACTAAGAATAAGGAAATACCTACTCATATAAATAAAAGGAAGTACCTATCCGTATAAATAGAGGATGAGAGATCGGTTCTTTATATTCTCATTCAAGCATAAACAGAACCCTAAACATAAAACATAGGGAGTCAAAAACAAAACCCGATGAAGAATCCATGCGACCCCAAGGAAGAGCCATCACGTACGAAGAAACTGAAGCTGTCTTACTCGTCTCCGAGTGGGTTATCTTTGTTGCCGGAAGAGATGGTACTAAGTTGCTTGGCCCGTGTCTCAAGAACGGACCATGCTTCCTTATCTCTCGTCTCCAAGTGGCACCGTTCAGTAGTGGCTTCGCCTGAGTTGTACGACTTCAGATCCCTTTTGGGCTTCACCGAGAACCGTATCTATCTATGCTTAACCATCCCTCCAGACCCAAACCCACGCTGGTTCACCCTCTCCCCAAAAGCCCTTAACCGGCGGCTGGTCCCAGTGCAATCATATTTTTACCAGCCTCCGGAAGCATCTTCCATAGTGGCTCATGGTTGTGGGATCTATATCATGGGTGGTAGGGTTGGCGGGAGAGCCACGTCGAGTGTATTGTTTCTGGATTGTAGAACTCACACGTGGAGCACTCTCCCCTCCATGGCGGTGGCTCGATATTCAGCCGTGGCGGGCGTGGTGGACGGGAAGATATACATTTTTGGAGGGTGCGATGGCTGGAAGGCGTCCAGAAAGTGGGGAGAGGTTTTCGACCCAAGCAGCAGACTTGGGATGCCCTGCCGTTGCCACCGCCTAAGAATAATTTTCCCTTAGTATGTGAAAGCATAGTGACAGAGGAGGAGAAGGTGGTTGTTATGAATGGTTAGAGGGATATGTTTGTTCTACATACCAAGTGAAAGCAAATGGAAAAAAGGGTTTAGGGAAATCTCCGGAATTAAAAGGTGTTGGCATGTGATAGAGAATGTCGTGTACTGCAGTGAGAGTGGTGGGCGGATATTGTGGTGTGAGCCAAGTGAATTGGAGCGGGATGTGATGGAGTGGAGAGAGGTGATGGGCTTGGAGGCTCTTAGGAAAACTCTTGCTGCCTCCAAATTGGTTAACTATGGTGGACGGGTGTGGGATCAATGGGAGATATGCAGAAGATCGGAACCGATATTAGCGTTGGGACTGGAGACAATGGAAGTCGATGATATATATCCTGGGCACAAACTGAGCAACTCTGGTCCCAACATGTTGATTTTCTGGGACGTACTTGCTCCTCATAAGTTGGAGATTTGGTGTGCGGAGATCTCTTTGGAGAGACGCAAAAAGACATGCGAGATTATAGGAAACATTGTGTGGTCCGAAGCTGTCATGACACTCGATCCTCTTCCACATCAGCATCATTGTAAGATTTTGTCTGCTTTACCTCTCAACCTCTGACCAAAAACTCTATTTTTGTTGGATTTGTTTCTCTTTCTCTATTAGTTTTTTTTACATAGGTCTTTGAAATTCTTCTTAACATTTTGGGTATGTGATTGAAATTTTGATTTTGGATATTTTTCTTTTTTTTGCTAACCAGCAAGCGTTTTTTCATATGTAGTGGAGTGGTGATACAAAGTATCATGACTTAGCAGCCACACCATTCTGCACTTAATGGAAGAATTCAACTGTTCATGATTTTTGTAGAAACGTGCGTAGTAATAATATTAATTACTCGTAATCACAAATAATTCATGAGTAGAGAATGTTGCAAAATATCACCGCCATCTTATTTGTGATTACGAGTAAATATCACCCTTCTCTTATATTACACTTGTAGAATTATTTACAGCTTCTAATTTTAAAGGATAGGGGGTGTTATTGAGTCCTTCAATGCCGCGCTTGAAGTCTTAACTTTGAAACCTGATCTGCACACCATCCAGGACTTCCTTCTCCATGCCCCGTCCAAGTATGGGGTTGAAATAGATGCATGGTAAAGGTTACAAACCCAATGTGAAGATCTACCAGAGGATGGTATACTATTTGTGTAAGGCACGAAAGTTTGATTTGGGTTATCCCATGTGGAAGGATTGTATGAGAAAGAAGTGGTAACCAAACTTGGACACAGTTGGTGTGTTGCTGGATGGACTTGTGAAAAAAGGCCAGCTTGACCAAGACTAAGTTGATTATGGGGCTAGTTCACAAATGCGGCATTTGCAAATTTTAGAAGAATCTTTTGCCATGTGCTGGAGAATAGGAAATTTGACTGGTGTGCACACACGCGTGGCTTAAGCACTGAGTGAGCCGAGGAAAAAAAGATAATGATAGATAGATGGATACAAACATAGGCATCAACCAGATAAGTTTTGTGGGTTACTCGATCACGACAAAGATAATGAGGAGGAGAGTTAACAAAGTCGACGGTCTGAGAATCCTCTCTTGACAAGGAGACAGACAAAGCGGTAGAGATACCCCAAAGAATCCATGCTAAATCGGCTTTCTATGTTGTTGTATCATCGTGAGATATGGATTTCTTATTGAGCTATGGATTTTTGGTTTTACAAAAGAATACTAAACCATCAAAAGAGTACTAGTACTGATATATTCCACTCACTAAATTTTAATATTAGCAAACTATTGTAATATTAGTAAACTGAATCAGAATTGTTAGTGGTACTAAAACAATTCTCGTACACATCATGTTGAGGATCGTGTTATAATTACTTTTTTGTTTTCAAAAATATTCCAATTAAATATTTTGTGATTTATTATAGTTTTCCTTGTTTTTTTTTAAAAATAATATATTATCACATGTTAGATTACATTATTCAACTGATTTTCACACTACAAAACATATTATTATAATTTTAACACTTTTGATAATATGAGTAATGTGCTTTTACTTTATTGTCGCAAATCTTTTCCACTACATGTAGTTTTTTGTAAAAAAGTTTTAGATTTATCTATAAATATTTTCTGGAGTATTTGTTAAAACTATAAAATGTAGATAATGTTTACATAGAATAAAGTGGAAAATTTCTAATAGAAATACCTTAAGATAGAGATAAAAAAAATTATCTCCAAAATAACAATCAAAAAGAAAAATGATAAAATAAACTTTATTAAAAGTTGTAAATATATATTTACTCTTTGGGTTAACTAATCAAGAGTTAGAGTTTAGAGTTATGGGGTGGGTTTTTGGAGTTGAGATTTAAAATTTTAATATTTTTTTAAAAATATTAAATTTTTCAAAACAAAAAGGTTTATTTTAGTCATTTTTTTCTTTAAGATCTATTTTGTGACAAAAACTTCAAAAAAAAAAATATTTGAGAGATTTGCCTAATTTCTGGGGAAAAAATTAAGAACAAAATTTTGTTCATCTTTATTTATGTTTAATAATTTATTTATTTATTTATTATTAAACAGAACTTGATGTTTTTAATTAGTGTGATTAATAATTCACTGGACACATTCGTTACTCCAGTGAAGGGGACGACCAGCTCAGAGGGCTTCATCGAGTTATCTCAGAGCAAGGTAGAGTCAAAACTAAAAGTCAGTTACTTGATGGCTAGTGGAAGCAGACCGGTTCAGGTCGAAGAAAAACCTCCTAGATCACCTGAGACTTACCATGTTGAGACTTATGGAGCTGATAGTTTCTTAGGGATGAACATAACCAACAGTCCTAACATACCACCTCCTTCACCACATAACTCTCAATGGGACTTCTTTTGGAATCCATTCTCTTCACTGGATTATTACGAATACAACTATGATAACAGAAGTGGTATGGAGGATGAGGTGAGGTGAGTTTGTGAGGAAGAAGGGATCCCTGATCTTGAAGAAGAAGCTTTGCTGATGAACACTTAGCTCCTTAACCATCCAGAGGAGGCAGAGCCAGTCCAAGATATAGACATTTAGTATAATTGTTATAATTTATTAATAAATGTTTAAACAGCCTAACTAATAATTTAGATTTGTAATTAAACTTGCACGAGGTGTTCGAAACTCCTCCTCTGGTGACGGACGCAAGATAGTGATTTTTTATGCTTTTTATTGTCAAAAAAAAAAAAAAGATTAGTAGTGTATAACATGTGTAGTTAATGTATATGGTTTAGTTGGCAATTCTCTTAAAATTCGGTTAAGTGGTCATTTAACGGTTTGGTCATCGGTTAGACTTTGGCGGTTATTACCGGGCTTTTGTCGGCTTGAGCAAAAGAAATACAAAGTGGAGCTCCCTTTGAGGGTTTTAGGCCGCCGTCGATTGTTTGTCAGCTCACCGGTAGGGTTTTAACAAATCCCTCTTCTTCTTCTTCTTCTCATCGACCCTGTCACTGTCATCTCTTCATACTCATCTTCTTCTGAGAGTCCAACAACCTTAGAACGTCGAAGATGAAAAGGAAGCAAACTAGTCCGGCGCAGAAACTCAATCCCTCGAAGCAGACGAAGAAGACGAAGAAGAACCCTCAAACCCAATGTGTCGATGCCCCAGTAGAGGTCGTAAAAGCCAAACCTTGTGATCAAAAGGAAACCGTTTCGGGAACTGTTTCCGAAGAGGGTCCATGGAAGAACCTTGAGCTTATACTTTCATTGCAGAGCAGTGATTTGAGCGACAAAGAGTGAGTTTGTTTGCTTATACTGATGATGTAACTGCTTTAGTTTGTTGAAAGTTTGTGACTTTGAATAACATATGCGGAGAGTAGAAAGAAAGATTGTGAATTTGTATCTGATATGTGATTTTACCTGTTCAATTTCTCAAAAGATTCTATTTTTTTTTTTTTGAATAATTCTAAGGGACTATGATTTTTGCAGGAAGATGGAGTTGGCTTTCAGTTTTGTGGAAGCATATGCAGGAGCGAAAGGGAGTGACGAGGATGATGAAGATGAATGTCAAGCGGTTACTATATCGCGTCTGGTTATGTATCTCAGTGACTGGATCCAGTCACTCTTTTTCTCAAAAGAACAGAACTTTCAAGTTAAGGCTGAGATATGTTTGGACTTCAGATGCTGGAACATCCTCAGGTTTTGCTTGAAGCAGTCATCAATCTTGCACGTCCCTATCAATTCGTCAAGATACCTTTTGAAGGCTATAGGGTTTATCGCGGGAGATCTACTGTCTGCACTGAACAGGGCTTTGTCTTCAGGGGTTAGTTTCGGTGATGGTCAAGGTTTTGAAGCTTTCAGTTCTGTGGTTGACTGTGTAGAGTTATTGTTTTCATCAAAAAGTGGCCTTTTCAATGATAATTTCGACTTGTGGTTCTCAGCTGTCGAGCCTGTTCTCAAGCTCACACATAGAGTTCTTGCAGAGAATGTCAAAGATGGTAATGCATTTGTTCTTAAATTCTCTTGCTTGGTTCTTGAGCCGTTCTCTACGTTTATGGTTCAGCCAACTAAGAAGAATGGGTTTCATGATTTCGTGGACAAGCTCGTTGAGCCCTTACTGAGTGTCTTGGGTTTACTGTTACCCAGCGAGGGCAAAGGTCATGGTTTAGAAACGACCTTGTTGAAGTTGATACAAGAAATACTATCTCTGGGTCTGTTTCATTCATCTCACATTGATGGGTTTTTAGGCCTAGGCGGAGTGGAAAGGTATTTGCCAGAATCGAAAGTGAACAAAACCGTTTTGAAAAGCTATCATCGGCATTTCTTTACCAAGTTTGAGAACATGTTACTGATGAAGAAGGAGGTGGAGCTGAGTTGTATGGGGTCATTGTTTAGTTTGTTTATAAACAGAGTGATGAAACAGCAAAGAGATTCAAATCAGCTGGCTACAAAGGCCTCACCTGCTGGGCAAGCAGAAGTAAATCCAGGGAAGCAGCACGGCACTGCTACAAATGATAACGAGTCTTCTGCAAAGAGTCATAGCTCAAGTTTCCTCCGCTGGGAGTCACGGAAATCACTTTTTGATTTCTTCCTGCATCTTATGGAACCTATATTGCTGAAGATCGATGGACATGTTCAATCTAACTCTGACATTGCATCTCTGTTAGCTGATTTCTGCTGTTTGATCAAGTCCGCAAATAGTTTGCTGTTCCACTTTGCTCATGAGAGAATATACGTAAAGACAGAGGATGCATCTGAAGGAGCTTGTTTTTGTTTCTTGAAGAAAATCTTCACAACAATAGTTTCAGTTGCTTCTCAGTTACAAAAATATCACACATATTCTGAAGGGTCAAAGATGCATGTTTTGTTAGCCAAGGAGCTTATAACTGCGATAGGCTACTTGTTGCAAGTTGAATACGAAGTCATTGAGAATGATTTAGTTACTTTGTGGCTAACCATTCTCTCTTTCACGAGGTTTAGTAGTCTTTCATCAGAGAATGCAGAAGCTGATTGCCTGTTGACTTCATTGTTACTTGGTCTTGGATGCCAGTTGATAAACTTATACAGTGACCTCCGCCAGGTTTGTCAAATTCTATTCCTTTGAGTGGTTGAGTTTTCTGCCTTTGTAGTAATCTTTCATGTTGGCATTGTTTTCCTGAACAACACTAATTTAACCCTGATTATATAGGTAAGCGTTGCTGTATATGCTATGTGCAAAGCTGCAAGGCTTGTGATACCTGCTGATGGTGATAATGGGGAGATGGTCGACATCAGAGAGCTTCCACTGTCTACTGTTTACCTTGTAGAAAGAAGCGCACAATCAGTGGAAAAGCTCTTGTCATGTCAAGATTTAAGGCTTGCTATACATAGAGCTATTAAAATTATACCAGAAGGCCAAGCATCTGATTTTATCAAGAGCTTGACTACAGATGTATCAGAAACCATAGATTGGATAAGAGTGAGTTGCTCAGCAAGTTCTAGAGAACAGGTAGCAGCATTCTTGGCTGGAGCTTTGTCTGCTATCTATTCACTTGTTTTGGACTCGCTAACTATTAAAACCGGGAATTGTATCAGTGTTGGCGAGTCCATGAATTCTCTGGTGATTCTCATCCGTCCTTGCTTAACTCACCTGGTTTCTTCCGACTCAGACTGCATTGAAAATTTCTTTTCTGCTGTCACCGGAAAAGGTTTGGACATTATAATTGCTGAAAAGAATAGAGAGACCTACAGAAAGTCTGTGCGCTTGTTTATTATCTTCTTCTTGCGAATTTACATGTCTTCCCGAAGCTTAAGCAGGCAAGTGATTAGTCTCATGCCTCCGAAAAAGTCAAAAGAGATGGCTAGTATTATGGGTGACTCTGCTACAGCTCGTCGCGGAAGTGATTGGGTAAAAAAGAAAAGTTGGAATGATGAAGGCTATTTTTCATGGATCTGCCAACCTTCAGCTTCTATTGTTGACATCATTAAACAAATTTCAGCTATTTGCCTCAAGGATGACAGTGCAGATTGCTCCTTGCTGATATATACATTATATGGAGTCTCTCTTCAGAGACTTGTTGATTTAAACAGGGACATAAAATCACTTGATTATGTGTCACAGATAAGTGATCATCAGATGCATGATACAGTCCTTGAGCATGTATCAGTACTTAAGTGTGAAGGCGAAGAGCTTACTGATTTCCTTTTGAGTAACACCATCATACCAGGAGTTACTGAAGTTGGAACTTTTGAAACGTTGGATAACACTGATCAGTGGGTTCTCAGGGCTTCTGGCATCGACAGGAAGTGTTTGCCTGCTGTGCGTTTGTGGCTTCTTAGCCAGCATATTGATATTTGGTGCCCTCATGCAGGAAAAAAGAATATGAAGAACTTCTTGTCTCAGCTAATAGGAAGTTCCGTTCCTTGTATTTTGAACGGAGTGGATGTGTCTAATCTTGGCTTGGAGAATAATGTAGACAAAGGCACTCAAAATAAGAAAATAAGGTTGGAACAGTCTTCGTTAGGGCTTCTTTGTGATTCAGTATTGTATGAGCATGAAGTAAGTCATCTTTCTTTGTGCAATATCATTCAGTTCCTTTTTTTCTTTTGCTTTGTTTCTTTATACTCCTTTATCCATATATTCATTTGAGTTTTTTCTACTAGTTTGTTCGCAGGTATTTGGCGCCTAGTTTTTCACACGTACTCAAAACAACAACAGAAGCATTTTTCAAGGACTTTACCGAAGAAGTAGATTCACTACCAGATTGGTCAGAGGTTTTAATATTGCTTGAAAGTTCAGTTGCCAAGTTTCAGTCAGAATCCTTTGTCGAGGCGCATGTGTCACAGCTGGACAATGGAAAGTATACAGCATGTCAAAATTTGCTAAATATTTTATGTGGGATGCCGAAGGAGTATATGAATAAGAAGTCACTCCAACTTTATGCAAGTTTTCTTCTCGACCTTGAGAGGTAAATAATAGTATAAAGCATATGCACCTTCTGTATGTTTGATGTAGTTAGGCGTATCAGTTATCCTTAACTTTGTTGGCAGACATTTTAACAACTTATACCTTTGTTTATATATCTTGTAGGTTTATAGTTTTTAGCATGTTGAGATGTTTGAACAAGCTGTCCCCGGGTGATATGCAAAACCTTTTCAACCTGTTCATCACATGCAGAAAAACTTTGAAAAATATTGCTATGGTTTCTTGCGACAAGGTGCTAAGATCTACCAAGTTGCCTTTATCTGATATTTCGTTGTTGGCTTCTTGGCTTTTCAAATCAGTACAAGCTGTGGTTACTTGTCAAGAGAGAGTTAAGAGTGGTTTTACAAGAAAATCAAGGGACGCCCTCTTTACTTTGATGGACCACACATCATATATGTTTTTAACCATAAGTAGAGATCAATTCAGCAGGGCGCTACCACTGTTTGATGGACAACTCATCTCAACAGAACTTTCTGATGGAAGTGGAGAAGCAAACCTTGCATTTGAGAGCTTGACAGAACAGGCAGAAACCCTACTAATTGATTTAAGGGCTACCTTCGGAGATGGAAATACAGTCTTTGAATGTAAGACTCTGGTACTGAACAAGTTAGTACCCATATTTTCTTCTCTTAGTGGGTTGTTGTGGGGATTAGCATCTACAGTGAGTCACAGAGATATGCAGAAGAGCCATAAGAACGCCAAACTGAAATGGAAATCAGAAGAATTCTCGAAGCTTTCTGGCATTATCCATGTGCTTAGCAATTTTATTGAGGTTTTTGCACAGTACCTGTTTCTTAATGCTGATGTGCAGCGAGAAATTCGAACCAGTGTCAACTGGACTGGCTTGCTTGATGGGACCGAGAGTTCAAATGGTCTTGTGTGTGGTGACATGGTGGAGACTAGCAGCGATGTGAAAAAACAAATTATTGAGAGCTTAATAAAGGGGAATTCTACGGAAGTAGTATTGGCACTCAGGCATCTGTTAATTGCTTCTGCTGCTATTTTGAATCTAAACCTGCAGATCAAGGGAATTACATTCTCACCCTCATTTGTCCCTGTTCTCACAGGCATCTCATTTGATCTACTGTCTGTATTAGCAGGCATGAGCGAGTTACCTCTCGAATTCTCATTTATATGGTTGGATGGTGCAGCGAAATATCTAGAAGAATTAGGGAGCCACCTGTGCTTATTTAAACGTATGTTAAACAGAGATCATCTGTACTCAAAGTCGATTGAGTTGCATCTGAAGGTGATTGGGAAATGCATATCGCTACAAGGAAAAGAGGCTACCTTGGAATCTCACGAGACGGGATTTGGTGCTAATGTAATCCATGCTAAGAAACTGCAATCAGAAACAAGCCGGTCTCAGAGATTACATTGGTTGGAGGAATTAAAAGGGAGGTTTAGAATGTCATTTAAAGTGTTAATACATAATTCCTCAGAGGAGTCACATTTAAAGTCAGGACTAGAAGCTATAGAAAGAGCACTGGTTGGAGTATGTGAAATGTGTCCAGCTATCTATAGCATACAGACTGGAGACAGAGATGGGGGTAGAATCTCTGAAACCGCTGCGGCTGGTATCGACTGCCTGGACCTAGTTCTGGAGCATGCCACAGGTAAAATTTATTTTCCTATAGGCAATCTTAAGTATATTTGATGAATTTGTAGTGTGATTCAAACAAACTCAAGTTTTGATTATTTTGCTGAATGTAGCATTATAGCCCGTTTGACTGAACAGTAACATTGTTTTGTAGGTCGCAACCGTTTGAATGAGGTGAAAGGACGCATTCAGGGCTTAATGTCGGCAGTGTTCAGTATCATGGCTCACATGCAGAGTCCATTTATCTTCTGCACAGATGCAGTTGGTTGCAACCAGGGTCCCAAATCTCCAGATGCTGGATCAGTCATCCTCATGTGTGTCGAAGTCTTGATAAGAGTAGTCGGGAAACACGCATTGTTTGAGATGAATCCATCTCACATAAGCCAATCTATACATATGCCCGGAGCAATTTTTCGTGATTACCTTCAGATTACAAAGGTGGGATTAGGAAGCTCTAAAGATCTTAAAGTGGACCAGAAATTCTCAGTGAACATGTATGCTGCTTGCTGCCGACTAATATATACAGCTGTTAAGCATCATACGAAGTAAGTAGAGTTTTATTTTGCCTACACACAAAGTCAATTACCGTCTTAGAACTGTCTCTGATATTGTCCTCTCTGTGCCTTTTCAATAATCTAGAAAAGCTGAGGGCTCTATTGCTACACTACTAGAATCTGTTTCTGCGCTTCTTCATTGTCTGGAGACAGCAGGAAACAAAGTTGGTAAGGGTGCTTCATTTGAAGTGGAAGAGGGAATCACATGTGCTTGTTTTCTTCGGAGGATCTATGAAGAGGTAAAATCACTGCATGACATTTTACTGATCCTACAGCTATGTATATATATCATGTTTTTATTTGCTTGTAAAACTACTGAATTGCAGCTAAGACAGCAGAAAGAAGTCTTTGGACATCATTGTTTCAAGTTCTTGTCAACTTACATATGGATTTCTTGTGGATATGGTCCTCTTAAAACGGGTATCAAAAGGTAACAACAGCCTTCTTCCTTTTGCATCTCTCTTTTTACACTTCCCTTTCCGTCAACCACGTTAGAATCTTTTTCAGTTTTCTTTAAAGTATGGCTTGAGATGGTGTTCTTGTCCTGAAGTTATAGGATGCCACCTAGATAAGACGATAGGAATTAATTAAATGAGTTTGCAACTATTGCAGGGAGGTAGATGAAGCTTTAAGGCCTGGTGTGTATGCTCTCGTAGATTCTTGCTCTGATCAGGATCGTCAATATCTCCATACAGCATTTGGTGGTAAGTACCCTTTTCTTTTTAATACTCTTTTGAAGGTTCTAATTCTTAGAAATGGGTTTTTGATGTAATTTGTAAGTCTCATGGTCTTTGTTTGCTCTTCTGCAGAAGGTCCTTGTAGGAACTATCTAGCAGCTCTGAAACAAGAGTCCGACATGAATTTCAAGTACGAAGGAAAGGTTTAGAAACACCATTACTCTTTTTTACTCTTCTAACGTTGTAGTAAGTTCCTAATGGGATTTACTCATTTATTGATTGTGTAATAGTATGCTTCGTTTCTTTGTTAGAGAGAATAATAATTGATAATTAAGTTACGGATCGATTTTGTTTTGGTTCTTGTCTGCCACTAAATTAATCACACTTCTTGCTAGGAAGTTGAAATTATATTACTATTAGTTTAAATTTTTTTTTTAAAAGAAGTGCTTAGTGATTGTCAAATTAGAGAGCACCTTGTTCTGCGGCGGCTTCGTCAACTACCAGTTTCTATGATGCTTGGGGCGATGTTGACTATACATTCTTTTGGGGACGGTTTATGTGGCAGCTGTAGTAAATAAATAAAAAATAAGACAAAAACGCCATTGTCTTTTTAGTCTAATCATATTTGTTGGAGCCGAAAGTGTATTTTAGTATGGTCGGTTCCTTATTTTCAATAGAAAAATTAATTTGATGTGTATACATTTCCTGAAAGACAATAAAACATTTAACATATCCAACCCTAAACAAGTCAATTACTCTGAAATTTTTGACAACGAAAGTGTATGCTATTGTTTCTGATTTCTTCTCTAATATTTCATTCGTTTCATTTTAATTGTCGTTTTAGATTTTTATATACAGATTAAAAATATATTTAATTTTATATATTTTTAAAATAAAAATACTATTACATATACACTTAATTATATTTAAATCAATAAAAAATAAAATAATATATAAAATCAATAAATGTTACATTAAAATTATAAACAACATTTATTTTAAAAAAAAAAAAATTATTCTACAACAACAATTAATTTGAAACAGAGTTAGTAATTAATAGGCTTTATGTGATTATCTCTGTATAGTTGTGGACGTGCAGCCGAATATAGAAACAGCCTCTGACCACTTTTATACATTAGTTACGTAGAATTTATATTCGAATCTTGTAACGTTATAACTATGCAGAAGCTCTGAAAAAAATATGTATAAAAGTGGTTTCACAGGTTGTGTGGTGTAATGATTAAACTATCACTAGCATTTAGATCGTTGGTCCAACGTATAGTTGATGTATGGAATCAATTTTCGGGTCAAATCTGAGGAGTTCATCAAAATGTGGCCATACGACAAAGCATGGGAAACGTGTCTTTTGCCCCCCAAAAAATAACATATTTTGTAATATAATCTTGCGAATTAGAAGATGGACATAGTTAAACTAATCTCATTTGTATGTACTCGTATTTTAGATAGTAGCAAGTGTAAAACCTAAGCGTCATCTGTAAACTTTAAATAGATAAAAAGCAAACAATCATCATAAGTTTAATAACTAAGTAATATGATTACTACAAAAGTTTAAAATACATTTTTTAAATAATCAAATATACAAAGTGTGGTCACAAACAATACTCTCGTTATAATTGCATATCAAATAATACAAACTTTTGGTCATTTTAACATGAAACAACCGATATCTTCTAAGACTATTTTTATTTTTGTTTAAAAAAACTTAACAAGTCTTTAATGCACGTATAGTTTTAAAAAAGAAGAAGCAATGCACGTATAGTCACGATGCGCAAGAGGCAGGTAAACTAAAAAGCGTATCTAACAAAAGTACAAAACTATTACCAAACACATACAATCTAGATTAAAAAAAATGGTCCTTGTTTCTGAAAACGAATATTCGTGTGTTCAGTCTTTCGATCTCTTTGCTAGTTTCTTCTTATTTTTTTTTTTTAGTATGACATAAAAAACAGCAATCACGTTATACTGAAAACAACACAACAAGACCATTGAATCATTGATAGATATATTTTGTTCCTCATACGTATTAATGTAATTTCCAGTACTATACGCTTCAGATTATTTTGCACTGGGAATAGAAAAGATTAGAAATACTCGTTCATTCGATTGGGTGAATACGACTTCAAGAAATTCTCGTGTTATGTAAGTTGGAGTGAGTCTCGATTTATAAGTAGTTTCAGGAAAGCTCAAAATCTAAGAAAACTTTGAACTCTAAACAAACAACTATAAAAATTAATGAAATAGTTTTATTATAATATTTGTCAGAGTAAAAACAAATCAACAATTATGAAATAGAGGAAATTAATTTCTAAGATTAAAAGAAACTCATATTTAACACACCTAAGCAAAAATATTAAAACACCTGTCAAAGATTTTTATTTTAATGATATGGACAGAATCTTGTCTATTTCTTATATACAAAATTAGTCTAATTAAATCACCTAGGGAACGTTTCACAACAAAAAAAATATCACGTAGGTAACTTCTTTATTCATCAGACCTTTTTTATTTCTCTTAATTCATGAAATTATATAGTATTTTCCAATCAATCATCAAAAAGCTCAAATTATTTAACCAAGGCTGAGAGAGAGAGAGCAAGAAAGTATGCCAAACAGCCTTAAAGTTAAAGGTAATAGTAACTTTTGCTTGTTCTTCTCTTCCTCTTGGTGTTTATTTTATTTCAGTTATTTAGAGCATCAGCAGTGATTAAAAATGTGTGAGTCTCTTTAAAATAATAAAATATTAATAACTAATTGGACATTTATTTTTTCTTTTGTTTTCATTTTCTAAACCAGTAAAGAATTAACACGTGACAGAGAAGCTCTTACCATGTTTGTGTGAGTCTCCCCACGACCAGACGTCTCTCAGTATTCTGGATTCTCTCTCCTTATTTTGCAATTCTTTCTATTATATTAATGTGGAGAAACGGGTCGAGAAACGACCGCTGCTCATGCTCTTAATTCTAATGTAATGAGCTTATAACTATTTTTTTTGACAAACTACTTATAATTAAATTTAATAACCGCAAAATGTTGAATACAAGAGTATACATTTAGGAGAAGATTGAATAAGTATTTATGGAAAGATTGACTTGGTGGAAATAAGCTTATATATCATCTATAAAAGAATAAATAAATATTCCTATATAAATAAAAAAGGAGATGTGACCAAATTTAGATGTGAATTTAATTACATATCTTTAGAGTTAATGATTTTGTAGTTCTAAAGTCATAAACTTAATTATTATTATTTTCATTACAAAAGATATTCAAATCTTCCCTGGCATTGTTGTCCTAAACCTGAAGCGTATATGTTGTCAAAACATTACTGGACTGAGAAAAAAATTAGTACATTTTATTTTTGCAACAGATAATTACTGTGGATGACAAAAAAACAGATATTTACTGTGTAAAAAATTGGGCAGAGAAATCCAAAAGTGGTAAGGACTAGACATAAAATCACAAAACAAAAACATACAAAATTCTATTTTTTTTCTGGTTGTCTGAGAGGAAAAAACAAAGGAACAATTTTTCACCAAAGGTCTAATTTTGTTGTTGACTTCTCTGTTTTTTTTTTGTTATGTTTATGTTTTATAAAACAAAAGGAACAATCAAAAGATTATTTTTACAGTGGATGGATTGTATTTGTGTATGTGGGTTAGTGATAAGCACGCCTGGCTTCTCATCATTCCCTCCAACCTCTCTCTCTCTCTCTCTCTCTCTCTAGCTCTAAAAGATTGTTCTTTTCTCTCTCTAAGACTTCAATTGTTAGTCAGCTTCTCTCTCTAAATAAAGCTTTCAATTCAATTCTCCGTTTCTTCTTCTTCTCTCTCTCTCTCTGTCACTTTTTCCTCTGTTCATCTTTTGCTTCGTCTCTCAGGGAAAGGTTGTAAATTTGACTAAAATTTTGTATCTTTTTTGCAATTTTTTTCTCTCATCAGATTGGATCTGGGCTTGGAGCTGAACATCGGATTTGTGAAGGTAAAATACTGAAACGTATATTCGATGTTTTAGCTTTCGCTCAGAAAGTTTTAAGCTTTCTGGGTGAGTTTATGTTGGATGAGTTTATTTCCATTGATCTGATTGTTGATATATAAAGTTTATTGATTGGTGTGAAGGCAAAAGGTTTAGTTAAGTTAGTGAAATAGGCTTGTAGAGCTTTATCTTGGGTTTTGTGATGATACAGATGTTGGGTTTGGTGAGATATATGATGATGTTTGAATGGATATGAGTTTTTAATTGTTTGTTCGTCCGTCTGGGGAATTGAAATTGACACAAACCCTTCTTCCGATGTAACACAAGTCTGGTTATTTTGAGTTTATCTGAGTGGGTTTTATTGATAATGAGTGATAACGCCTTGTCTTTTGACTGGGTTTGACTTGAATTGATGGTGACCGGTTTCAAGTCATGTGTTTCTTCTAACTGGTCCTCTGGTTTCTCTTCTCTTCATCAGCTGAATCCAATCCATATTATTTTCTTCGGCTTTAGTTGGAACTCTGCCTGTTACAACAACCTTTTTACATTGCTAATGTGTTCCTGGATTGATTTTGATAGAATTGATGTTGCATTTTGTTGATTCTTGAATATTCACTCTTACTTGGTGTCACCTCGTAGGTTATTAGTGTTCTCTATCGTTACGGCTATTATAAGTTGGAGAGAGTGGTAAAGAGTCTAAAGACTACTTAAGAATGTCTGTTTCCATGAGAGATTTGGATCCAGCTTTCCAAGGAGCTGGACAGAAAGCGTATCCTTCACCTTAGAATAGTCTTCTAGTGTCCTTTTGGATTTGAAATCATTTCATTTTTTTTAATCTCTACATGATATTCTCCTTGACGGTTAATTTAGAGGTATTGAGGTATGGCGTATAGAGAATTTTAGCCCTGCACCCATCCCAAAGTCTTCTATTGGGAAGTTCTTCACCGGAGACTCTTACATAGTATTGAAGGTAATAACTACGTTTTGTTTGTTTCCTATTTGTCATTTTGCGCGTTGGTTTCTTGGTGGAGCCTTCACTAAAGTATTCTACTACCTGTGATCAATCTTTTGAGGACAGACAACGGCGTTAAAAACAGGTGCATTGCGCCATGATATCCATTACTGGCTTGGTAAAGATACCTCTCAAGTAAGCACCATTTGAACTTATACTTCTATTTGTTATTTGTTTAGTAGAATAACGGAGAACTAAGAGATGAGAATATTTTTTGGTAAAATTAGGATGAAGCTGGGACTGCTGCAGTTAAGACGGTTGAACTAGATGCTGCTCTTGGAGGTCGTGCAGTTCAATATCGGGAAGTTCAAGGCCACGAAACTGAGAAATTCTTGTCATATTTTAAGCCATGTATAATACCTCAAGAAGGTGGAGTAGCTTCAGGATTCAAACATGTAGAAGCTGAAGAACATGTTACCCGCTTGTTCGTCTGCAGAGGAAAACATGTTGTCCATGTCAAGGAGGCAAGTCACATTTCATTTTTTCTTTTTTGCTTCCTTTATCTCACTTTGTGGTTGCACACTAACGGTTTAAACTCATTACAGGTTCCGTTTGCTCGTAGCTCTTTAAACCATGACGATATATACATTCTTGACACAAAGTCCAAGATTTTCCAATTCAATGGATCTAATTCAAGTATCCAAGAGAGAGCAAAAGCATTAGAAGTGGTTCAGTACCTCAAAGATACTTACCATGATGGCACATGCGACGTTGCTACAGTTGGTTAGTGAGCCGGGCGGTTTAACTAGGGATTAGTGTCTTTATCATCTGTTTGCTCTGGTCTCTAATTGCATATGTTTCATTTGCAGAGGATGGGAGACTTATGGCTGATGCTGATAGTGGAGAATTTTGGGGTTTCTTTGGTGGGTTCGCTCCCTTACCTAGAAAAACAGCTAATGCTGAAGACAAAACTGTCACTTTCAATATCAAAAAACTATTTTGGTAATATCTTCGTCTTGTATTTCATATATTTTGAGCCCATAATGCTTCAGCTGAACACAACTTTATAATCTTGAAATTGAAGTGTGGAGAGGGGACAAGCAAAGCCTGTTGAAGAAGATACTTTGGAGAGGGAGATGCTGGATACAAACAAGTGCTACATTCTTGACTGTGAACTTGAAGTGTTTGTTTGGATGGGACGAACAACATCTCTTGATGATAGAAAAGTTGCTAGTGGAGCAGCAGAAGTAAGTGGTTTAAGTCTCTAAACGTTTTTTTGTTGTGTACCATTATGTTTGCTGATGTTAGAAGATTTTATTTAGGAAATTATCCGTTCATCTGAACGACCTAAATCACAAATGATCCGCATGATAGAAGGGTTTGAAACAGTGCCATTCCGATCAAAGTTTGATACCTGGACTCAAGTAACTAATACAACTGTGTCAGAGGAAGGCAGAGGCAGAGTTGCTGGTCCGTAAATGCTTATAATGATTTAAATACTTACATATAGCTGAAACGTTATCGTTTTTTTCATATTCTGTTGATCCTTTGCAGCTCTCTTGCAACGACAAGGAGTAAACGTGAGAGGCCTAATGAAAGCTGCTCCTCCTAAAGAAGAGCTCGAAGCTTTCATTGATTGCACGGGAAATCTGCAGGTTTGGCGTGTGAGTGGTCAGGAAAAGATTCTCCTTCAAGCTGCTGATCATTCGAAGTTCTACAGTGGAGATTGCTATGTTTTCCAGTATTCTTATCCCGGAGAAGAGAAAGAAGAAGTTCTTATAGGGACTTGGTTCGGCAAGCAAAGTGTGGAGGTGGGCTCTCCAGATAACAAAAGCATATTCTTACATGTCTTTGTCACATATAGTCTGTTGCTGTATATTCTGAAACAAAATCTTACAAGGTGCAAGTAGGTTTAAAATTGTGAGTTTGTGATCATGTGTAGGAAGAAAGAGCTTCTGCAGTCTCTATGGCGAGCAAAATGGTTGAGTCAATGAAATTTGTGCCAGCCCAAGTAATCTTCTTCTGCAGTCATTCCAAAAAATCAATGCTGTTCGATATTATTTGTTCTGAAGATTTTCATTCTCTTGTCTTCAGGCTCGCATCTATGAAGGAAAGGAACCCGTTCAGTTCTTTGTCATTATGCAAAGCTTTATCGTTTTCAAGGTTTGGAGAGAAATAGTTTCAGTCTGCACTTTCGTTTATCTTTTATGTTCTCTTTTATACAGATATACAATATCTGCTGATTTTGTTGGCGGTGGTTGAATTTCTACAGGGTGGTATCAGCAGTGGATACAAGAAATATATAGAAGAGAAAGAAGTTGATGATGATACATACAATGAGAATGGTCTTGCTCTATTCCGCATTCAAGGGTCTGGTCCGGAAAATATGCAAGCAATTCAAGTTGACCCGGTTGCTTCATCACTGAACTCATCATACTGTTACATACTACATAATGATTCTTCTGTCTTTACTTGGATCGGGAATCTAGCTACCTCAACTGACCAGGAACTCGTTGAGAGGCAGCTCGATCTTATCAAGGTGAGATAAGTTTCTCCTTTATTGCTATAGTGATAAGTCAAGTATGTTTTTCAATCATAATTGTTAGTGATCATACATAAGACTTAACTATGTTTAAGTGTCACTGAAGCAGCATCTGTTATGTTATTTTTGTCCAGCCAAACTTACAGACTAGAGCACAAAAGGAAGGTTCGGAATCAGAACAGTTCTGGGAGTTATTAGGAGGCAAAACCGAATATTCTAGCCAAAAGCTCACAAAAGAGCCTGAGAGTGATCCTCACTTGTTCTCCTGCACATTCACTAAAGGTAAAGAAGATCATATTTTTCAATAAACGTTTAAGCTTAAGTTGTTATATGCACACAATGACTCTGTTTCTTTTTTCTTTTCACTGCTGAAATACAAATTAACGCAGACATTCTGAAGGTTCGTTCGCTTTCAAAATCTTTTTATCTCAAGATCTTAATTGGAAAAGGCTTTGGCATTGTGTCTCAATCCCAAGTCTTTGTTATGTTTTGGCAGGTAACAGAGATATATAACTTCACACAGGATGACTTGATGACCGAAGATATATTTATAGTAGACTGTCACTCAGAGATCTTTGTATGGGTTGGCCAAGAAGTAGCCCCCAAGAACAAGTTGCTAGCATTAACTATCGGAGAGGTTAGATTTATTAGACACATTTAAAACAAAAATTCTTAGAGAGAGTTAGTCTCAAAAGATCTTGAAACCTTAGACAAGTTGCTCATCTATACCGTTTGTTTCCTTAGAAATTCGTTGACAAAGATTCTCTCCTGGAAAAGCTATCCCCTGAAGCCCCTATATATGTGATCATGGAAGGTGGTGAGCCAAGTTTCTTCACCCGGTTTTTCACTTCTTGGGATTCCTCAAAATCAGCTGTAAGTACCAAATACCTTCAGTTAATACATAGAAGGAAACCTTGACAAAGGATTAAACACTCTCTTTGTTTACAGATGCATGGAAACTCTTTCCAAAGAAAACTCAAAATTGTCAAAAATGGTGGAACTCCAGTTGCAGATGTAAAGATTCTTCATGCTTTTCCTTTTAATAGATGATCTTAGTTTGTTTGTTTATCTCTTTTGTTGTTTGCTTTGATGAGTAGAAACCGAAACGAAGAACTCCAGCTTCATATGGTGGCCGTGCCAGCAGCGTTCCTGACAAGTCACAACAGCGGTCAAGAAGCATGTCGTTTAGTCCAGACAGGGTTCGCGTGAGGGGGAGATCTCCAGCGTTCAATGCTCTTGCAGCAACATTTGAGAACCAGAATGCAAGAAACCTCTCAACTCCTCCCCCAGTAGTTAAAAAACTCTACCCGAGATCTGTTACCCCTGATTCCGCAAAGCTTGCTCCCAAGTCTTCAGCCATTGCTTCTCGTAGTGCCCTTTTCGAACAATTAAGAACACCTCCTCAAGAACCTTTAATTCCAAAATCCATCAAAGGTAATACCTTACAAACATTTTCACTGAGTAAATATCATCTGAAAGTGTCATCTTTGTTTGGGCATGAAGCGAGCCCGAAGACACCTGAGTCTCCAGCGCCAGAATCCAACTCAAAAGGAAAGGAGGAGAAAAAGGAAAATGATGAGGAGAAATCTATGAGCAGCAGGATAGGATCTCTGACGATTCAAGAAGATGCTAAAGAAGGTGTGGAAGAAGAAGAAGATTTACCAGCTTACCCATACGAACGTCTCAAGACAACTTCCCCTGATCCTATCACAGACATTGATGTAACAAGGAGAGAGGTAAGTTCAAACAAATTTTTCATTTGTCAAATTTTTAAATGGAAAGATCTTTAAAGCTACTTGGTCTCTATTATATATAGGCTTACCTTTCATCAGAGGAGTTCAAAGAGAAGTTTGGTATGATGAAAGAAGCTTTCTACAAGCTGCCTAAATGGAAACAGAACAAGTTTAAAATGGCTGTTCAACTCTTCTGAGAATGATCTTTCCTTCTCCATGAGACAGTGTCAGTGCATTTTAAGCTGCTGCTTCTGCTCCCCTGAGAAAAAAAAAGCTTAAATAACATTTTTCTTCATGGCTTGTTTACAAAAAACAACCCAGAGCAGTTTTATTACCCTTTGAGTTTCCTCCTTCAGATCTTTTTACCTTTGTTTTCACCATCTGTTTACTTGTGTCTATTATCATTTCCATTTTTTTTTAGTTTGATGAGCTGTGAGGTTAGATTATTTATTTTTGCACTTTTGAATTGCTTACTCTTCAGGTCACATGTTGTGGTCTTGAGTCTTTGATTTATTTATTCTTGGGGTTGTTTTTTGCTATCAAATTGAGGAAATTTGGTTGCAAAAGAAATATTTTATTTAGTGAGATTTCATTTAAGAAAACAATAGTTTGCATTCTCTCTTCTTTTTTTCTTGCACAATTTGGCTGTATTATCAAAAGTGCAAAAACTAAACTATCATCTGTTATATTATGTGGTTGTACTTTATATTATCATGAAAAATTATAACAACATTTGAAATTCGATAATTACTTTTTTGAACGTGAAATAACTGTATTTACATATGAAAAAATAATAATAGGGGAATAATCTGCAAGTGTTAAAATAACGTGATGGGTTCCCATTATAATACTACTTCCGTTTTGATTTAGTTGTCGCTGTATAGAATTTTTTTTTTTTTCAAAATAAGTGTCGTTTTATAATTTCAATGCAAAATTTATTAGTTTTATCTATTATTCTATTTTTTTATTGGTTGAAATGTGGTTAGTTGTATAGATAATTGTATTTTTATCTAAAAAATATGTAAAATTAAATGGTTTTTTAATCTGCGTGTAAAAATTTAGAATAACAAGTAAAACGAAACGGAGGGAGTACAAAAATAAATAATAGCTAGGTCACACCGTATGCATAGCCTATAGGGAGTTAAGAAGGTTCTCTAGGATTCAGTAACCAAAAAAAAAAGAAGAAGAAGGTTCTCTAGGATGGGGATACTTCAATACCAAAACAGTCGAAAAACCTCTGTATGAGACAGAGGCTACTGACTCTTCACGTCATGCATGGACACTGACTCGGCGTAGTTTAGTCGGATCCTCAGGTTTTGGAACTCTTTGTGATCTTTATTCTTGATGATCGAGAACAGTTTGCCACTAAGGGGTTTTGTTTGTGGAGCAACTTAACATTCAACTAGTTTTTGAGTTAGCCTTCCTACGTTGTTGTTGATAACACTCACCCATGTATTATTCACGTGGGGAAAAACTTGAAAACAATATGCTCTAGATTCAACATCAAGATTGAGGTTAGAAGATTACCAGTAGGGGACTGTATCTGGATTGCTCGGCATAAGTGCCTTGGGACTGAGTATGTTCTGGACTTCATTGTTGAGAGAAAGAGCGTTGATGATGTGCCCTCATGAATCATAGATGGTCGCTACAGGGACCAAAAACTTAAGACTTCAGGTGTGTGTGTGTGTACTCAACCCCTTGTTCTATCGTTAGCTGAGGTTGTTTCTCATTTATACATTCTATGAAACTGATTAGCTGTTTCACTTGAAGTGACATGGATCCTTCGTACACTATCCACTCTTGTCAATACTCTGTTCCATATAACTATACAAGCTTAACGTTTGCTACTGAGAGAGCAAACCATTCTAGGCTCTTTTTTTTCCATTTAGTCAAACAAAGATGCTCATCTCATTTAAAGATGGAATCCATAAATAAACCTTCTTCAAGTACATAGCAATTGATCTAATATAAGCACTGGCTTGGATCCCATAAACAGCAACTCTTTAGAGATATGGTTGTAAGGTAAGAAGGGATGAGAATGGATTCATCATATGAATTAAAGATCACCGACTTAATAACCAAGTTGTCCAAGGCCTACATGGCATAATCTAACCTAATCTTACAATGAAAAGGCTTCACACGTGTAATATAAGATAATATCAAATAATGGTACAAGAAAAAAAAAAGAGAGCAAATCCTATATTCTGGATAAATACTCGACAAGTGCAATAAACTAGCGTGTGATTCCTAACCATACTCTTTTTTTATTCCTTTAGGAGCTAAGAGTTTCTCTATATTCTTAATCCTATTGAGCTTTGTTTTATTCTGTTTCCTTTATAAATTTTCTTGTTTCAGGTTCTACCGTGTGTTTTTTTTTTATGGCGAATAATAATTCATGGACAAACGAAGAGATGAATCAACGGAGTAAAACAACAGAGACAGGAATCTCCATGGTATGGACCCTTGAAGAACAAACTATTCTAGATAATGCCCTTGCTATATATCCATTGGACTCGTGTGTTTCTTGTCTTTCACGTTACGCGAAAATCTCCTTAGAGCTTCCAGAAAAGACCACCAGAGACGTCGCTATGCGTTGCAGATGGAACAATGATGTCAAAGTTGAGAATCTAAACTCAGCTCCTCAAGATGCGGTCACTAGTGAGCTTCTTAAAGAGAACGAGCAACTGTCTCAACAGATTAATGCAAATCTCACATCAGCATCATATTCAACATATGATGATGATGGACGAGAATGTTCCGGACAAGATGAAGCATATGCCACCATTGCGGGAGATGTTGAACGATGATCTATTTAATTTAATTCTTCCTCAAATCTACCTAAACCAACATGGATGACTCTTTTTTCGTTTTTTTTCTTTTTGCAATTTTATTTTTAATGGAACCTATGATCACATCTCTGTCTTTTGTTTTATTTTTCATTCACACACTAGATACAAAGTTTGATACAGCCAATAGCCTAACGAACATGCAACTAGAATCCACACCGAGGTAACTTAAAACACGCACATCTTTATCTTTTGTTTCTCCCAGATTAGTTTTTTAAAAATAAATATTATGACAAAAACCACGTCTAAGTAATAAACAAAAAAAAAGGTAATAAGGTCTAATTATCTTTGTATAAAACATACGAGTTTTCTCAACTATTTACATCACAGAAACCTTAACCAACTGTCGATAAAACGAGAAGTAACAAAAAAAAATGAACCCCAAGATATAGCTTTGATAGCATGTCTTTGTTACTTTTATGGCTGACCAGTGTAACGAGTGAAGCTGTCAGATATGGGTTTTATGTTGCTGCCTGAAAATTTAGTATTAGGCTATTAGTTTGGACGAGAAAAGTATATTCAAAGTCATGTCTCTGGTCCTAGCGACTAGGGTATATAGTATTCGTAGCTAATTTAATTGTACAGTTTTGTCATTTTGGAAAGTTAGTTGTACAGACTCATGAGAACGAAAAAAACGATCATTATGCGAAAGCAAAAACTTGAAAATCTTTCTTAACAACCGATGAAATTAAGAATCATAAACATAGCTAGTTTCTCTTCTTATTTTGGATTATATCTATGGAATTACAAAAACATTCAAAACATAATTGTGATATCTAACATTTTAATTAAGCAAAAAGCTAAAGTGAAATGTTTATCTATTTTCCCTGTCAAATCTCAACAAGTTTCATATTTATAAAATTAGTTGATCATGTGTTTAAAACATGTCAAAAGTTGCTAAAGAGGGTTTTAAAACTTCTTTACGGTCAATACAGAAGAAAAGAATACTAGAGAAGAAGATGGAGCCGTCGTAGTTTCCTTTAATCATGGTTAAATGCCATGTGACTGATTAGAGGCGTTAAGACTCAAAACTCTGTGCTCAAATAATTCAGATGCCAACTAGCGATTGACCCAAGAGATTACATAAATTCAAATTGATCCTAAACTAATGGCTCCAATAATTTAAAAATAAAAAATCTTAAATATATTATAAAGGTAACCATATGAAATACTTCGATGAAACAACTAATTAAACTTTGAAATGAATAAAGTGATAGTTCAGTTGCTACTAAGTACTAACTCTTTTGAAAACTGAGCCAAGATGAAAAGATAATATCGTTACACAAGCACTTGAGATTATACAAGAGGTACGTAAATTTAATGGATGAGTCATTATAGATACTGCCACAACTCTCTAGTTGACGTCTTAACGAACATCCTAATGATTTAGGCTTTTTAGTTTGTCCTATTCTAATGAATGATAATATATATAGCATACGAGACTAAATTAGATCTTCAAGAAAAAAAATTATTAATAAATGACTAAAATTAATATTCATAATCTCAAGAGAATAGAGCTAAATTAGAAATTACTAATATATTGCCATCATGTAAATGGCAAAAACTCACTAGTCATTGCTGTAAAATCTATTTACAAATTCTATGAGTCTATCTTCCTATGTCTTTTTATTATTAATTTGATTATTTCATCTATTGTTCTCTTAACATACTCAATCTAATTATGTTTCTTAAATAGCGTATGTAAGTTTAGTTCCTGATAATATTCGAAGTTATGGGTTAACGGTTAGTAGCAGCTTTATTATAATGTAATAATCGAAATCTGCAAGAAAAGCTGCTTCTTATGATTAAATAAATTCGCAGTTGGTATAACAATGACATGATCTGTCCCTTTCTTTTTAGGCTTTCTTAATCGCCCTTTAAAAAGGATTAATAAAACAAAACATTAACAACTCAATTATTGACAAAACATGTTCGTGACCGTAAGTCCGTGACGCCCGATTTATTAGTTACTATAAATTTTCTTACATTTTGTTTCTTCCCGAATTATAAAAATAATTTCCAGATTACTATTATAAATTTGTTTACAATAAGGATATTACAAATTACTTATAAAAAATAAAGAGATAACTATAAATTATATATATATATATATATATATATTTATTTATTTTTTAAAATGAAAATTCTGATAAGGTCTTTTTTTTTAAGGTCTTAAGTTGATTTGGTCTTAATTTGATAAAAAAATTAATATCAAGAAGTTCAGGATCAATGTTTGTAATCCTCATATTCCAACCACAACATGTTACATTAGTTTCGTTTCAGCGGTCACTCAAACCGGAGATCTTTGATACTATATGCAATGTACTTTCCAATTGACGGCTGGTCTTAATTTGATAATCAGTATTATGGATTTCCACATTGCACCTCATCAGTAATCATATCTAGTAAGTTTTGCATGCATGAACCCAAAATATGATGCAAACAACAGACTTGGTGTCATAATCATATTTCAATAGGCAATAGCTCTTAGTGTAAACGAGGAAGACGATGTAACAAACTCATTTTTCTTAGCTTATTGATCGTTGTGAAATGTATCTTTACATTTATAGTAATATGAATCCCGGTTAACATAACAAACAAACCAAGGATTAAACCAACATTACTAAGCCGGTACACTCTAATAATAGCGGTTGCAGATTTAAGAATAAACTGAAATTTCGATAAGAGCAACTTAAAAAAAATCGATAAAAATGTACTCATAAAAATGGATCGTTTCAAGAATAGCTTGAAAGAAGAAGTAGTGTCACTCAAAGTTATAGACATAGTTTTGATATATTTGAAATTGGGAAACTAAACAATGCCTTACACATACATTCGAAATATTTTTCAGTACCCTCTTTGTATATGAGTAAGGTATTGCCACTAGACTATCTAATTAAGCCTATATCATAATATAAAAATTCAATGATTTCACAATATGAGTTAATAAGATGATTATGAAAAGTCAACTTTCGATCATATTCCTTATTGTAAAACTAATTTATAAGGTAGATGCATTTTAGTAAAATAAAATAAGATCAGTTCTCCTCTTGTCCTCTTTCCATCTTGTTTAAGTAGTTGGTGAGAAGTGGTAACATGCGCATTGAGTTGTCAAAGATAAACCTGGATATATGATACATATATATAACTAGACAAATTCATATAGTAGTGTATATATATATGTAAGGATTATCCACATACACATTTTTATAAATGTAAATTATTTTATCAATATTTGTTCTTTAAGTTAATGCATCTCTTTCGACTAAAATAAAATCCAAACCAATTGTAAAATCCATATCTCATACGAGTTATGTAATGCTCAATTTTATACATCTACAGTCACTGTCTCCATCAATATAGACCAATAGATTACAGCTAATTGCTTGATTTACTTGATAATTAACACAAAAATAAAAAGAAAGAATTAAATATTAACTTGGAGCCTCACCTTAGCCTCCTCTCAAATTGTCAATATCTAGATGGATTGTTGCATCCACATTCCTAACAGTTTCCCCTTATTTTAATATATCATTACACATCATCTTCAGACTAACTAATCATCACATCATTATTATATTTTTAAAATAGCGCAAACTGTACCATACCCCTCCATTTAAATTACTCGTTCCTTCTCCTATAAGAAGTGACTCCCTTCAAACAAAAACATCAAAATCAAAATTATAATTAGCCATGGAGAAGAAGACTAACCAGACCATCTTCTCCATATTATCTCTTCTTCTTCTCTTTTCTTCATGTGTCTCTGCTCAGCTTCGGACAGGTTTCTACCAGAGATCATGCCCGAACGTTGAAAACATTGTCCGTAACGCCGTCCGTCAAAAATTTCAGCAGACTTTCGTCACCGCTCCAGCCACTCTCCGTCTCTTCTTCCACGATTGCTTCGTTCGTGTACGTAACAATTTTAATATGTCACATAAGCAACAATTTATTTTTTTTGACAAAAGTTTGAATGTATAATCAAGTACATATATAAATATATTCGTCACACAAACATTATTGTAACGTTCTTAATTTCTTATATCATCTATAGGGATGTGATGCTTCGATATTGTTAGCATCTCCGTCGGAGAGAGATCATCCAGACGACATGTCATTAGCTGGAGACGGATTCGACACGGTGGTGAAGGCGAAGCAAGCCGTTGATAGAGATCCTAACTGCCGCAACAAAGTCTCATGTGCTGACATTTTGGCTCTCGCTACTCGTGAAGTCGTCGTTTTGGTATACATATATAAACTTATTCTAGTCATATATATATATTATATAGTGTCCGAGGTATAGATAATTACTTTATTGGGTGAAAAGCTATTCATTTATAATGTGACACCTCTTATGGCAGTTTGTAATTATTTTATACAAGCAACAACAGATCATATAGTCCGAATAAAAGGGAATTATTGATAATATAATACCACTATCATGATTAAAATAACCGGGTTAAACTAAATTTGCAGACCGGAGGACCGAGCTACCCGGTTGAGCTAGGGAGGAGAGATGGTAGATTATCTACGAAGGCAAGCGTACAACGGCGTTTGCCACAACCTAGTTTTAACCTTAACCAGCTCAACACCATGTTCAACCGTCACGGTCTCTCTCAAACCGACATGATCGCCCTCTCAGGTATGTACCGAACCGAACTAAACCAACCTCGTATCTTGTTCTTTGAACCGAATCTTTATGATATATAAGATGTTGTTGTAATTTTAGGAGCGCACACTATCGGATTCGCACATTGTGGGAAATTCTCAAAGAGAATTTACAATTTTAGCCCTAGAACCCGTATCGACCCGAGTTTGAACCGTGGTTATGCGTTTCAGCTCAGGCAGATGTGCCCGCTCCGTGTTGACCCACGGATTGCTATCAACATGGACCCAACCACGCCGCGTACTTTCGACAATGAGTACTTCAAGAATCTCCAACAAGGGAAGGGTTTGTTTACATCTGATCAAGTCTTGTTCACGGACCGACGGTCTAGAGCCACGGTTAACTTGTTTGCCAACAGTGAAGGAGCTTTTAGGCAAGCTTTTATCTCGGCTATCACGAAACTGGGTCGTGTCGGGGTTAAGACTGGTAATGCTGGTGAGATTCGAAGGGATTGTTCACGTGTTAATTAGTGTGATTTGAAGATTTTTTTGTGTTTTGTTTCTTTTATTCCTTAAAATAAAATTTAATGTTCCTATTGTTTTTTGTAATAAGGAGTCCAGAGTGTCAAAATGGAAAATTCAATCAATAATAAAATGGTTTTATTTCGCTTATTTTCTCCTTCTATTTTACGTTTATGTTTGATTTATTATATATGGTGTTTTTAGATAAAAAGATTAAAACTAACTTTTCTAAATCATTTATAAACGTTTAAAAATAATTTATTAAAAAGTTATAACAGATAGAAGTTTTTAAACTCAATTCCACCCTTAAATATTTTAAACATTAATTACTAAATCCTAAACTTAAATATTAATGTATTTTGATTGATTGTATTTTAGAGTATTTTAAGCAATTTCTATATTTTATGAGAAAAGTAAGATTATTAAGTGTCTAATCAGATAATAATATCAGCTATTTGGATGTTCATTATTATTATTTTATTTTCGGAATTTGGATGCTCATTAATATGTCACAGTTTTGCTAATTGACTCAGAAAAAAAAAGTTAGAAGCCAAAAAATTATTTCTTATAAGAATATTTTTGTAGTTATGGGATTTAATTTTCCGGAGAACAAACAATTTATTTTATTCCATACTTTCAACATCTATAAAATATTTGAATAAACTAACCAAAAGGTGTAACCACTACAATATTTTCCTAGCATCATCGAATGATGCACTAGACTATGTTCTTATTGTTTCATATCATTGTTGTTATGCATTTTCATTTCTCAGTTACTTGGACTGCCTGGTTTGTTGCGTTTGGAATAGAGAGGCCCATTATCTTGGCCCAGTACTGATTCTGTTTATTGCATGTTTCTTTTTCAGGTTAATATACTTTCATACTCAAATCTTCTTTTGCTTGTTTCTTCTCTGATTTCCTCGGGGCATGATTATGGTTCTTAGGGTGGATTTTATTAAAGAAAATAAAAAAAAACTGTTTTTTAGTTTTTTTTAAAACATTATTTAAGAATTTTAAAAAATGGTTTTTTAATTTTCATTGAAAAAACAAAAAAAAAACAGTTTTTTAACATTTTCTAAAAATTCACCCTAAAAATCCGTAAATAATCATGACCTACGATCGTGTTTTCAAACTCTAACCAATACTGCTAGCCAGACTGGTATCCGTGATCTACCTAGTCAATCATTCGATCGAATACATCTGTAAAAGCATTTGATACTGTGTTCTTTTTCTCTGAGGTAAATGTTATTTTCCCTTAATTTACTATATGAATAAGATAAATTGTCTGAGCTAGATAGATATTATTTTCTAAAACATGTGAGTGCGAATGTGCCATCAAACTTATTTGTGTTATTTATGTGTACTTTACAACTAATTTAATGGAATTGTATAGTTATTTTTATGTATAGTTATTATCTTCTAACACTTGTCAAGCCCACTGGCATGCTGATATTTTGATAGACGACCAAAACAAAATAGAAAACAAATATTTTCTTCTTTTTTTTTACTTAGAGAACCCAAATATCATATTTGTTTTCTTGTACACTTTGAGTGCCTTTTTGGCAAAACAAAAAAGAGTTCCCTGTTCTTTTACTAAATGTTAAAAGAAAATAGTTACTTAAAACCAAATAAAACGAATAAAATAAGGAGAAAGAAAAAAAAAGATGTGAAGGAGGATGAGACTCGTAGTTGCAATTCCAACCAAATGCAAGGAAAAGCTTACTGTATTACTCATGTCCTCGTCTACATTCTTTATTGCATTATTTGTACTGCCAACTAGTTTTTTTCTTTTATGTACACGAAGATTTCTGCTATATAGTTTTTTCTTCTTGGAAAAAATTATTTTTTATTGAAGCCTTATTTCTGATATATAGTTTGACAATATTATATTTTCCTTCGTTTTTTATTATTTCGGAACATTATGTCAAATGCTGCAAAAGTCTCTTATTTTGGTTAGATATTTTTCTTGTGTTACCAGTGACTATGTGTCATGAAACACTAAAACTAGTTAGAAAATCAGCCAAACCAAAGTAACATATACACAAGTTCCTTTAACAAAAAACTATATACTGTACAAGTATAAAACTACTCCACCCATTTCATTTCAAGTGTGTTGTGGACTTTTAACATCTATTTTATTATAAATATCATCTTATGCTTTTAATACATATATTTGATAATTTTCCACCTCTATCTCTCTTTTTCAGTTCATTCATTAACAAAATCTTTAAAAAATATTAATTAAGAATATAGTCAAGATTTAATGATTTTAATATAGGGTAAATCTCTCAAATAACTATTTTAAAAGTCTTTGTCACAAAATAATTTCAAAAATGATTGAAATATATTTTTTTCATTTTGAAAATTGTAATATTTAATTATTATTTTTAATTTTAAACTTCACCTCCAAATCTCCATCTCATAACTCTAAACCATAAGTCTATATTAATTACTTCAAAAAATATAAATTTTAGGATAGTATTTTTTAAGTTTTTGTCACAAAATATCATTAAAAGAGAAAAATAACCAAATAGATTTTATTAAAGCATAAAAAATTATATCCTTTAATAAAGTCTATTTTGTTTATTTTCTCCTTAAATTTTATTATTTGACAAAAACTTTAAAAATACTATTCTAAAATATTTATCTTTAAAATATATATACGAGGAAATTTTAAAGAACATATAAAACGAAATGAACGAGTAAACATATGATTAACTGTTAGCAACACCGACGAAAAAATAAATACGATATTTTATTCCTAAACGTTTTCAGTATAAAAGAAAAATAACAGTAGATAATAAAACATGTGTGCAAAATGGTTGAGAAATGGGAATGGTGATCTTCTTCGTTTTAGTAACTTTCTGTTTGGTTTTATTTTTAATTATATCATGTATACAAGCGAAAACTCTTTTTCTTTAAAAGAATTACTTCAAAAGTCAGCACTCTTCTATATATATATATATATGTCTTGTTTTAACTTTAAGCTTGCAGTTTTTCAGTTAACCTCCATTTGAAAGTAATCCTTATATATATATTTAACCTCTATCCTTTCAGTAGTATATAGTCTCTAATTGTTTTGTGATACTAAATTTTTGATCACCAAGAAAGGACATTACATTTTGGGATTTATAGACCAACTTCTTGTAAAAAGAAAGTAACAAAGTGAGTGCACGTGGGGACATTTGTGAAATAGCTCCAAATTAAGAATAAAAACAAAACACTCGAATTCAAAACCACATGAGATGTGTCCCTCCCAAAATCCCAATCCAAGCCATATCTTTTCTCTTTTATATGGGTCCGCTTATTTATTATTATTGCTTACATTTTTACAAAACTTAACTAATTGAAAAACTTGTATGAAAAGAAACAAAATTGAAGAACAGCAAAAACAAGTTGTAACATGCCATTTACAATATTCGATATCAGTGTTTACAGACTTTGTACAAATTTATTCTGACAGTCTTGTACGATTTCTTTGTGGTTAATTCATACAGACAAAATAGTTCTATATTTAAATATTATTGGCATTGGATGTATTCACTGTCTGTATCTTATTGTTTTTATATAACGATATTAGTATAGAATAATTATAATTCTGTCTTTACCTAGCATGGTAGTGTGATTGGAAAGAATGCATTTATTTCTGTCAATATTTTCAACGTGAATTGTTGAAATAGTCAGAGGAAACCATTCATTATGCAAAGTTCCAAGAGACTTTGATGATAATATGATCATTGTTCAATGTCTACAATATAACAATTTTAATGTAAACAGAGATTAGAAAATGACTGATTCCTGATATATAATCTACTTCTCATTTTAAGAGAGGTAATGCTAATACAATTGCTATCAATGTTTAACAACTTATTTACAATCAACAATTTTGTTTTATATATATATATATATTCATATCAATTATTCATAATTAAAACTAGATTAGACTTAGGAAAATAGTTCGATAACTAATATGCATGCTAATTTTCACCATGTACTTCGCTCTAGTTTCTTTCACATTTTATGTCACCTCTTCGTTGCCTTCATTTCTTTTGTTTTCAACTATAGAATTACTCTACCTGTATATTAGAAAACAAAAATTTGTTATACATATATATATTTGGTATATATATATATATATATATTAATGTACCACATGCCTATACGGTTACCGTTAACACATTTGTGCACGTTTAATCAAAGATTTATGTGATTGCATTAAAATAAAAGAGATAACATCGCTTTCTCATATTACTATCTCTATTTTAATTTAGTTGTCGTTGTATAGTATAACTTTTGTGTTAAAATAAATATCATTTTATAATTTTAATGTAAAATTTATTGATTTTTATGTTATTTTATTTTTTTACTAGTTGAAATATGGTTAGAAGTATGAGTAATGATGTTTTTATTTCGAAAATACGTAAAATTAAATATTTTTTAAATCTGTGTGCAAAAATTAAAACGACAAGTAAATCAAAATGGAAAGAGTATACAAAAGCAAGAAGCAATTTTGGATTTGTTTGCTGCATTAATTAATAATATACTAACTCTTGACTTTTTCTGTGTTAATATGAAGAACACAACAAAAACCAATAAGATATCATTCAGCTGTGCTGTTAACATCAAAAGATAGTAATGTATGGATTGCATGTTTTCTAGATTGAGAGACAACTTGAATGTCTCAACCGCCCATGTTTAGTAGTTGTAGATAATATTTTCTTGTAATTTATATTTAAATTTGTTTAGAATAATTCTTCTGTATATCGTGTTTTTGGGATTCAAGTTCTGAATATAGTTAAAACGAAAAAAGTAAATGAACTACTTTCGTTTCATATCAATAGTTACCCTTTATGTCAACATAGATGAAGGATTTTTGGATCAGTCTTTTGCTTGTTTCTTCTTTGCTTTCCTTACGAGTTACCACTGTTGATATGTATATAATCAAATTTCTTACAGTAAATTACCATGCATCTACTTTTAGCAACAACAAAAAAGGAAAGTTATCATCCACATCCAAAGATTGCAAAAGAGGGAGGGAGATCTATAGACTATGCAATGTATTGGTAGAAATTACGTAGACTGATCCAAATTAGGGTAATCCAAGGACACATACACATGCATATAAACAAATATAATCTTGGGTGTATGTGTGTGGGTGTATATGAGTGAGAGAGGGGAGGGGGTTATGAAGAAAGGAACATGTGAAGGCATTAAGAGAAGGTGGGGTTTTGTATTGATGTCTTGTTCTTTGGAATGGAGCCACATGGTAGGAGGGACTCTCAAAGCTCCTCTTTTAGGGGTAGTTGTGATGCAGCCAAATAAGAGCCCTTGCATGTGACTCCATGTGTTTTTCTCATCCCTCACCCATTATCTTCCCTCTTTATAAATTATATTCTATTTATAAAAAATAAAGCTTGTACATAATTACCTACATGTAATATTTATTATTTTGTTGTGATATTATATATTCATCTATTTTTAGCTTGATATCAGTTGATAATATTCCATTGTTTTTAAATTTTGTTTCAGAAAGAGATTACTACTAAGTATTACCAACTACTTTCAAATCCTCATATTAATATATTGTGTTTGCACTTTGCATTGATGTATATAATGAAAATTAACTCAAAATAAGTTCCACAAAATGAGATACAAACAAATGTAGGACCTCCTACTCATCTTTCTTTCTCTATCTCTCTCATGTTCTAAGTTTGCTATATATGTAAGCTTCTCCCTTGTAGACTTTCCTTTGCAGCAAGAATAATTTCTCATATGGAGAGGCAAATTATAAACAACAAGAAACGAGTGTTTTCTGTTGAACCAAACAAGATACCCCCTAGTGAAGTTTTCACGAGGAAATACACAAGCCACTTAGTTCCTGCACTCAAGAAGCTCAACATGAACAAGAACTCCTCGCAAATCAACCAACTAGCCGTGAAGCATGAAGTAGACATGGCTTTGGCTTTGTCTGCTCAAGAATTTGCATGGAGCCGTTTCTTGCTACAGAAGCTATCTTCCTCGAACAATCCAACCACTACAACCAGTTCTTTGTCGAATGAAATTCATATTCAAGAAAGATCCGGTAAAGAAGGTGGGGATGAAGATGGAGAGATAGAGGAGAAACTGAGGGAACTGCAGAAGCTTTTGCCAGGTGGTGAAGAGATGAATGTGGAAGAAATGTTGAGTGAGATTGGCAATTACATTAAGTGTCTTGAGTTGCAAACAATTGCTCTTAAGTCCATTGTTCAAGATACTACTTGACTTGCAGTTTTAGCTTGTAATTTTAGCATGTTTTTGAGTTTGTCCTTTAACCAAACTCATCTATCTATGTTTTATTTTCTCTCGTTCTCTAAAAGAACGAGAGCATATGTATTATAGTTGTTTTATCCGTATGGATATCGATCTAAAATCTGATATTGTTGGTTGTAATGCCAAATAGACTGTTTGTGCCATGTATTATCTTTATGTTGTCTTTGTCCTTTATTTCTATTGTCTTAATATTCTAATCATTTTAAGCTGACAACAATGTGTATGTGTTTTAACCAAAAGACAAACTTTGTGTATATTTAATTGTTCCAGCAATGTTTTTCAGTTTTTCTCGTTGATTCAAAACTTAAAAAGTTTCAAAAAAAACTCAACTATAAGAAGTACTCTTTATATATCACCAAATGAATCCTTTAAACATCTATATGCATTTCTGAATAAACAAATTAAGATTAATACTTTTTTCCAAAAGTTGTAGAAAATGGAAAACCAACTTAAGGGTAGAAAAATTATCTAAAATGGAGGAAAGTCAGATGACATCATGTAACTATGCCTGTCATGATGTGAAGTCATCATCCATATCTATGCACGTGTCTCAAACTCACCGCACTCATCCAAATCTTCTCTTAAGATTCTAGCCGTACTACTACTACACAACTTGTCTCATCTCATGTTTGTAGTTGGGATTTTAATAAACGTATTTTTAATTGATTTTGGAGTCAGTGGAAACAAAACAAATACTTTTACAGCATTATTTCCCATTTGAAGATGCAAATTGTTTATTGTCCTTGTCCACAAAAGCTTTTCTGTATTTGTTTTGTAGTAGAGCAGATGAAAATAGAAAGCTATGAATTTCATTTAAGTAAAAAGAAGAAGATTAATATTACATAGGCGCATAGAATAAAAGTGAAGTAGAGAGTGTTGATTAAAATGCCAAACATAAAAGCATGCCTTGGTTCTTCTAAAGAAGGTTACATAGAAATTGGGGAAGAGTTATGGCAATAAACAAAGATCTCTCCCTGTGCAAACAATAACCTTAAAGAGGTGGTGGAAGAATAAGAAAACAAAAGCAAAGGATAGAAAAAAAAGATCAATCACATGTTTCGTATCATCTTTTCTTTGCTTGTGACTTAGACAGTGTAGTGTCCTGGAGTTTCAATGTCCAAACCCTTTAGCTTCACAACTGATTCCACATGTCCCTTGAGTGTGTGCAGCTCCCTAAGCCTGTTGTTTAGAGAATACAAACCATTCTGTTAGTGTTTAATTCCAATCAAAGAGTGTTAAATACTTTATAAGAAACAGATTATTTTACCTAGCGATCTCAGCTCTTTTCTTGGCTTGCTCTGCAATCTCAGACAATTCTCTGTAACCTCCTTGCTCAGGAATGATGCTTACAGGTTCTTTTGGCTGCAAACCGTGAAGTGTCCTCTGAGCAACAGCCCATTGAGCCTCCCTCTCTTCTTTTCCAAAATCTTTCTTGGACGTTAAAGCCGTCCTGTTCTCAAACAAGTTGAGCCATGCCTTTCCACTCAAGATGTATCTAATGGCAAACTTGAAAACGTCTTGTGGGAAGTATGTTACAATACTGTATAGCCAGATCACTCCAGCCCATCCCCATCCAATACCTCTAACCTTTGCAAACTCCCAGTTGGCGTAAACAGCAATCAAAGTAGCAACCTGCATTTGTAAGGATCCAATGAATAAAAAAACATGTTTGGTTTAAGAAGAAACCCTTCAAAAATGTGGAGAAATGATGATCTTACCAGTTGTGCAACGATGAAAGCAATCATCAGTAAAGCCCCAGGACGTTCAACAAATGACCAACTCCTTGATCTTGTGACGAAGATCAGAGCTTGACTAATGATACTAACTTGCAGATACACTGCACCCATTAGCTCATTGTTGTTGTCTCTGATGGACCTCACACCAAACGTGTCCTGTGAATCCAAAGTAAAAGTTTAGTTTACAACTCTAAAACACTAAGTGAATGTACAGCTCAGTTATATTAGTACCGTGAAAAAGTCGGTTTTGTGTGCCGCCCAGAAGAAAATAACACTCATGATGGCTTGGTAGGTTCCAAGGACAACTCCAGTAGCGAAAATCTCTTTAAGTTTCCAGCTGTCAGGTGTGGGAGATGGCTTGACTCTGTCCTTTGAGATTGTCATGATGGTACCTATATAGCAACACATGAGATGATAGTTTAGTAACTTGTTAATAAATAGAGTTTTAGCATACAAAAAGGGACATTGTTGCTTACCATCGTTAAGAATGGCAATGATCAGAACCATGAAAGCTGAGAAGTCAAACTCCCAGATCAGAGCAATAAGCATGAAACCCATGACGATACGGATTGTGATTGAGACTGCATAGATAGTGTAGTTCTTCATTCTCTGGAAAATAGCTCTGCTGGTGAGGACAGCACTGATGATAACGCTGAGTCCAGGCTCAGTGAGAACAATATCAGAAGCACCACGAGCAGCATCAGTAGCATCATCCACAGCGATACCAATATCAGCTTTCTTCAGAGCAGGAGCGTCATTGACACCATCACCAGTCATTCCAACAATATGCTTCCTCTCCTGCAACTTCTTGACGATCTCATACTTGTGTTCTGCATGTATCCAAAACAAAGAAGCTTAGATAGATATATCATAACAATCTTTGCAATGAACAATAAGTTCAAAGTGATAATAACCTGGGAAGACTCCAGCAAACCCATCAGCCTTTTCGATAAGCTCCTCAACGGGGATAGATGCAAGGTTGGCGTCCTTGTGAGTTCCAAGAAGAGCTGAAGATGGGTACATGTTTGTTCCCATTCCAAGTCTGCGACCAGTCTCCTTACCAATAGCAAGTTGGTCACCTAGCCACATAGAAAAGAATGTTAAGGGAGGAGATGTAAATGGTGCATAGCTACCAAGACAAGATTGATGAGTAAGCATATTTCTTACCAGTAATCATCTTGACATTAACACCAAGATTCAAAGCTCTTCTGATGGTTTCAGCACTGTCGTGTCTTGGGGGATCAAAAAGTGGCAACAAACCAACAAACTCCCATGGTCCTCCTGGGCTTTCCTTGGTTTTCTCAGGCACAACCTAAATCAGATATAAAAAACAGTTAAAGCATTTGTTTCCACGCAGAGAAGAAGACTGAATACAAATAGTATCACTGGCAAAACATGTACCTGGCGAGCAACAGCCAACGACCTGAGACCACGCTCAGCATACTTGTCGATAATACCAAGCACCCTCTTGCTAAGATCATTGTTGGCTTTGGCAAGTTCGAGGATCTGCTCAGGAGCACCTTTACTGACTCTGTGCCAGTTACCACTTGAGTCGATGTAGGTCAAAGCAGTTCTCTTATCAGTAGGGTTGAATGGAAGGAAGTGAACCTCCCTGATTCCAGCTCTAGCCTGCATAAACCACAATCAAAACATAAGAACTTGTTTTTGGACAGCTCAACAAAACTACAATCAAACGAGAAAGGGTTATTATACACACCTCCTTAGGATCAGCAAGCATACCAACCATGGCTGCATCAATAGCATCCTGGTTCTCAATTCTTGAAGCCATAGCGGCAAATAACAGAACCTGATCTTTCTCCACACCCTTGCAGAAAACCTCAACCAAGTTTTTATCAACACTCAGTTTGTTGAGAGTTAGAGTTCCTGTTTTGTCACTGCACAGGACATCCATTCCAGCCATCTCTTCAATGGCAGTCATACGCTTGGTGATGGCACCTTGCTGAGCAAGCTTGTGAGAGCCAATAGCCATGGTGACAGACAAGACCGTAGGCATAGCAATAGGGATACCACCGATCAACAGGACCAAGAGATTGTCAATACCATCTCTGTACTTTCGTCGTTGGATAGGGTACATGACAATGATCTCAATCACCATACCGATGGCAATGGAACAGATACAGAAGTTACCAATAGCTGTAAGAACCTTCTGGAAATGTCCAACTTGGTTGGTGCTGTCCACAAGGTGAGCAGCTTTACCAAAGAAAGTGTGAACACCAGTGGCGATAACAATGGCCTCAATCTCTCCTTGTTTACAGGTTGAGCCAGAGAAAACTTCTTGTCCAGGGTGTCTGGTCACAGGGAGAGACTCTCCGGTAAGAGCAGATTGGTCAACCTTTAAAGGATCACCTTCAAGAAGACGACAATCGGCAGGGATGATGTCTCCGAGCTTAATGCTAACGATATCTCCTGGGACAAGAATAGCAGCTTCTTGTTCACTCCATTTCCCATCCCTAAGAACCTGTAAACAGACAAACATGATTAGCTCTAGAAAATCGGTTGGTACATTCATCAAAAAAGCAGTCTCTTATGACAAACAAACCTTGGTTTTAGGAGCAAGACCAGCCATGAGAGCAGCAGCGGCGTTACCAGCATTGTTTTCTTCGATGAAACTGATGGTAGAGTTGATGACAAGAAGACAGATGATACCAACAAAGTCCTGCCAATCCGGAGGCCTATTATCACCGTTAGCCAAAGCAATAGCCATGATTGCAGCAGCTTCCATCACCCATGAAAGTGGATTCCACATGAACCCCAAGAACTTGAGGATTTTGCTTTCCTGTAAATTGTTTCCATTCACAAACTCAGTAACCAAACAACAACAACAACTAAGTGTTAGTCATGTCTGAAAAGCAGTTAAAGTTTATACCTTCTTCTCTTCGAGCTTGTTGGGGCCAAAGATCTGAATCCTCTCTTCCCCTTCCTGAGTCGTCAAACCTTCCCTGGTACATTTCAGCTGCTGGAAAACTTCCTCAATAGGAATCTTCTCCTGCAAAAGTCAAAGCAAAGTTTCCATCAGAGATGTAAATCAGACACACATGATTAGTCCTAGATCTTCAAAAAAGGAGCAACCTTTCGATCTATTCACTTCATGTAAATCATTAAAAAGATCCTATATAGTTTCATATGAACTCAACTAAGTTTAACTGTGAGTCAAAGTTAGCAAGCCAAGGTTGACTAGTTCCAGTGATAAAGACAGAAGACTTATTGTCCCCAAAAAAATTCACAAAGTTACGTCTGCACAAACGATGTGTTGGTTGATTACTTCAAAGACAGAGAAGTTAAACGTACCACGGAAAGGTACTTCGAACTTTGAAAAAAGAATCTGAACCTCTTTGTTTAAAGAAGATTATAATCATAAAACTCTTTTTAAAAAAAAAAAAAATACCTAATTAATTTATACGATTTCGTTGTCCTAGCAATTAAAAAAAAAAGTGATGATAGTATTATACTACTGGTAGAGATAGAACAATAATAAAAAGACAAAAGCATGTGCACAAGTCAAGTAGTAGATTGGACTTTATTGAAACGTAGCCTCGCTCCACCACTAACCAAAAAAAAACTCTTATCTTTTTGTATTACCAATCACATGCGTAGATCTACTTTTTTTTTCTCTTATGAACAAACTCTACATGTTCAACAATATGTTTAAATTTTAGCTTATGGTATATACAAAAGGATCTTATCAAGTTCTTAATCCTGGTTTTAATTTCACAGATTTTAATTTCTATAACCAGTAAAACGAACATGTCAGGAAAACATTTAAGCATACAGACAGAACATGCAATCACCACACAGTTTTACAGATCTATAATCTCACTAGCCTTAAAATCATAAGCAAAAATAGTGAGTAAGTTTTTAATTTTACCAGATCAACAGTCTCGTTTTTGATATCCTCGAGACTCGACATCTCTCTTCACTGAGAAAAAAACAACCCTAGCACTTTAAAACGACAGGTATATCCGTCGTTTCACAGGATCATATGGAGGAGGGAGGAAGCAGGGTTTAGGTGAAGCGAGAGCTAATTTGTTGCAGAGTCGATACGAGTCCTCCTCTTTTTATACCACTCAAAACGACGAGTTTCTCCGCCGTTTGGTTTATTGTGTGTGGGTCCTACCCAACAAGTAGTCTACATTTGTTACCCCGGAAAAAAAATTGATTTATCTCTTTTATTTATTTATTTGTTGGCTCTTAACCCTTTGACCGTTGATTATTATTTGGCTTTTGATATCGTTCAAATTCTTCTCACTAAACCATATCAGTACCATACATCTATCTATACGTGGGTCCATTATTCACAAAATTTGTGGAAAGAAAAACTTATTAATTTCAGTGTGACCCCATTTTTCCACCATTAATTTTTTTTTTTGAGTTTTATACATAAATAAAGAGTTGCAAGATTTTTTGATATTTTCTGTTCAATATTTTGATGTTTATGAATCTATGATATCAATATAAAACTTACTAAAAAAAATGATCTTAAAAGAGGAAGTAGCTTATAAGAGAAAATTTCATTGCAAAATATCTTTACTAATTAAAAGATTCAAAGAGTTATTCCTCAAGGTGAATCATTACATTAGGAAAGAAAAAAATGGAGGTGTTACACCGCTGTGTAGTTTTAATTTTTAAATTAGATTCGACAGAAGGCAAAATACGTCTTGGTTCCTAATGTATTTATTATTTCTTTTTATTCTGCCACCTATTTTATTCTACATATGTTTCATTCTGAATCTTTCAACTAGAAATATATATATATTACAAAATTATGTCCTATCTTCATAAGAAATTTGGATTATTTCGACTTTGCTTTTTTTCTCAACCATACGACGGCTAAAATTTGGGTCATATTCTCAAATACTTTCTGCAAACAAAACACTAAAATATCTTTAATTTTGAAAAAATTGTCTCTTAGCAAAAAGTATCCACCTTATGAGGCAGGAGGTTATTTGACAGAAAAAAATTTGGACGTTATTATGTGCTACCAGCCTATAGTTAACAATGAAAAAGTTATATGTAATCTTTTATATATTAATTTTATTTTTAAAAACATGATGTGCAATCCTAACATATTGTTGAGATTTTATTTTTGTTTTTATCAACCAATTTTGAACCAATTTCTACTCTCTTTTGTTTTTGGTTATAAAAAAACAAATTCTACTTTTAAAATTGGTAATATTTTTTTACGGATTACTCTTAACTATATAAGTCAACAAATAGCTTACAAAAAAGTCAACAAATGAAACCATGATACTATATTTAAATTTGTAATTATCATGGTCTTCCACGATCAAGCCTAAATGGTAGTAAATGAATTTGCATAAATCCTTTATATTTCTAGTACTAATCTTTTAAGTTTTCAATTACTAATTCTAATACTAATTGTGGATGGTAATTAATCAGCCGGAATAACACAGTATACACATTAGAACATGTTGCTCAATATGTCGGATTCTGCGTTGACGAGGAATCAACTTGGATGGGTTTTAGAAATTAAATTTTTGAGATATGTTGAATACTTTAATTTTCCTATAGAAAATGTGTATTTATTATAGTTTCGATTGTGGCCCAAACGGGCGGTGATGAAAAAAAATGGCCCTTCCAAGGTGCATCATGGCAAGGTCAGCAATTGGAACGATGTCACATGTTGTCGATAGTAGTTTACTTATCATTTCCAAAAATAATTAAATAAATACTTGTAGTAGTACCAATTAAAATTGTCCCCTGCGAAAATAAAATTGATAATTTGACTTTTGATAATTATGGGTCCCTCAATAATAGAAGTTCGTCATTTATTCCTTCACGTTTTTAAGTTCTGATTAGAAGCAGCGGTGGAATTTCTAATAATACTTGAGAAAAAAAAAATATCGAATAGCCAGATATAATCACTAGGCTAGTCCCTAAAACAATCACGGAGTTTACAGTTGCCCAAGTACATGATTGAAGCTCTTGTGTTGACCTCTTTAAATCACATTTGCAACCATTCATTTTTTTCAAAAATTGCCCTTTCATATAAGCTAAAAGTCTTCCTTTTGACTTGGTTTATTTAGAAAAAAAAAACTTTTTAAGACTTGGTATATTATCATCTTCGAATTGTCTTCGACTGTTTACAACCTGCACTGAAAATTAAAAACTCAGATTATTTCTGTATATGTGCTAGAGATTGACTTCATATTAGATATATCAAATATCTATAAATATACACAATAATATTAAATATGGATCTCTATTATATGTGACAACGTGTCTAGCTGATTATTTGTCTAACTCGGGTACTTCTTAAGATAATCTTGATTAACTGACATTAAATCATGGAAGGCATATAATATAGTGGTGATAATTGGAAAAAAAAAAACTAATAATTACTGTGAATAATAGTCGATTCAAATAATTATCAGAAGATAGCGTGGAGTATTAGCTTGCAATCACGCTTGTTATCAGATAATTGGTCTTGGAAATATTCTTCAAATTTAACATAAACTTTTTATTTATTAGACTTGAATTACTGTAATACTTATACTTAAGCCACAAGTATATGTCTGATTAGGGTTTACTTAAGTATCTCCATCCCGAATGCATAATTAACTCAAAAATAGAATAGAAAATCGAATGATAAAAAAAAATATTATTTTATAAATGTAAGAATACTTTTATTTTCTTATTCACTATTTTATCTCTCACTTTATTTTTTTAAGTAAATTATGGAACGAAAATGAAAATGTTCTAAAACAGTTCGTGTTTTACAAACATTGATTAACACAAATTACAGATTTTCAAATGAATTATTATTAATTGAATGATTCTGTTTGTTGTCATCAAAATTTCATTTCTACAAACCTTTTCCAAACAAATGGTTCCAGTCGAGGAAAATCTCATTACTTGTGATTCTGAATTATTTTAAGATTGTAGTTTGTTTTTTTCTAATTTTTTATTTGGTTCATTGTCTCACTATAAATAAATTTTGTTGATCAATAAATTTAACATTTCAATACGAACTTATTTTATACACAATTACAAACGATTAAATTATATATCTTTGTCACTTTCTACAGTACGTTTCCATGATTTCTATTGTACATCTTACATAATTTTTTTGGTACGATGTCAAAACCCTTATAGAATTTTATAAAAGGTACGTCTCTCATGCCTTTGACATTTTTCATTAGTTATACAATTCGTGAATTTCCGCGAATATTAATCGCTAGTCGCTATGATGAAAGTGATGTTATAACTGTTCTAAATCATTATGTAATACTATATGCGCCACGATTCATAATAATATTCTTCTATAAGAAAGGAAAAATATAGCACACATTTTTTGACGTTTTATTTAATGAGTAATGATCTAATTAGTACGTATGGTCACACAAAGAAAAATATATTGATTCATTGAGATATCAGAACGTTTTTTGTCTTTCATCTTTATTCGTATTAATTATTTTACAAAGGTTGGTGTACATTGTTGTAATTATGTAGTAAATTTAGAAACGGCTGCAATTTGAATTTAATAATCTAATCACAAAGATATTTAAGTTATTAATCAACCACGAGATAATATTATGATAACATGCACTTGAATGTTTGTAACGGTAATGCTGTTATTAGTAGTTTAATAGCGAGTTTCCAAAAGATTATACAGTCTAAGAAAGTAAGATAATCCCTGTTTACTTTATTTTTCTGAAAGTAAACATATACAGACGTACCCAGATAATCCTGCACCATGTACGGCCTCACATGCCGTCCTGACTTCCTGCGATTCGAGATAATCAAAAAGGTTAGTTTCTTGTTCCCCTCTTTTGTATTTCTAATATATATGCTCAGCAAAAAAAAGAACGTTAAAATTTTCAATAAAGCCTGTCTCTCTAATCAAAAAATTCCAAAAATAATTAATTATTTATATAAATATTTTTTTAAAAATCTGAAACCGCATTGGGCAAGTGACATGAGCATTTACTCACAAAGACATTCCGCAATGTGCACAGTGTCGGCCATAATATGCACAGTAGTCGGCCAACTTTTGTTGAAAATTTAAAAGGAAGTGGTCCCACTGTCACTATTTGCACAGTAACTTCTACTTTTTCACTTCTATATAAACGATCGTTTCGATTCATTTGTAATCATCCCTTCTCCTCTTTTCTCTGTAATAGTTCTTCTTATATAAGAGTTATCTCCTCCTTACGGGTATAAAATTTTGCCCCTATTCAAATTTCGAGATACTATAAATTTGTAAGTTATTTCATAACACGTTATCAGCACGATCACTCTGCGATTCGGTAAAGTTTATATGTATCATATTTACCCTGCTATAATGGCCGGTATACCGCCTTTATTACTATTTATTATTTTATAGTAATTGTTTTAATTCATATTAATTATATATATTAATGTGGGCGGTATGTCGCCCCGTTAAGATTATTAAATATACTATAAATATAATATAGGCTTGGCTTTGCCGCCATATAATTTATATTATTTATCTATATTAATGTAGGCGGTATGTCGCCTCGTTAATAAACCTTAATTGATAAATATGCTATGACTATTGGCTTGGCTCCGCCGCCGCATAATTTATTTATTGCATAATATTGGTTCTGGCTCTGCCGCCGCATTATTTGTTTAATGTTTTGACATAAATAATTTTATCACTAGAATAAATATTGATATTGCATATGAATATTATATAAATATTGGAACGACTCGCTTAGAAAAATATTTTGAAATTATTGATTCTGGTTGAGCGTGCATTATTACGATTGTTTCTAGAGTGAATTTGTGGTTCTAAGACATCTCTCTATAGCCGTTTTCGCCAACGGTCCAAAGAAATTGTTTTTCACTGGGAGGCGTATCAGCTCTGTTCCTTTATGTCATTTCGAGACGTCGCCTGCAAGCCGGTTCATCTGAGCAGCGTGGTCCGGAACGATGATTGGATTTTTGCCAATCCACTGATTGATGATAGGAGGGAAGGAGTGCGGAGAGCCTGTTGTAGACTCCTCTACACTGATGCGCATTGATAGTGCTCCAATCGCGCCGGGAGTAATTTTCTTTTCTTCATTCGCTTCCCATCTGCATCGCCCCCGTTGTCGGTTGAAGTACGCTTCGCTGTTTGCATTCTTGCTCTGATCCATACCAATGCATCGACTATGCTTCGGCGGGTTATAGATGATGGGCATCCAGTTTGTTTACGGGCTGACAGTCTTTGTTTCATCTCGCCGCTGCGTGAAGTAGTTTCTGGTTCTTCTCCGCTCGCCGGTCACACCTTGACCGTGGTCAACGATTCAGCCCAGACCGCGTGCCAAGGAAGACAAGTTTGGGTGAAGAATGTTGCTGGATAGGCCGGAGTCGAGGATAGGGTTGACTTTTACATACGTGATGACGTGTATGTGGGTTCTTGTGTGTAAGTGTGTCGTGGTGGTTGGTTTATTAGGTATGGCCATCGCATAAGGGACGAGCGAGTAGGGCAGATGATGATAATTGAACCCTTGCTCACGTCAAGGGTTGCGTATGTTCATTGTATATCGTTGTAGCCTGCTCCTTGGGTCTCAACTGACTGATTCCTCAGACTGCGTCCTCTACGGTCCCCAGGTAATAGCTCTTACCTTCTTGGAAGCATTTAACATGTCTGATTGCTGTGTTCTCTCGAGGACATCAAGCATTCCTAGCAGCGATTTATTGCGGGCGTTGAACCTAAGAGCTACAAAGAAGCCTTGCAGGACAAGATTTGGCGAAATGCTATGATCGCTGAAGTGGATGCTTTCGAGCTCAATAGACTTATAGCATCGTTGATTTACCTGAAGGAAAAGAAGCTCTTGGTAATCAGTGGGTCTATAAGTATAAATATCGAGCTGATGGCACGATGGAACGCCCTAAAGCACGACTGGTTGTTCTTGGTAATCATCAAGTAGAAGGGAGAAGATTTTACCGAAACATTTGCACCAGTGGCAAAAGTCACTACCATTCGTTGCGCTTCTCAAGATTATTGCTGTCAATAAATGGAAGTACATCAAATGGATGTCCATAACGCTTTTCTCCATGGAGATCTTGAGGAAGAAGTTTATATGAAACTCCCATTGGGATTTCGTCATTCTCAACCCAATAAAGTATGTCGCTTGCACAAGTCTTTATATGGCCTTAAGCAAGCCCCACGCTGCTGGTTTGCAAAGCTCATGACAGCTTTAAAAGAGTTCGGTTTCCGCCAATCTTACTCTGATTACTCTCTTTTTTATTTATACTTCTGGGAAGATCGACATGAGGGTTCTCATTTATGTTGACGATTTGTTGATTTGCGGCAATGACCCCTCTGCCTTATCCTCTTTCAAGAAATATTTAGGAACTTGTTTCCACATGAAAGACCTTGGACGCTTGAAATACTTTCTTGGATTGGAAGTATCTCGCAACGATGAAGGTATTTTTCTGTCCCAACGAAAATATACGTTGGAAATCGTCAAGGATACGGGCATGCTTGGTTCCAAACCAGTTTATTTTCCCATGGAGCAACAACATGGCCTCGCTTCTCTGACACGAGTCCGTTTCTGGCTAATCCTGTTCGCTATCGAAGCTTAGTCGGCCGGCTGATTTATCTCTTGATCACGAGACCAGACCTTTCATACGCAGTGCACACTCTTTCTCAATTCATGCAGGCACCACGAGAAGCACATTGGGAAGCTGCTTTACGTATTGTTCGTTTTCTGAAGTGTACTGCTGGTCAGGGAATTCTGTTTCGCTCCAACACGGCTTGACCCTAACGGCATATTGCGATTCCGATTGGAGCTCGTGTCCTTTATCACGACGATCATTGAGCGGCTATGTCACTTTTCTGGGAGGATCTCCCATCTCATGGAAATCTAAAAAGCAAGACAAAGTTTCTCGTTCTTCGGCTGAAGCCGAGTATCGCGCTATGAGACACACTTTGGATGAGATACTATGGCTCTTACAACTGCTCAAAGAACTTGGTTTTCCGCAGCAAAATCCAGTTCGTCTTTTCTGCGATAGTCAAGCAGCCATACATATTGCAGCCAACCCAGTCTTCCATGAAAGAACGAAGCATGTTGAATCCGATTGTCATGCGGTTCAAGATGCAGTCCTCGATGGTACAAATGCAACGATTCACGTCCGTACACATGAACAACTTGCTGATCTTCTGACAAAGGCTTTAGGGAGACAACAGTTCGAGCGTTTAGTGTCCAAGTTGAGCATTCTCAACCTTCATGCTCCAACTTGAGGGGGAAGTATTGGGCTATGTGGGTTATGTCACTAAAGCCGATAGGGTTAACGGTTAAACCGTCATTATTTACAGAGAGAGACAGAGAGACGGCGTGTACGAGCTTGAGAGAAGGAGGAACAGACCTTGAGTATAGGAGGACAGCGGATACGATCTTGTCATGGGTTTCTGAACATGTTGTATCATAAGAAGGAGAGGGAGTCATACGAAGATGGAGGAGAAGATATACACAGAGGAAATGAAGAGAAGAAGAGAGAATAAGCATCGGGGGGGCTTGTTTTGTGTGTCCAATTAGAGACAAACACAAAATAATCTGGACCATTGATTAAATAGTCTATAATTGTGATCCGATTATTATCTCAACCATTATGATAAAACGATGAGGATAGATAGAATTGTGATTTTGGGTCCAAATAATCAATGGTTCGAAAAAACAAATACAAATTATCTTTAAATTTATTTATAAGTTATTATAAAATAGTCTAGACTTTAAATAACTTAATAATAAATTTGAAATCTAAATTTTGTATTTGATTTTTGGGGTTATAAGATTTTAAAACGGATTTAATTAAAACTTTAAAATAGTAAAATTTAAATGAAAGTATGTCTTTCAATTTTGTGTTTTTGGTTCTTATTAATGAAAGCATTTCTCTCAATATGGTTTATGTATATATCAAAAGAACTATAACTTATTTAAATTTAAGATATAAATCATTACTTAAAACGCATATAGGGTTTGAAGCTAAGGTTGAAGATAGAGTTTGGAATATATAGATTAGATATAAGGTATGAGATTAAAGTTTGAAAACATATTGAAAATTTATGTTTTTGAATGTAATATACTTTTGTTTTAGTTATAAGTTCTACAAATGTTCATTTTGAAATTTATTATAAGTGTTCGATGCTTGAGTTTAGGGTATGTCTAGAGTTAAGATTTTGAGGCAAAAAATATTGTTCTTATTTTTTAATTTTTTTTTTAAAAAAAGCTAACTTCACGTGTTAGGGTTTGAAGTATGATATATGGTTTGAGGTTAAGTTTCTGGGTTAAAAGTTTGAATTATGCTTTAATTATCATTAAAATCTAGTACACTGGTATATTGTTTTGTAATATTTTGTAATGCTACTTCATTAGACTTATATATAATTTTTATATTCCATAAATTATCCCAAAAAAAATTATTTTTTATAGCATAACTTATCCAAAATATACATACCTAAGGCCATGTTTATCCTCGGTCTCTTAAGGTGGAGTTCTTAACTTAAATTGACTCTTTTTTTATTTTTATTTTTTCAAAAAAAAATTTTTGGTTAAGAGACGGCTCTTAAGTCTCTTATTTAAGAGACGTCTCTTAAGTTTTCTTAATTAAAAGTTAAGAAACGGCTCTTAGAAAAGTTAAAAACCCCTTCTAAGAGACTCCCAATGAACATGCCCTAAGTCTAATACTATCTCAACCTACAACATAGTTCCTCCATGCTCTGCTTTGTGTTGTTTGTATTAATTTTCCGAGCCAATGAGCAGAGAAACTCAGCTTGTTCCCAATGGACAATGTTCCTACCTATGAACACAAATACCAAAATGTGAATCTATGAGACTTGTATATATGAAAAAACTGATCAAGAAATAATTGAAAATCGCTTGAGAGTTTTGAACTCTGTTTCTGTATCATCCAAATCATCATCATTGTTGTCCTCAAAACCATCCGAACAATCTTTCACTGAATTAATCATAGGATGCAGCTTTGGCTCACCACCATGCTTTGTGGCATGAATCAGCATATCCATCAAATCAGGTTCAACTTCATGCAAAATTCTGCTCTATCATTTGATAACATAAGAACCTTTGGATCAGCGCTAGCTGAGATCTTTCTTGCTCTGAGTAAGCGTCCATTACACTTGGCATTGAGCTGAATGTGTTCCAAGGCCAAAACTCATGCCCAACACCTACAAAGAACACAAAGAGATTTATCTCAACATTTGTATAAGAAACCACAAATCCAAACAATGTAGATATGATACATTTTATGGATGTAAGTCTTACCGGTAAGTCATGTGGTTGCAGCGTTGAGCAAGCTCAATCATTACACGGCATTGCTGACACTGTCTCCACCTCGTATACCTAGCCAAGCGATGCAATGTGATATCATCTGGATATATTCCATCAACCTGAAGAATCTGCAGTTGGGATGCGGGTCTAAAAGACAAGAGCAGTGGTGATACGGGCAGTACATCTTCCCTTAGTTTATTCACATCAAGGTCATAAATCCCTACCGCTACTTGAGCAAGCCTTAGCGCTTGGTCAAGATCACATAAAGGAGCAAGCTTTAGAAGAAACCCATCAAGGTTACTTGATTTCTCCAAACCACAATAAGGATCTCAAGCTTCTCCTCATTAGACATCTGCAAAGCCATTTCATATAAACAGCAAAGCTACAAAGGGATATGAAACCATTTGAAAGAGACTTGACCTGATTATAGAGAAAATCTGAGTCGATAGCGGAGATTGTTTTGTAAAGCTACTGTAAGAACATCAATTAAAGCTAAGTAGTTAGCTAAAGTCTCTCAGTAAGCTTCTTCCTTCCTCTTCTCTCAGCCATTAGATTCTTAACAGGCATTCCTTTCTTCTTGCCTCTGTTGTTATGCTCATCAGTGATATCGATGATTCCAGTATTTGCGTCGTCGATCTCACGCTCGTAGCTCGATCTTCTTAGCTCGGAAGAAGACTCTGAGTTGCACGTTTTGCTGCTTGAGCTTTGACGCATTGAAGCTCGTTTCGGGAAGAGTGTCGGCTGCGAGGTAGGTGAAGCTAAAACGTCTAATGGTTTCAGAACCTTAGCTCTCTTCTCGAACACGCCGTTGGCGACTACTGTAAACTCCGGTGGTGTTTTCCGGTGGTGAACTTATTCCAGCGAAGTTCATGGAGTTTGGAGTCTTGTTTACATGTGTTTGTCCGGAAAACCCCAGATCTGAAGCCGAGTTCATCGAAAGGGTTGTTGTTGTTACTGGTGGACGAAGGGATGGATAACCAAAGCATGATTCCGGGTTTTGAGATCTTGAAGATCGTAACCGATTTCGAGAATGGGATCCACACAAATCCACTGCAATCCATATGAACCCTAATTTTTTTCTTGTTTTTTTTCACCCAAATCGAAACTGAGTTTCTATTTTGCGTGCTCCAGTATAAAAATGGCGGAAAAAAAAAATAGGTGTTTTGTAAAACAATATGAAAAAGTATTTGTTTGTTAATGGAGAGTGGGTCACGAGAGAGAGTAAAAGAGTGAGACTTATGATCTTTATTTCATTCGTAAATTTCTCTGCACAACACTATATTCTATTTATATGAGGAGAAGATAACAGATACAAAGACATGTGTTATTGCTGACAATAACACTACTATCTTAAGGTTTGGACAAGTGTTGCATGAAGTGTAACCTAATAGATAATCATTATTATACTAGGTGATTACCCGCGCATGCGCGCGGGGTGAAATTTATATATTAATAAGCATTGAATATTAACTTTGATCGTCCAACCATGTCATAAGTCTTCAAACGTATAATCATGTACCGTCAATATAAGGTTGATTATAGGGTCATATTTGTTGATATTTTTTAAACCTATTTAATTTACATTGAACTTCAATGATATCATCTAAATGTTATGATTCACAATCTCACTTCGAAATGAAGAATCGTATTTTTGAAATAATATGATTAAATAACATTTGAAATCCGTGCTTGCGCAGAATGTATATTAATTATGTATACAAATTATTTATAGATATTATTATTGATTTGTGTTAATTTACATAGTATACAATTTTAAAATATATTGAGTAATTGAAGAGCGAATAACTATTACGTATATAATTAAATTAAATTAAATTAAGAACATAAATAAAAATAACTCTCTTTTTATTTACAATACTTTTTCTTGATAAAAATTAAAATAAATCATTTATTTATTTTATATATTATATAATTAAAATTAAATGATATTGACATAGATATATAATATATTTGAATATGAATATTTATTTATTGAATCTTGGTACTCATATGATTGTATTAACATTTTTATATTTGATGTAACAAAAAAATTATTTTTACTAATTGAATATTTGTTAACCGAGACTTCGAACTCAATGTAAATTTTGAAATTAACATTTTATGTATTTTATATATGATATATACATTAATTTAAATGATATTGAAATATATATATATATATAATTTGAATATATATTTATTTATTTCAGTATCATTTAGGGACAAAAATTAAAAGTGTTGTCTTGCAATCGAAAAGGAAATTAGGGTTTTGGTTGATCTCAGACTTTTTTAACTTTTCACGGGTGATTTTTTGTTTAATCTATAATATTTCTACTTACGATAGCGTTTCTATTAACTCATATCTGTTTTGTCTTTGTTTTAATTTCGCGTAAGCTTTCGCGAAATGAATGAGCTTCGATTGATTAAGAAAAGATTTAGACTGTAATATATCAACAGAGATCTGCACATTATGTGGGAGAAACATTATTTATACAAATCATTTTTACACATTATTATTTATTTTTTGTTCATTATGTATTATGAAATAATAAATATATTAAATAATTGATAAGCAAATAAATATTATGTATATAATTAAACTGCAGTAAGCACATAAATCAAAGCAATCATTTTATTTATTTTATATAGTACATAATTAAATTTAAATAATAGTGACATAAATATATAATATCTCTTAATATAAATATTTAATTGAAATTTTAAACATTAAACATAGTGAGAAAACTTTTATAGTTTTTGTAATTAATAACCATTTTAATAATTTAATATGAATTTCAAAATTAAAATCTCCAGATCACAATAATTTTTCAATGAAATATCAAAATTAACATGTATGTATTTTTATATGATATATGTTTTAATTTAAACAAAATTACAGTATATATATAATATGAATATATATTAAATGATAGTTCATATTTATATAACATGTATGATTTTTTATCATTTTTATTTTTTATAAAAAAAAGGTAAAACTATTGTTCACAAATTTTTATTGTAAGAATTTTAATAGTTTTATTAATTTATAATCGTTTTTAAAAAATCAAAATATAACATATAAGAAAAAAATCTAGATTTTTATATTATATAATTAATGTGATTGTTTTATTTTTTAATAATATAAATTAATAAATGATGGAGGATACAAAAACTATTATCAAATATTTATTATTCAAAATAATTAATTTTATATATT